>JARFIZ010000013.1:10000000-10597486 GCA_036325965.1 Sinopyrophorus schimmeli | reverse complement strand
TAATTTTGGAGTTATTAAAGGTTACACTTATGGGTTCGTTTTCGCGATTCAAAATTGAACAAAGACAAACTCTAAATCGATTATTTGTGAAAGGATCTTTACAAACTATCGAACTTTTTGGTTTCGAACAAGTCTAAAAAACAATAGTCCTAGTATTGGAACATTGTAGATTTGGATTGGTATTTAACATTTTTGAAATCTTCATTAATCTTGTTCCTGGCGTATTAGTGCTTGAAACTTTATTTAAATAAATTGTTTGTTAATTATTAGATTAAACATCCGTTACGTGACATTTCAATAACTTTGAAAAACATTATCGAGGCATTGTCACTTTTGATAACAGACAATGATATGAGGTATATCAGCCATCACATAACAGTTTCGATTTTTGAATCATTTTTAAATATAAAGTGAAGACCAATAGGTGTGATTTGTTGTAAATACAGCCAAACCTCTATAAGTGGAACCTCGATAGGCGGAATTTTTGATAACTCTAATTATTTTTAGTTTCCCTTCAACTTCGACTTATCGGGGTTCGACTGTACATGCTTTTAATTCTAATTTTTGAATAGCCGTTGCGTACGTGTTGCGAATAGTTTAGACCGAGAAATTAGTTAAATAACTTAAATCGTTCCCTCTCGCTTGCACCTTTGAGATCGTCGTATCTTTTCGCTCGCTCCCACTCATTGCTATGCTAAATATGTTTTTCAAACATAAAATAGGCATTTACTAAACTATTTTTAATTTTTTTGATTTGAAAGAGCGTAATTTGAATTTGAATTTAAATTTAACTTTGAAAATTAGCAAGTATGTCAGGTCGCCGACTAAAATTTTACTCTTATCGCGCCAAAAAGAAGTATAACTTCAAAAATCTTTATTTTTATTTATATTTATATATTTCACATTTATATATTTGTATATTTTTATTTTTACTCATATTTTCTAATGCACAGAAAGAATTAAAAGTCTATGTTGTTTTGCGCCTTCGTATTTTTTTTGCGGAAAACCCGTCAACTTATCAAAAATTCCAACTCATATTTTTTGAAAGACGGATGATCGCTAGCTCCAAAAAAAATTCAACGTTTTATCTTTAAAAATACGGAGGTGCGACTGAAACGGAATTTACATTTAAAATACATAGAACGAAACTCGTTGATCGGCACCCTTAATTACTTCTTGGGGTATTTTAAAAAATTAAATTTATAATCATAGGGGTTAGGGCTTTCTACACAAGTTGTGTTTAGTAAAATCGCGCAATAATCGCACAATTTTTTTTCTTTTAACTTAAAGCGCTTTTATTTTTATTTAGGGGCTGCTAAGTGTGTTTTTTTGGATCAAAGGTCTTTAAATTAAAAAAAATCTTCAAAAATAACTTGTACGATGCGGTCTTAAAAAATTGTTTAAGTTGAACACGTAGTTTTTGAGTTATAATGGTTTTTGAATGAACGTCGTTTTAATTGTTGTTAATTATTGTTTAATTTCGTTACCGTCGATCGCCAAAAAAAAAATATTGCCTGTTTCGCGGTGAAATAGCCGTTACCTACGTGTTGCGAATAATTTAGACCGAGAAATTAAACGAAAAATTAGTTAAATAACTTAAATCGTTCCCTCTCGCTTGCACCTACGAGATTGTCGTATCTTTTCGCTCGCTCCCACTCATTGCTATGCTAAATATGTTTTTCAAACATAAAATAGGCCTTTACTAAACTAAATTTAATTTTTTTGATTCGAAAGGGCGAAATTACAATTTGAATTTAAATTTAAATTTAAAAATTACCAAGCATGTCAGGTCGCCGACTAAAATTTTACTCTCATCGCGCCAAAAGAAGTATAACTTCAAAAATCTTTATTTTTATTTAAAATTTTATTTATATTTAATTATTTCACATTTATATATTTGTATATTTTTATTTTTACCCATATTTTCCGATGCGCAGTAAGAATTAGAAATCTATGCTGTTTTGCGCTTTCTTATTTTTTGCGGAAAACCCGTTAACTTATCAAAAATTCCAACTCATATTTTTTTAAAGACGTATGATCGCTGGCTCCAAAAAAAATTCAACGTTTTATCTTTAAAAATACGGCGGTGCAACCGAAACGGAATTTACCTTTAAAATACATAGAACGAAACTCGTTGATCGGCACCCTTAATTATTTCTTGGGGTATTTTAAAAAACTAAATTTAAAATAATCAGGGCTAGGGCTTTCTACTCAAGTTGTGTTTAGTAAAATCGCCCAATAATCGCATAATTTTTTTTCCTTTAACTAAAAGCGCTTTTATTGTCATTTAGGGGCTGCTAAGTTTGTTTTTTTAGACCGAAAGTCTTTAATTTGAAAAAAAACTTCGAAAATAATGCGTACGATGCCCTCTTAAAAAATCGTTTAAGTTGAACACGTAATTTTCGAGTTATAATGGTTTTGAATGATTTTTGAATGAACGTCGTTTCAATTGTTGTTAATTATTGTTTAAATTGCGTTAGCGTCGATCGCAAAAAAAATATATCGCTTCCTGGGAGGTAAAATCGGCGTTGTGTACTTGTTGCAAAAACGGGGTCGCGCAAATATAGAAAGAAAAAAAAAATTTCGGCTTCTGCTAATAATTTTGCGATTTTGAAATTGCAATAACTTTTTAATTAAACAAAATAAAAAAAAATTACTCTACGGTTATGTTTTGATTGCCATGCTTGATTTTAGTGTGCAAAGAAAAATTATGTACCTTTGATATTGGGTGAATTAGAATGTGACAAATTTTGGTAAGTCACGATTACCAGAAAAATTGGCTCGCTTTATATACACATTTCACTTTCTATATACTTAGGTGTGTCGGGTCCCCCTGATATCCTATAATACCTGAGCAGGTGTTATCATTGAGGCAACGAGAGGATCGTTGCTAGTGACTGGAGAGGTGCGTATCACTCGAAAGTCACACGCCAATGACTACGCCTGATCAGCTATGTTAGTCTTCTAACGCTGAACTAATAGAGTATCCCGCCCAGGATAATATAAGTTCACCGTTGAAGTCTATACATAGGATGGGGACCCACACACATTTTTGATTTTTTTGTAAAAAAAATAATTCTAACTCAAGTAACATTCTTCGACAATAAACAGAATTGCAAGTTGTACATTACAGTAGACCCCCGATAATTTTTAAGCTGTTAGAAATCCATAAAATTGAGGAAAAAAATAAAGCTAGTTAAATGACATCATTACCAAGTGAAATATACTTAATTCTGCGTACTACAGTAGACCCCCGATAATTTTGAAAGTTGTTAGAAATCTATAAAATTGAGGAAAAAAATAAAGCTGGTTAAATGACATTATTACCAAGTGAAATATACTCAATTCAGCGTACTACAGTAGACCCCCGATAATTTTGAAAGCTGTTAGAAGTCCATAAATTTTAGGAAAAAAATAAAGCTAGTTAAATGACATCATTACTAAGTAAAATATACTCAATTCAGCATACTACAGTAGACCCCCGATAATTTTAAAAACTGTTAAAAATCCATAAATTTTAGGAAAAAAGTAAAGCTAGTTAAATTACATCATTACCAAGTAAAATATACTCAATTTAGCATAGTACAGTAGACCCCCGATAATTTTAAAAACTGTTAAAAATCCATAAAATTTAGGAAAAAAGTAAAGCTAGTTAAATTACATCATTACCAAATGAAATATACTCAATTCAATGTACTACAGTAGACTCCCGATAATTTTGAAAGCTGTTAGAAATCTATAAAATTCAGGAAAAAAATAAAGCTAGTTAAATGACATCATTACCAAGTGAAATATACTAAATTCTGCGTACTACAGTAGACCACCGATAATTTTGAAATCTGTTAGAAGTCCATAAATTTTAGGAAAAAAATAAAGCTAGTTAAATGACATCATTACCACGTGAAATATACTTAATTCTGCGTACTACAGTAAACCCCCGAAAATTTTCTACCCTGTTAAAAGTTTTAAATTTTAAGAAAAGTAATATAGTGTATTAAATAGCGTTTTTACTAAGTAAAATATATTCAGTTTTGTATACTACAGTCGACCCTCGGTAGCTTTATGTAATATTAAATATTAAAATTAATAAATATTAGAAAAAATGAAGCTAATTGAATGATGTCTTTACAAAGCAAATTATAATCAATTCTGTCTACTACAGTAGACGCAGCCATCTTTTTTTTAACATTAAACCGTTTAAGTTTTGAAACGTGCTTTCGAGGAGCCGGTTTTACATTTTAAAAACGTTTAGAAATATTTACCGAGTTGCATTTTTGGCGTAACTAAAAGGGACAGGTTTTAATTCTTTGACATAATGGAATTTTCTTCGTGACTTAATTTTTCGGGAGTGAAGCTTACATCAAAAGGGAACACAAGGGATTCCTTAAACGCGAAGTACGACGACGAGCTTAGCTATTTACGATTTAGCTATGTGTAGATACACATAAATAATTTAATTTTGCAATTTTGCTAACTCGTTTTTTAATGACTTCGAGGAACATTGAGAAATTAGTTTGTTTCATACTTTTATTTATTAAATTTTTAATTTTCAAAGAACCGCAGCGGTGTCTTACATTTTATTTTAAATTGTTAAGTTTTAATTTAAATTTTTTTAAAGTAACAATTATTTTTGTTGGGTTTTCTCTTCAAAATTGTGATACACACCTAAATTGTTATTAAAAAAATGAAAATCGAATCTTTGAGCCAAGAACGGTGTGAAGGAATTTAATTTAATGTTGACGTACACATTTAGTTGTTTGTGTTAAAAGTGTAAATTATTAATACACGAAAAGCAAAAAACGCTTCAAATACTGTAATTAAATACATGCAACATAAATTAAATATTAATCAATGTAGTAAGTCTATTTATAATAGATATCAATATTTTTACTCACAGGATTTTCTTAAATGCGTTCATTTCCGTTTATTAATTAGTAAAACCATTTCATAATCAATTAATCATTAAACCGCTTTTTTAAAAATACGAATCGCCTTGTATATAACATTCAACGTTAAAAGTTGTTAATTTAACAGGTTCCGATAAAACGCTATCGTGTTTTTTTCTTATCGGCCTGGCTGTCGATTGCGATTAAACGTTTTGCTTGTTTTTAGTATGGAAGTGCCTTTTGAAGTGTAAACTAATGACAAATCTAAGGAGATTTAATTCCATTCAACCCCCCGAAACGAAGACATCGAATCCAGGACCATCTTTGTCTGCACGTTCCAAACTGGAGGACCTTTAGAGGATGGCGGTACTTCGGTTTGGGGTTGGGTAAACGTTTTATTTATTTAATTTTTTTAATACGTATTCCGTACGCTTTTCGTATTTGTTATTTGCTTCCCTCGCTCGGAAATGTGCCACTTTTCGCTCGAATGCGCACATCCTCGTATTTATTGGATTTGTTTACATTATCCTTCGCTCTTTCAAATTATATATTTAAATTTAGTTTAGTAAATATCGATTCTATGTTCGAAAAACGTATTTACTATAGCAATGAGTGGAAAGGAACGAAAAGATACGAAAAACTCGTGGTTGCAAGTGAGAGGGACCGATTAAAATTATTCAACTGATTTTGTGTCTAATTTATTGGCCTAAATTATTGTGAATTACGCTTAAAGCGGAGTGTGCACATTCGAGCTCAAAGTGGCACATTCCGATCTCGGGAAAATGAAGCGCGCCGTTCCGCGTCGCGCTTCATTTACTTCCCTCGCTCGGAAATGTGCGACTTTTCGCTCGAATGCGCACATCCCCGTATTTATCGGATTTGACTACTTATTCTACGCTTTTTCAAATCATAAATCTAAATTTAGTGTAGTAAATATCGATTCTATGTTCGAAAAACGTATTTACCATAGCAATGAGGGGAAGGGAGCGAAAAGATACGAAATTCTCGTGGGTGCAAGTGAGAGGGACAGATTAAAATTATTCAACTGATTTTGTGTCTAATTTATTGGCCTAAATTATTGTGAATTACGCTTAAAGCGGAGTGTGCACATTCGAGCTCAAAGTGGCACATTCCGATCTCGGGAAAATGAAGCGCGCCGCTCCGCGTCGCGCTTCATTTGCCTCCCTCGCTCGGAAATGTGCCACTTTTCGCTCGAACGCGCACATTCTCGTAATTATTGAATTTATTTATTATATATAAATTTAACATGTAATTATATTTATTTTAGTTACACCAAAGAAGTATAACTTCTAACGCGCGTACATAAGAACAGGCACCAGTTTTTTTTAAATTTATTTATGTATTTAAAGAGAAATTAAAATTAAAACGGCGGTTCCTCTGAAAAAGAAAACAGAAAAAGAAACTTCAAATAGACGCGAATAATTATAGGACTTTAATTGAATTTCGGACATGATTCAATCTTTGTTTATTAAAATATTTTCTCTGAATATAAATGCGCCGGGTCGTTGACTCGGGAAATGTCAGGGTTATCTATACTGCCGTGCTTAGAGAAAAGGCAGTGACGTGCAAAAAGCCAAATTGGAGAAAAATCGAATATAAATTTCAGATAATTTATAACTAAATTAATAATATTATTCTTCCATAATTATGAGTAAATAACTAATAATATTTTACATGACTCTGTAAGAAGTCATTTTTGTGTATTTTCAAAAAGTAATTAATCGACGGGCCTAAAATAAATGACGTACTGTCTTTTATTGCTGTAACCAAAAAGGCAGTAACATATAATTCACTGCCTTTTTACTCTGTAAAATAAGATTACTGCTTTTTTCCGTTGTTTTTATTATATAAATTATTTTGTTCATAAAAGCGCAATAATGAGGAATAAAAAATTTTTTTAATATATTTTATTTATCAAAAAATAAACATAACTAGGTACAAAAATTATTATCTTATTACCGTTAAATCACAAAATATAAAATAATAATTGTAATTTTCTAATTTTTGTACATATGATTCATACTTATACAATAAAAATACGATTAATATTTATATAAAAACAATTATATTGTTATTTATGTAACGATGAATACAAATATTTAACAATTATTTAATATTTCTAAATTTTCGAATTATCAACTAATGAAAAAAACAGTCTTACGCTCAGAATTTCAGTGCATGATTAACCATTCGTTTGCGCTAACGCCTGTTTAAGGCTGCGCACAGCCATGTATTTTACATACTGCGCAACCTTAAACAGGCGTTAGCGCAAACGAATGGTTAATCATGCACTGAAATTCTGGGCGTTAGAAATTAAACAGAGATTATTTTTTAAAGTCATTGGAAACTATAAAATTTTCGAAAAAAAAAGGAGGCTTAATCACATGGAAAACTTTTTAAACAAAATGAAAGCTAATTAGAACCTCAACAAATTGTATCTAGTAACTAAAAAAATGTCACTTTTAATTTTAAAAATCATAGTTATTTTTCTGGTAAATTTTGCCAGAAAATTTTATGATCATCAGGTATCAAAGGACAAATATTTTTTAAAATCGCATCTTTCTTGGCTTTACTTATACCATTTTTTTTCACATGGGATCGGATCAGAAATACCTTTTTTGGCAGCTTTAACTTTCAAATAATTATTTAATATTTTAAAGTTACCGTTGTAATCAGTCTTGTATTTTAAATCAGTCGTTCCTCTGTTAACTTCTATTTGTACGATATTTGTCAAATATACTTTCTCAGTTTTATCATGATTAAAATTTCTATTTTTTACAAAAGTATGGCCAATGAAATAATAAAAGTCACAAATATTCATAACTTTTACGTTGACTTTATTCCTTGCTCCTTCAACAGCCGAAACGAATTCAGGAAAATCATAAACTTTACCCTTTTTTTCATAGCTAGTTCTATTTGATGGTGAAAGGAGTCTGCTGACATAAATGTATGTCCTGGTTAGAAGTAATTAACTTCAATTACTCGAGCTTTTATCAAAGAATAATTTATAATATATGACACTTAATGAAAAGTAAAAAAGCAGTGCTTATCATTTCAGAAGATAAAAGCAGTATAGTTTAAATTCTACTGCTTTCTTACTTTGAGAAATAGATTTACTGCTTTTATACTTAGGAAATGTAATTAATTCAAAATGTCTGTCGATTTTAAAAAATTACTATTTTATAAAAATAACATTATTAATGTAAAATTGTATACTAGATAAACGTAAAATCATTAAAAAAACATATTGACACTGAAATTTAAAAAAACCAGTAAGTGAACATTACTGCCTTTTCCCTAAGCACGGCAGTATAGGCCAAGGACATTTTCGTTTTCTACCCCCAGCCCTTATATAACTTTCATACCGTGCAATACCTATTTGAAAATGATGTAATGAGAGTATGACTGGCATCTGATAAGACGTATCAATAAATTTGCAATTTATTTTAATAACAAAGCGATCGTAAACATTTGGACACAATTTTAATTAAGGTCCTTCACACAACGTGAAACAATTAAAATGAAATAGAATAAACGGACTCAAATTAAAATGTCAAATTATTATTTTTTCTTGTAGAGAATCTTAAAATCCAATTCGTATTTGTTTATTACAATAAAAAGCTTACAATTGTAACATATACATTTTTATTATCACAAACATAAAAGGGTTTTATTAGTGAGGATTTTAATTATGAGGCCTTTGATCAAAGTCAATCGTTGATAAATTGTTACAAATTGATTTGATGTTTGCAGCCCTTGATTTTAGATCAGTTGAAAATATTAATACGTATCTCATTAGTTTTGATCGACATTTTTTTTTTGAAAATATATTTGCTATATTTTTTGGCAATAAATAAAAATAAAATAAATACCGGGAGGCTTGCGTTGCTCTTAAATAATTACAGGTATTGCACGAATGCAGGAACATTCAGGAAAATAAGACTTTATTTTGTTACGTTGAATGTCTTATTCTTTGAGGAGCGAATTTCGAATTCGCGAAGGGTAAATTACATTGACGCTTTGGAATCTCGAAGCTTTCGATATAATTAGACGTTACTTATTTTTCAAAATCAAAAGTTTAAATGAGGCTAACTTATTTATTTTTGAAAATAATCGAATTTACTATACGGCAACGTATTCTAGAGATAATTTTGCATTGGGAAACGTTCATTTTTTCTAGCATTATCTAAAACAAATTAGATTACACCACCAGCTCCAATTTATATATTGTGCTAGTGGTGTCAATTTGTGAATAGGGCCATATCTCTTGTATTTTTATGCAAGGGCTGTTTAATCGGGACTTTCAGGAGCACTCTAAAATAGGACAAATAGGTTAAGTTTTTTGTCTGACTTCTAATTGGCCATTGTGGCGTGACGTCATCGGCGGCCATCGATGTGTAGACGACCTTGGTGTTATGAATGAAAAATAGTAAACTGACCTGCGCAACATTCCTTTCGTAGTAAACCGCGTGGCTTCATATCCGGTTCCGATATTAATTATTTTCTGCTTTTCTTTTGGATAAATTGAAAAAATAAATATGCTTTATATTTTCAGGCGAGATACTTATGAGCCCGTAGTGGCCATAACAAAAGCCTTGCTTTTTTTCGAAAAATTGAAAAAATTAATTTGTTTTATATTTATGGGTCCGTAGTGTCTATAGCCGGAGACATATTAAAAATTTAATACACACACACACATGCCACATAATATAAATAAAACAAGCTTGGATTCTATTATGTGCGGGTGAATATTATTGAAACATTCTGTATAGGTGTGTTCGTTAATTCAATAAATCGATAATATTATTTAAAATTATCGCAGTTCTTTTAGCCGGCCCTATCATTTTTGATATCGGACAATTGTTCTTCTTGCGGCATTGTTATGACGTGCATCAGTTTTATATAACTTTCGATTCTGATTCATTCTTGAATGTGAAACAAAGTGGAATGGCTTGTGTTTTAAATAAGTGCTCTTAGTTTTTTAATTACAATCTCTAACCCAAGGTGAATATTAAAATTAAGGGTTTCTTTTTAAGTCCACACGCTTAGTAAAGAATTTTAGCTAATAATTCTTTTCTTTATTTTACAGAAACTAATTGACATGCAGAGGAGTAAGAAACTATAGCACGCCACCTTCAGCCCTCGAACGTGGTCCTTCCTGGCCAGGATAATGCGGACTCCCCAGGATCGTGCTCCGTCAACCCTCATCCCTCGAGGGACCCATGCTTTATGTTTTAGACGATTATTAAATTATTGTTTTGCGCTTTTTTTATGACTTTGTTGCCATATTAAATCGGTGGTTCTTAACCGTTGTATGTTTACAAGACACGTTTGTTTATAAATGCTTTGCAAAATTGTAAAACTTTTAAATGTTAAAATCGTACAATACAAAGACAATTTTTTTATTTATTTATAATAAATAATTGATTGAAAATTGAATCACTTAAATGAATACTTGTCAAAGAAAAATTTATGGGTTGTTGTTTTTCGAAAGGAATTTAATACTGAGGTAACACTAACATAAAAAAAAAAAATGTTTTATTGAATAGCTTTTAGTAATTTTTCGTGGCAGTTAAAACATCGATTAAGGACCACTGTTTTACACATTGTTTATAGTTATTGTTGGAATTGTTAAAATGTTATATTTTTATGTTGGTTCGTTTATGTGTGCGGTCAATTTTAATTGCTGCGTTTGCTCCTGAAGACAATTTGTAAGACCATCAACTTTGGTCTTTGTTTAGTTATTAATATTTTGATCAATTCGGGAGTTTTAATTTTAGCTTCAAATATATATTTTTTTAATTTACATCTTTTGCAAAAGTTAACTCAATTTAAAATTCCTGGATGGCAATTTAAGCTTCCGAGATGAAACTCCAATGGTTTACATTTGAATAAAGTAAGCATTTGTATAATCGAAAAACATTATTTCATTATAATCAAATTAAATAATAAATTAAAAATTATTCGTGCGGCATAAAAAAAACGTGGTAGCAAACGCATTATTGATAACGCAAGCCCGTCTTCTGAAAATTCTTCGACGATTGGAAGTTTTCTTTTAAATCCTTGGCAACTTGTTAAAATATTTCTTCTATTTTTTTGGACATTGTTTCTTCGTAATTATAAGTTTAGCTGATGACAGTAGTGGTCCTTGTGTTGTACCACGAGTTCCTTGCTGTTTGACCCATTGTTTTAGGGTAGATTTTAAGTACCCCCCCCCCCCGCCCCATACAAAATTCAAATTTTGGCATTTTAATTATTTTTTTTTTCGACTCTTAAAATTGTCTTTGACTAGGGTTACCAACTTAAAATTTGAGAGTCTTGGAGATTGTTCCAATAAGTTCGGAGATAATTATTCAAAAATGCAGTACTAAAAAAAATGCTTATTTGATTTGGATATTTGCAAAATTAAGACATAATAATCGGCTAATTATTTTATTTATTTTTAAATTTTACGAAATATAAAATAACGTGAATACCCGAACGGATTGCTCAAACCGTTTAAAGTAGGTTTTGCTCGGGTTTATTTCAAGTTCTGGAATAAATCAAATTTAAATTGGGTTTATTTTCAGCTTTGTTAATTATGGTTAATTTTCGGGATTTAATTGAAAATAATTTAAAATGAGTTCATTTAAAGTTTATGTTTTTTTCATATTGGTTTCTTTTCAGTTCAGTACGGAATTATTTAAAATTCGATTTTTTTCTGCACATTTAAATTGTTTAATTACGATTTATTAAGCGATTATTCGAATCCGTCAGGGTAGTTTTGCGGTTGTACATTTTTTTAAAATTTAATTATTATTCATAGAAGTTGAATATTTTTTTTATAAGAATCGAAAAATCCTGAGACTTTTTTTCGTAAACTGGTGACCGGTAAAAATGTAATTTTTCTACACTCTCTGGACTAAAACTGGAGGGTTGGTAACCCCCATCTTTAATAATAGGATTACCAAAATTATTGTTTTTAAATAATTTCGACAATTTAGTTTTTTAAATCAAAATTTTTTTCCAAACGTTTTTTAAATAATAAAACGAAATTTGTTGTTAAATTTATTTTACAGATTTTCATTAACTATTAGAAAATTCCAAAATCGGAATACATTAATTATTACCACACATATCATTTAGAAGTAATCATTATAATTAGAGAGAAATCTAAAAATGAGTTTTATTTTATTTTAATATGTGATAAGAAACAATGTCCAAAAATATTTATGGTCTCATTGGCACACATAAACGAACTTTGTATTCTCCAAACGTGGTATGGAGAAACGCCAAAAAAGACGTACAAAAGGTACTGTTTCTATTTACCCTTCCTCCGATTTATAAACACACAGACATACATACAAACTCACACACACACACACGTTGTAGCGCCGTTATTTGTGGACGGATCTTTAAACACTATTCAGATTCGGATTTGGCACCCTTTTTGGCTTCGGATAGGCTTAAGAAACCATAGACGTGCTATTCCAAAGCTTTGGGAAAGCGTTTTGAAAAACCAAAATCGATGGGTTTTAATCCATGTTATTTCGCAAAAAATGAAATAAATAGAATTGCTTTATATTGTCAGGGGATGTTCCTACGTACCCCTACTAACTATAGCCGGTGTCATTTCCCCGCGCTTCCCCTCTAAAATAAAAATTTTCGATACAAATTAAATGAATAAGAAAACGTACCCCTTGATTTACAAAAAAAATCGTAGCGCCCTTATTTTCGATCCAATCATTACAAACGACACGGATTCGGAATCCTGAGGCTTTCTTACATAAGATACATGTAAAAAAAATATAGGGCGCAGCGTAAATTTTTTGAACATAAAAAATTGCAATTTTAGCAGCTCATTTTGGCACGATTTTGAACTTTCAAAAAATTGTAGCGCCGTTATTTACGGACCAATATTTAACAACTATACATATTCGGATTTGGCATCTGTTTTGGCTTCAGATAGGCCTAAGAAACCATAGGCGTGCTATTCCAAAGCTTTGGGAAAACGTTTTGAAAATTCAAAATCGATGGGTTTTAACCCATGTCTTTTTGAGAAAAATGAAAAAATAGAATTGCTTTATATTGCCAGGGATGTTCCTACGTACCCCTACTAACTATAACCGGTGTCATTTCCCGCGCTTCCCTCTAAAATAAAAATTTTCGATACAAATTAAATGAATAAGAAAACGTACCCTTGATTCACAAAAAATCGTAGCGCCCTTATTTTCGATCCAATCATTACAAACGACACGGATTCGGAATCCTGAGGCTTTTTTACATAAGATACATGTAAAAAAAATATAGGGCGCAGCGTAAATTTTTTGAACATAAAAAATTGCAATTTTAGCAGCTCATTTTGGCACGATTTTGAACTTTCAAAAAATTGTAGCGCCGTCATTTACGGACCAATATTTAAAACTATACATATTCGGATTTGGCAGCTGTTTTGGCTTCAGATAGGCCTAAGAAACCATAGGCGTGCTATTCCAAAGCTTTGGGAAAACGTTTTGAAAATTCAAAATCGATGGGTTTTAACCCATGTCTTTTTGAGAAAAAATGAAAAAATAGAATTGCTTTATATTGCCAGGGGATGTTCCTACGTACCCCTACTAACTATAACCGGTGTCATTTCCCGCGCTTCCCTCTAAAATAAAAATTTTCGATACAAATTAAATGAATAAGAAAACGTACCCCTTGATTCACAAAAAATCGTAGCGCCCTTATTTTCGATCCAATCATTACAAACGACACGGATTCGAATCCTGAGGCTTTTTACATAAGATACATGTAAAAAATATAGGGCGCAACGTAAATTTTTCGAACATAAAAATTGCAATTTTAGCAGCTCATTTTGGCACGATTTTGAACTTTCAAAAATTGTAGCGCCGTTATTTACGGACCAATATTTAAAACTATACATATTCGGATTTGGCAGCTGTTTTGGCTTCAGATAGGCCTAAGAAACCATAGGCGTGCTATTCCAAAGCTTTGGGAAAACGTTTTGAAAATTCAAAATCGATGGGTTTTAACCCATGTCTTTTGAGAAAAATGAAAAAATAGAATTGCTTTATATTGCCAGGGATGTTCCTACGTACCCCTACTAACTATAACCGGTGTCATTTCCCGCGCTTCCTCTAAAATAAAAATTTTCGATACAAATTAAATGAATAAGAAAACGTACCCCTTGATTCACAAAAAATCGTAGCGCCCTTATTTTCGATCCAATCATTACAAACGACACGGATTCGAATCCTGAGGCTTTTTACATAAGATACATGTAAAAAATATAGGGCGCAACGTAAATTTTTCGAACATAAAAATTGCAATTTTAGCAGCTCATTTTGGCACGATTTTGAACTTTCAAAAATTGTAGCGCCGTTATTTACGGACCAATATTTAAAACTATACATATTCGGATTTGGCAGCTGTTTTGGCTTCAGATAGGCCTAAGAAACCATAGGCGTGCTATTCCAAAGCTTTGGGAAAACGTTTTGAAAATTCAAAATCGATGGGTTTTAACCCATGTCTTTTGAGAAAAATGAAAAAATAGAATTGCTTTATATTGCCAGGGATGTTCCTACGTACCCCTACTAACTATAACCGGTGTCATTTCCCGCGCTTCCTCTAAAATAAAAATTTTCGATACAAATTAAATGAATAAGAAAACGTCCCCCTTGATTCACAAAAAATCGTAGCGCCCTTATTTTCGATCCAATCATTACAAACGACACGGATTCGAATCCTGAGGCTTTTTACATAAGATACATGTAAAAAATATAGGGCGCAACGTAAATTTTTCGAACATAAAAATTGCAATTTTAGCAGCTCATTTTGGCACGATTTTGAACTTTCAAAAATTGTAGCGCCGTTATTTACGGACCAATATTTAAAACTATACATATTCGGATTTGGCAGCTGTTTTGGCTTCAGATAGGCCTAAGAAACCATAGGCGTGCTATTCCAAAGCTTTGGGAAAACGTTTTGAAAATTCAAAATCGATGGGTTTTAACCCATGTCTTTTGAGAAAAATGAAAAAATAGAATTGCTTTATATTGCCAGGGATGTTCCTACGTACCCCTACTAACTATAACCGGTGTCATTTCCCGCGCTTCCTCTAAAATAAAAATTTTCGATACAAATTAAATGAATAAGAAAACGTCCCCCTTGATTCACAAAAAATCGTAGCGCCCTTATTTTCGATCCAATCATTACAAACGACACGGATTCGAATCCTGAGGCTTTTTACATAAGATACATGTAAAAAATATAGGGCGCAGCGTAAATTTTTGAACATAAAAATTGCAATTTTAGCAGCTCATTTTGGCACGATTTTGAACTTTCAAAAATTGTAGCGCCGTTATTTACGGACCAATATTTAAAACTATACATATTCGGATTTGGCAGCTGTTTTGGCTTCAGATAGGCCTAAGAAACCATAGGCGTGCTATTCCAAAGCTTTGGGAAAACGTTTTGAAAATTCAAAATCGATGGGTTTTAACCCATGTCTTTTTGAGAAAAAATGAAAAAAATAGAATTGCTTTATATTGCCAGGGGATGTTCCTACGTACCCCTACTAACTATAACCGGTGTCATTACCCCGCGCTTCCCTCTAAAATAAAAATTTTTGATACAAATTAAATGAATAAGAAAACGTACCCCTTGATTCACAAAAAAAATCGTAGCGCCCTTATTTTCGATCCAATCATTACAAACGACACGGATTCGGAATCCTGAGGCTTTTTTACATAAGATACATGTAAAAAAAATATAGGGCGCAGCGTAAATTTTTTGAACATAAAAAATTGCAATTTTAGCAGCTCATTTTGGCACGATTTTGAACTTTCAAAAAATTGTAGCGCCGTTATTTACGGACCAATATTTAAAAACTATACATATTCGGATTTGGCAGCTGTTTTGGCTTCAGATAGGCCTAAGAAACCATAGGCGTGCTATTCCAAAGCTTTGGGAAAACGTTTTGAAAATTCAAAATCGATGGGTTTTAACCCATGTCTTTTGAGAAAAATGAAAAAATAGAATTGCTTTATATTGCCAGGGATGTTCCTACGTACCCTACTAACTATAACCGGTGTCATTTCCCGCGCTTCCCTCTAAAATAAAAATTTTCGATACAAATTAAATGAATAAGAAAACGTACCCCTTGATTCACAAAAAAAATCGTAGCGCCCTTATTTTCGATCCAATCATTACAAACGACACGGATTCGGAATCCTGAGGCTTTTTTACATAAGATACATGTAAAAAAAATATAGGGCGCAGCGTAAATTTTTTGAACATAAAAAATTGCAATTTTAGCAGCTCATTTTGGCACGATTTTGAACTTTCAAAAAATTGTAGCGCCGTTATTTACGGACCAATATTTAAAAACTATACATATTCGGATTTGGCAGCTGTTTTGGCTTCAGATAGGCCTAAGAAACCATAGGCGTGCTATTCCAAAGCTTTGGGAAAACGTTTTGAAAATTCAAAATCGATGGGTTTTAACCCATGTCTTTTTGAGAAAAAATGAAAAAAATAGAATTGCTTTATATTGCCAGGGGATGTTCCTACGTACCCCTACTAACTATAACCGGTGTCATTACCCCGCGCTTCCCTCTAAAATAAAAATTTTTGATACAAATTAAATGAATAAGAAAACGTACCCCTTGATTCACAAAAAAAATCGTAGCGCCCTTATTTTCGATCCAATCATTACAAACGACACGGATTCGGAATCCTGAGGCTTTTTTACATAAGATACATGTAAAAAATATAGGGCGCAGCGTAAATTTTTTGAACATAAAAAATTGCAATTTTAGCAGCTCATTTTGGCACGATTTTGAACTTTCAAAAAATTGTAGCGCCGTTATTTACGGACCAATATTTAAAAACTATACATATTCGGATTTGGCAGCTGTTTTGGCTTCAGATAGGCCTAAGAAACCATAGGCGTGCTATTCCAAAGCTTTGGGAAAACGTTTTGAAAATTCAAAATCGATGGGTTTTAACCCATGTCTTTTGAGAAAAATGAAAAAATAGAATTGCTTTATATTGCCAGGGATGTTCCTACGTACCCCTACTAACTATAACCGGTGTCATTTCCCGCGCTTCCCTCTAAAATAAAAATTTTCGATACAAATTAAATGAATAAGAAAACGTACCCCTTGATTCACAAAAAATCGTAGCGCCCTTATTTTCGATCCAATCATTACAAACGACACGGATTCGAATCCTGAGGCTTTTTACATAAGATACATGTAAAAAAATATAGGGCGCAGCGTAAATTTTTGAACATAAAAATTGCAATTTTAGCAGCTCATTTTGGCACGATTTTGAACTTTCAAAAATTGTAGCGCCGTTATTTACGGACCAATATTTAAAAACTATACATATTCGGATTTGGCAGCTGTTTTGGCTTCAGATAGGCCTAAGAAACCATAGGCGTGCTATTCCAAAGCTTTGGGAAAACGTTTTGAAAATTCAAAATCGATGGGTTTTAACCCATGTCTTTTGAGAAAAATGAAAAAATAGAATTGCTTTATATTGCCAGGGATGTTCCTACGTACCCCTACTAACTATAACCGGTGTCATTTCCCGCGCTTCCCTCTAAAATAAAAATTTTCGATACAAATTAAATGAATAAGAAAACGTACCCCTTGATTCACAAAAAATCGTAGCGCCCTTATTTTCGATCCAATCATTACAAACGACACGGATTCGAATCCTGAGGCTTTTTACATAAGATACATGTAAAAAAATATAGGGCGCAGCGTAAATTTTTGAACATAAAAATTGCAATTTTAGCAGCTCATTTTGGCACGATTTTGAACTTTCAAAAATTGTAGCGCCGTTATTTACGGACCAATATTTAAAAACTATACATATTCGGATTTGGCAGCTGTTTTGGCTTCAGATAGGCCTAAGAAACCATAGGCGTGCTATTCCAAAGCTTTGGGAAAACGTTTTGAAAATTCAAAATCGATGGGTTTTAACCCATGTCTTTTGAGAAAAATGAAAAAATAGAATTGCTTTATATTGCCAGGGATGTTCCTACGTCCCCCTACTAACTATAACCGGTGTCATTTCCCGCGCTTCCCTCTAAAATAAAAATTTTCGATACAAATTAAATGAATAAGAAAACGTACCCTTGATTCACAAAAAATCGTAGCGCCCTTATTTTCGATCCAATCATTACAAACGACACGGATTGGGAATCCTGAGGCTTTTTACATAAGATACATGTAAAAAATATAGGGCGCAGCGTAAATTTTTTGAACATAAAAAATTGCAATTTTAGCAGCTCATTTTGGCACGATTTTGAACTTTCAAAAAATTGTAGCGCCGTTATTTACGGACCAATATTTAAAAACTATACATATTCGGATTTGGCAGCTGTTTTGGCTTCAGATAGGCCTAAGAAACCATAGGCGTGCTATTCCAAAGCTTTGGGAAAACGTTTTGAAAATTCAAAATCGATGGGTTTTAACCCATGTCTTTTGAGAAAAATGAAAAAATAGAATTGCTTTATATTGCCAGGGATGTTCCTACGTACCCCTACTAACTATAACCGGTGTCATTTCCCGCGCTTCCTCTAAAATAAAAATTTTCGATACAAATTAAATGAATAAGAAAACGTCCCCCTTGATTCACAAAAAATCGTAGCGCCCTTATTTTCGATCCAATCATTACAAACGACACGGATTCGAATCCTGAGGCTTTTTACATAAGATACATGTAAAAAATATAGGGCGCAGCGTAAATTTTTGAACATAAAAATTGCAATTTTAGCAGCTCATTTTGGCACGATTTTGAACTTTCAAAAATTGTAGCGCCGTTATTTACGGACCAATATTTAAAACTATACATATTCGGATTTGGCAGCTGTTTTGGCTTCAGATAGGCCTAAGAAACCATAGGCGTGCTATTCCAAAGCTTTGGGAAAACGTTTTGAAAATTCAAAATCGATGGGTTTTAACCCATGTCTTTTGAGAAAAATGAAAAAATAGAATTGCTTTATATTGCCAGGGATGTTCCTACGTACCCCTACTAACTATAACCGGTGTCATTTCCCGCGCTTCCTCTAAAATAAAAATTTTCGATACAAATTAAATGAATAAGAAAACGTACCCTTGATTCACAAAAAATCGTAGCGCCCTTATTTTCGATCCAATCATTACAAACGACACGGATTCGAATCCTGAGGCTTTTTACATAAGATACATGTAAAAAATATAGGGCGCAACGTAAATTTTTCGAACATAAAAATTGCAATTTTAGCAGCTCATTTTGGCACGATTTTGAACTTTCAAAAATTGTAGCGCCGTTATTTACGGACCAATATTTAAAACTATACATATTCGGATTTGGCAGCTGTTTTGGCTTCAGATAGGCCTAAGAAACCATAGGCGTGCTATTCCAAAGCTTTGGGAAAACGTTTTGAAAATTCAAAATCGATGGGTTTTAACCCATGTCTTTTGAGAAAAATGAAAAAATAGAATTGCTTTATATTGCCAGGGATGTTCCTACGTACCCCTACTAACTATAACCGGTGTCATTTCCCGCGCTTCCTCTAAAATAAAAATTTTCGATACAAATTAAATGAATAAGAAAACGTACCCTTGATTCACAAAAAATCGTAGCGCCCTTATTTTCGATCCAATCATTACAAACGACACGGATTCGAATCCTGAGGCTTTTTACATAAGATACATGTAAAAAAATATAGGGCGCAGCGTAAATTTTTGAACATAAAAATTGCAATTTTAGCAGCTCATTTTGGCACGATTTTGAACTTTCAAAAATTGTAGCGCCGTTATTTACGGACCAATTTTTAAAAAACTATACATATTCGGATTTGGCAGCTGTTTTGGCTTCAGATAGGCCTAAGAAACCATAGGCGTGCTATTCCAAAGCTTTGGGAAAACGTTTTGAAAATTCAAAATCGATGGGTTTTAACCCATGTCTTTTGAGAAAAATGAAAAAATAGAATTGCTTTATATTGCCAGGGATGTTCCTACGTACCCCTACTAACTATAACCGGTGTCATTTCCCGCGCTTCCCTCTAAAATAAAAATTTTCGATACAAATTAAATGAATAAGAAAACGTACCCCTTGATTCACAAAAAATCGTAGCGCCCTTATTTTCGATCCAATCATTACAAACGACACGGATTCGGAATCCTGAGGCTTTTTACATAAGATACATGTAAAAAAATATAGGGCGCAGCGTAAATTTTTGAACATAAAAATTGCAATTTTAGCAGCTCATTTTGGCACGATTTTGAACTTTCAAAAATTGTAGCGCCGTTATTTACGGACCAATATTTAAAACTATACATATTCGGATTTGGCAGCTGTTTTGGCTTCAGATAGGCCTAAGAAACCATAGGCGTGCTATTCCAAAGCTTTGGGAAAACGTTTTGAAAATTCAAAATCGATGGGTTTTAACCCATGTCTTTTGAGAAAAATGAAAAAATAGAATTGCTTTATATTGCCAGGGATGTTCCTACGTACCCCTACTAACTATAACCGGTGTCATTTCCCGCGCTTCCCTCTAAAATAAAAATTTTCGATACAAATTAAATGAATAAGAAAACGTACCCCTTGATTCACAAAAAAAATCGTAGCGCCCTTATTTTCGATCCAATCATTACAAACGACACGGATTCGGAATCCTGAGGCTTTTTTACATAAGATACATGTAAAAAATATAGGGCGCAGCGTAAATTTTTTGAACATAAAAAATTGCAATTTTAGCAGCTCATTTTGGCACGATTTTGAACTTTCAAAAAATTGTAGCGCCGTTATTTACGGACCAATATTTAAAAACTATACATATTCGGATTTGGCAGCTGTTTTGGCTTCAGATAGGCCTAAGAAACCATAGGCGTGCTATTCCAAAGCTTTGGGAAAACGTTTTGAAAATTCAAAATCGATGGGTTTTAACCCATGTCTTTTGAGAAAAATGAAAAAATAGAATTGCTTTATATTGCCAGGGATGTTCCTACGTACCCCTACTAACTATAACCGGTGTCATTTTCCCGCGCTCCCCTCTAAAATAAAAATTTTCGATACAAATTAAATGAATAAGAAAACGTACCCCTTGATTCACAAAAAAAATAGTAGCGCCCTTATTTTCGATCCAATCATTACAAACGACACGGATTCGGAATCCTGAGGCTTTTTTACATAATATACATGTAAAAAAAATATAGGGCGCAGCGTAAATTTTTTGAACATAAAAAATTGCAATTTTAGCAGCTCATTTTGGCACGATTTTGAACTTTCAAAAAATTGTAGCGCCGTTATTTACGGACCAATATTTAAAAACTATACATATTCGGATTTGGCAGCTGTTTTGGCTTCAGATAGGCCTAAGAAACCATAGGCGTGCTATTCCAAAGCTTTGGGAAAACGTTTTGAAAATTCAAAATCGATGGGTTTTAACCCATGTCTTTTGAGAAAAATGAAAAAATAGAATTGCTTTATATTGCCAGGGATGTTCCTACGTACCCCTACTAACTATAACCGGTGTCATTTCCCGCGCTTCCTCTAAAATAAAAATTTTCGATACAAATTAAATGAATAAGAAAACGTACCCTTGATTCACAAAAAATCGTAGCGCCCTTATTTTCGATCCAATCATTACAAACGACACGGATTCGAATCCTGAGGCTTTTTACATAAGATACATGTAAAAAATATAGGGCGCAGCGTAAATTTTTGAACATAAAAATTGCAATTTTAGCAGCTCATTTTGGCACGATTTTGAACTTTCAAAAATTGTAGCGCCGTTATTTACGGACCAATATTTAAAAACTATACATATTCGGATTTGGCAGCTGTTTTGGCTTCAGATAGGCCTAAGAAACCATAGGCGTGCTATTCCAAAGCTTTGGGAAAACGTTTTGAAAATTCAAAATCGATGGGTTTTAACCCATGTCTTTTGAGAAAAATGAAAAATAGAATTGCTTTATATTGCCAGGGGATGTTCCTACGTACCCCTACTAACTATAACCGGTGTCATTTCCCCGCGCTTCCCCTCTAAAATAAAAATTTTCGATACAAATTAAATGAATAAGAAAACGTACCCCTTGATTCACAAAAAAAATCGTAGCGCCCTTATTTTCGATCCAATCATTACAAACGACACGGATTCGGAATCCTGAGGCTTTTTTACATAAGATACATGTAAAAAAAATATAGGGCGCAGCGTAAATTTTTTGAACATAAAAAATTGCAATTTTAGCAGCTCATTTTGGAACGATTTTGAACTTTCAAAAAATTGTAGCGCCGTTATACGTTCGGTTTAAAAAAAGTAATTACAAATTTCAGTTGTATTCAAAATTGTTTTCAATTGTTTATTTTAAGTGTTACACTAACAATTTTTCTTCTAAAGTTACCCTCTCTTTGTAATTCTAATTTGTATTATTAATATTTCACTTTTTTATTTTTTAAATACTTACCTTCTTTGTTGTCTTCCCTTGACTTATGTAGCACTTTGAAGGGCACTTAACGTATATTTATTATTACTTTTATAAAGTAACGCCACTCCACCCACATATTATTATTTTATCCTTTCACACACACTTAAAACACCTTCCTTTTCCTTTTTATTTATAGTATGTAATTGTAATGTAATTGTAAAAAAAGTTGCAATCCCAAGATTGACGTGCAGATCACTCTTAGTTTATACATTACCCATAAGGTTTCTTCTTAATTCATTACAATAAAAACAATCGTAAGGGTTGCAACTTTTTATTATATTAAAACTTGGTTATTTTAATTAATTAATTAGTTAATATAATTATTAAATTAAGATAAAAAAATTAATTATATTAAAAATCTATAATTTAAAACAGATAAGAAGTTTGAATTAAATATTTTTGAAGCCGCGGACTTTAAAAATATGTGATTCAAACTTCTTAACTGTTAAATTTAAACTCTGTAAAAAAGCAATCGTTAGGGTTGCAACTTTTTATTGTAATAAAATGTGTAAAATGTACCAATTTTAATATATACAATAAAGAGTCTTTATCGTTACATGTCTTTTAATAAAAATTAATTGTAAGACCAGCTAAAAAGTGGGATTAAATCTAAGTGAGTGGGGTTCACATCTAACTACGTGATCAATTAAAAATAATTTTTAAAGTTATAACTTCAAAAATTATTTGTTTTAAAGGTATATACTAAAGTACTAAAGCTCTAAAGCACACTATTTAATGTATAACGCCATAGCTCAGATGGTTAGCGATCGGTTGTTTGTTCAAATGGTCTCGTGTTCGATTCCCATACCGGTCGAAGAATAAAATTTTTAAAAATCTCTAAGAAAAATCCAACGAGCAACGAGCCGAACGAGACGAATGACGAATGACGAATGACTGTAGGATCCTCGTGATTTGAAAATATTTTAAAAATCTCTAAGATAAACCTCGGCCGACTCGGCCGACTCGGCCGACCGTAACTCGCGATTTGAACAATTACATTTTTGCAAATGATAAATAGGCACATTACTATTTATTTAATTTAAAACACAGGTAAAGCATAGAGCTTGGTAGCTCAGTGGTAAAAGACTTTTGTTTGATATTTGTAAGAAATAAATTTTAAATTAATATTATAGAACGTGTACTTTATAAGGTTTAAAACACTTACTCTGTATAACAACGCCATAGCTCAGATGGTTAGAGATCGGTTGTTTGTTCAAATGGTCTCGTGTTCGATTCCCATACCGGTCGAAGAATAAAATTTTTAAAAATCTCTAAGAAAAATCCAACGAGCAACGAGCCGAACGAGACGAATGACGAATGACGAATGACTGTAGGATTCTCGTGATTTGAAAAATATTTTTAAAAATCTCTAAGATAAACCCTCGGCCGACTCGGCCGACTCGGCCGACCGTAACTCGCGATTTGAAATTACATTTTTGCAAAAATCTATTTTGGCTAACCTTTTTTTTTATTCCCGCCAAAAGTTTCGACTAACCTTTTCTCACTTCTGTACTCCTGTTACAAATCGATACAATTTAGTGCATTTTGTCCAAGTTTTCTTCAAAATTTTTTGTAGCCTGCGGCTATAGTTTTCTTAATTTTGCAAACCGAACGAAATTTTGTCAATTTGTATCAGGATCATATGATATATGAGGAGGTATTCGAAATCAAAAATTTTTAAAGCGTGTTGACAAAGTTTTCTCTAATTTTTATATTTTTTTATGTAGGTAAATTTTAAAATAAAAAAAGAGCCGTGTACAGAAATTATATTTATTTTCCCAAGTCTCCCCCTGTACATCCCCTTACTTATAATTAACTACATAACTTAATATATAAATTAAAACTAAGCGTTTTTTTTTTTGCTGGTCCAGCAGTCATCTTTCTTGGATTTATCTCACGGTGAATTGATGGTTGGCTCTCGATAAAATGTATTATCTAAAGATCCTTAAACTGAATTTTGAACTAACATCCATTCAATTTTTCATACGGCCAAAATTAAATTGGTTAACACTTATAAAATAAACTACAAACCGATGTGGCCCTAATATAATGACGTCTTAAAGACGCACACTTAAATTGTTAATAAACTACACAGGATTCACTTACTATTTATTATTTAATATTATTAATATTATTTAAAATTAAACACCAAACAAATATTCAATTTCTTACAATAAAATAGATGTGTTCGCTTAACCGATGTCCAAATAAAACTAGGAATAATAAGGAAAAAATAAACCTAATGTAAATTTTAAACAAGTTGAAAGAATAAATAATTGTGGAAGCATTACAAAGTTTATGAAAGTTGTAAAAATAAACCTATTGTAAACACATGTTTCAATAATTAAATGAAGGTAGGGTGGTTTACATATTTTTAAAAATAACTAAATATTAACAAGTTGTCACAAAATAAAACCGCAGAATAATGAGTATTCTTCAAACAAAGCATTTACACATGTAACCCCTACTTTACAAAAAGAGTACATATAAAAAAAATTGTATTTCATTGAATCCTACTTTTAACAGACCTTCTTTCTAACAACAAATATAATAGTTCTCCACACTAAACTAAACACTCCACTAAACTAAACATTCTTCTCTCGCTGGTCTTCCTCAGGTAAGGACTGTGAAAGCACAGTGAACTAATAGTTCATCCTCCACAATAAGTAGTATCCTTAAACTGGATATTACAGTTCCATCAATGCAATTCCATACACTACAAAAATTAAATTTATTAACACATAAATAAATAGGTTAGAGTCAAGTGTCAAAACCATGCAAGTCAAAAGATAGAACAGATAAAAAAAGCATGCTGCTATTATTAAACACGACCGTAGAGGTTGTCTACTTCGTTTAACGTATTTGAACAAAAGGGATTTTTTATCCTGTGGGAAAAGTAAATAATTAACTCTAAATAACAATTAATTAATACTTTAAACAAATATTAGTGTGATTTACAGGTGATGTAAATTATTTCCTTATATAATACATTCCAGATTACAAAGAAATTAATATCAAATTATTTTTTAGTATTTGAGAATATTAAAATCCCGTAGCCGGATATTGAGCCACAACATATTGAATTCTTTGTTGACATGACCTTTTTTGGTTATGTTACAAATTAATAAGCAATGAGTACATCTCTATAATTATTGTTTAATCTGCAAAAGTTTATAATTTTAATAATAATCTTTTCATTTCAGTTTATCATGAATTAAACATTAACACTTGTAATTATTAATAAATCTTAGTTATAATAAGAAGTATAAATGTAAAATAACCAATTGAAAAATGTTTACAAA
This sequence comes from Sinopyrophorus schimmeli, assembly GCA_036325965.1. Taxonomy (NCBI): domain Eukaryota; kingdom Metazoa; phylum Arthropoda; class Insecta; order Coleoptera; family Elateridae; genus Sinopyrophorus; species Sinopyrophorus schimmeli. The sequence continues at coordinate 10,571,809 of JARFIZ010000013.1, read as the reverse complement.
TCATTGCACTGTAAGATGGATCAACAATAAATTTAATGCTGATAACAATTAGATTAATTATAAGCATAACTACAATATTAATGAGAATAACTATCTCGTAAAGCTATATGGAAATAACTTTATTTATGAAGCGATTTATAGAAAAAAATTGGTCTAAAAACACTTTTGGAAGATGCAGTTAGGAAAGAAAAATATAGAACCACTGGTAAATTATTAGTTATTATTTCCTTGCTACTAACGTGTTATAGAGTGGCCCAATATCAGTGCAAAAGTTGTCATTATACAGGGACCACGAAGAATCTGTACAAGTTATTAGTAAACTTGTAAAATGTAATTTAAATGTTATTACGAGTAAGTTACGTCCTTTAATTCTTTAAAATAATAATTATTGTTGGCTATTGTTAGTTAATTGTTATATTTTGTTAGGAAGCAGAAACAATGAGTTATTAGAAACTAACACGAGCAATTAGAGAAAGTTTACAAATGGTTGTGATCGATGAGAAACAACTTTTGGATCAATAATAAACAATAGGATTAATTACAATCACCTTAATAACCATGCTATTACTGGCAAGAATTGCATGCAGAATAATCTTTGGTAAATCTGGCAAAACTATAAGGAAAGAATTTATTTGCAAAGGAATTAATGGAATATTAGGTCTAAGAGCACCCTTGAAAACAACAATAGCAAGTGATTTGTATGGATTTTATATACATAGTATAAGTAGTAATTTTTAACAAATTCCATTAAAATCTAAGTAAAAATGAATTAATTTTGCAATATAACATTCAAAACGCACGGTCCAATAATTAAATAAAAAGAGGGTGGCTTTAATATTTTTAAGAATTAATTAAATATGTACAAAGCAATACAAAAGGACGCTCAAAAATTATGGGGGGTATTTATAGAGCAAACGCAGACAAGTTCTAAAAAATTACCTAAGTTCCAATAAATAATAAACTAAAAATTAAATAAAATGTGTCCAGAGAATAGAAAAATCTACAGAATAAGAGATGAGAATTAGTAAGAAAAGTAAGTAGAAGTAGGAAAACAATTTTTCAGTCGCAAGTTGAGATGTGAATAACAAAAATAATGTAAGTTTCAAATAACATAAGCAAATTTGAAAAGATGTGAAAATAAATAAATATATAACAAGTGTTAGAAATAAACAAAAATCAACTTGAGAGTAATCTTTATCAAATGATCTAAAAAATTTAAGATTCAAGTAACAAAAATGGAAGAAACATTTATATCCAAAGAGATGAAGTGTATTAACAAAATTGATCTTTAGATTGTTTAAACGTAACTTTGAAAATAAAAAAAACAAATTAGAATAACAAATAGAGGGCAAGTTTAGAAGAAAAATGTTACTATAACATTTAAAATAAACAATATTGTAATTACTTTTTCAAACGGAACGTTATAATTAAAAAATCTAAAATTATCAAAGCCACCCAAAGACGAAATTTAAAGTGAGTCTCAAATGTGGAGGAGTTACCCTAATTTATAAAATGTGTATGTGGCAGTGTGTGGTTGTGTGGAAAGAACCTGTGGATTTCATCTTACCATTAGTGGATCTTCAATCTTGGCTCCATATTTGAGGGCACATTATTTCTTTGTGTGTCACAGGCCATTATAGTTCTTAGATGTTGTTTCTTAAGACTTAAATTAAAATAAAAGACCCCCCTCTTTATTTTTGTATTTCGTAAATACAAATATCATAATTCTTTCCCTCTGCGATGTGTATTGCGTTTAATTTCAAATTTGGTTGTATTTTTTTGATAAGAATTTTTTAAAAACAAGTTCTAAACTCAATATAAAGTTATATTAATTTTAAATGCTTACTGAAAAAGTCTACTTGCAATAAAAAGAAATAATTTAGAAAAGTCAGTTAAAACGAAAACAATCAAAAGTATTTTAAAAGTGTAGTGTAATGAACTTATGAACTACCCTAAAACAATGAGTCAAACAGTGGGGCCCCCGTGCACAGCACAGGTAGCCACGACTGTCATCAGCTAAGAAGAAACAACATCTAGGAAAAGACTATGGCCACATTTACATACCGTATTATACATTTTCTTTAGTTAAAACGATTTCAAAAACAAATTACTGTTCAAATTAAATTTTTAAAAAACTAGCCTCGGTTTTTTTTCAACTTCATTAAATTAACGTAGACACACAAAGAAATAAACCGTTACAATAAACAACTTACTTACTAACTAGAAAATTAATACAAGTATAAAAATAGTTATAAATTATAAACTAGCTTAAAGTCTACTACAGCATGGATTAATTCAAAGAATAAAAAAAATTGCAAAAGTTAAAAACATTTAAATTAAAGAAAAGCAGATAAAGCTAATATTAATTTCAAAGTAGAAGTCAGAATAAAAAAACAAATAAATAATAAAGTTAAATCAAAAAAAGCGCAGAGGAGAAAATAAATAATATGAAAAAACTGTGAAATCATTAAAGAGTAAGACTAGTAAAGTTATTAATAAATGTTTACAATAATTAAGAACTAAAATCAAACGGGATTTGGTAAAATAAACTGTAAATGAAGATGAGAATGAAATTCCAAGTATATAAATGTCTAAACAATTAAAATAAAGATAAATATTGAACTAGTAAAATGTTTAAGATAAATTAGGGTGGGACTTGATTATTGCTAAATATAATTTATAAGGATAGTTAAGAGTAATAAAATTTAAAGACGAATTAAAAATCATTAACAAATCTAGCTTTATAGAATGCGTATGTGTTGTAAGTGCGTTGAAAAGAAATATGTGTAGTTCATTTTACGATACCTTTGCTATTTTCACAAGTTCCCTTGTGTTTCGAAAAGAAAACCTTGATATTTCTTAGACATTATATCTTAAAACTTATTGTAAATCAAAACGACCCTTTTAGTTTGTTTTTTTATCTATACACATTTCAATATTTTTCCCATCTTCTGTAATTATGTGAATTGTGTGCGTTTGTTTAATTTGAATTTTTACTTTATCGCCTTCCATAAATGAATATATTAAAAAAATGTTTATTAAAAACTAAGTTCTAAATATTCGAAAAAAATATATTATTAAATTTTTAAGTTTAAAAAATAATTGAAATGCAATTATTAATTGATTATTATTAATAATGGTGTTTTACTCCAAATATATTTAACCATTTTTAGTAATAAATTAATGATAAAAAATTAATTTCAAAAAGAAATTGTTGACTTAATTTCTTTTTAAAATATGTTATTAAGAGTTTGATTTAAAAAGTAAAATTTGAAAATGCAATACTAATTCAATTATCCATAACATACTGATTACTGAAAAGATACTTGAAAATCAAACAAATAAGAAACTGAAGCCAAAAATGTGTGTACGTGTGTATGTGTGTACTTAGCAATTATCCTAACACAATGAATCAAACAGCAAGGACTCATGCACAGCACAAGTGACCTTTGCTGTTATCAGCTAACTTACATCTACGAAGAAATAATGTCTAAAAAAACATCAGAATTCATTTTATAAGCCGCGTTGCTGTATTATTTTTTTTAATCAAAATAGAAACACCGCAGTAGTATTTCTTGCAAGGGTATGACTACCCAAACTAAATTTTGGAACAAACGATTTATCATACCTCGATAACACACCAAAAGAACCAAATAATAAATAAAAAATTCTTACAAGCTAAAGAGTATTTATATCTATACATAATACATAAAGTCGTTTTTATAACGTCTGATGACGCTTTGTGGCAACAAATCTCCAGGCCTCTCGGTTTTCCAAATCTCTCTCTGACAGGTTCCTTTCGGATATTGCTTTGGTGGATTCCTCTTTTCCACGTGTTGGAAGGTCTTCCTCTTTTACTTCTGGTGATGTCGTTCCTGGCCCAGAAAGATCCTTCATGAGCTCATCGTTCATCGATGAACCAATGGTTGTAGCTTGATGAACGATTAACCAGAAATCCTCAAACTCCGTATTGCAGTAACCACATAGAATTGTAATTTCATGCCCTACAATTATTATATTTTACTCGTTATGCATATAAACGATTAATCTAAAGACCAATATTACTGGACCTTTATAAAACCTACACATAAATGGAGTTGAAGAAACAATGTGAGTTTTAGTGTAATCAAAGAATAACTAAATTATCAAATATTATATGAAGTAGCAATGCTATTTAATGAATACAAATTTTCTATGATATTTTACTCGTTAAGCATATAAACATAAACAATTTTGCCTAATATAGAATTGATAGTATATTATAAAGAACCAGTAAGTAGCTTTCATTTATATAATGTATGATTAATTCATAAATTTGAAATTGCTTTTTAGGCAATGTATTTAATACTTAACGCTTGACCTATGATGTAGATGGAAATATTTATAAAGTGTTACATGCATAAGAACAACAATTCACAAGTGGAAAATACAAATAAAGGCACCCTCAAATACTAAGAAGAACAATAAACATAATTAAAAGCGATGGTTGCAAGAGACAATGAAATAAACAATTTTATAAACAAAATTCAAAAAATATTAGGAAAGTCAAAAAGGGCAGTTAATTGTGCGGGTGAACTGTTTAAATTAATAATTAATATTAAATTTGACATAGACATCTGATATTTTGAAAGTTGGAGCATAAACTATTTGGTCCAATGTATCAGCTGTTCAGCGTTGGAGACAGGCGCAGCTCAGTATGTTTGAGTTCCACAAATGGATGAGTTTAAACATTAATAAAATGTCCGAAGAATCTAATCCAATGTAAGTTAATCAATTACTTTCAGTGCTAATTAAGTATAATCTCATTATAATGCAGTGTCACCAATAACACGGAGGAGTCCCAACCTCAAGAGAAACCCGAAGAGAATTTCGATAACACAGAAGAAAAATCGGGAGAAGTAGAGAATGACTTATTACTAAGGCTAAAGATCAATGAAAACGAAAAGAATGGTGTTAAAGCTGTAGAACCACAATCAAATTGCTACTGGTGATTGTAAAATAACATCTATGTAAATAACTTAACCTTGTTTAATTTTAGTGGGAAAGACCGTAACTTAAACATTGCTGAATTACTGTGCGCTAATTGTAGCAGATGGTATCACGAATCTTGTATTAGTTATCAATTAGGAAAACTCGTTCCGTTCTTAGCGAATTATATATTTCTATGTAAAAACTGCTCTCCAACTGGCTTAGAAAGTTTTAAAAAGAGCCAAGCTCGTAAGCTTATCTCACAATTTATATATCAATAGTTTGAGTAGGAATATTGTAGAAATCCAACAAATGGTTATAACAGCGCTAGCAAATCTGCAACAAAGTAGTCTGAAAGAAGGAATCAATAGAACCATGTTTAGCAAAGATAAAGAAATTATCCCATATATGGAGTACCATTGGGAAGCTTTAACAACCACAGCACGAAGAGTTACACAGTCTTGGCATTCAACAGTGCATAGAGCGTTAGTTAAAGACATTCATATATTATTCGTATTCGAAGATAGCATAACTGATGGACAGATGTATGGTTTATTATGTAATGATTTAACACAAATTCGTCCTAATTATGAAGCTATGATAAGGGGTGGGACTCTTCGAGTTACCGATATGGGGATTCAGCACGGTAAAATTCTTTTAAAAATAAATTATTTGTTACGCATTTATTTGAAGAAAAAAAAGCTGAACTATGTTATTAAAACTATAAAAAAGATTGTTTTCACTGCTTCCATCTTTTTGAACAAGCCGCAGTTGTTATAACAACAGAAACAATTTGTTGTTTATTATTGTACCTGTAAAAGTTAGTTGTGTATTATTAATCTAAACAGTAATTTGATTATTAAAAGATAAAAATGATGCGTGCAGGTAATAAAGACTGATAAGAGTTCAGTTATGCAATTAAGATTTTAGATTTATCGTTATAATTAGTAATATTAATACGTATGTTTTCAGTACCTGTTGTCGGCGGAGTGAAAAGTAGGAATGCAAAGAGAAAGATTCCCAATGAGTTGGGTCCGATGGGTAAGAAGGGAAGGCAGTTGGATTTGGGCACTCCGAAATTGCCTGCCCACGGGTATCCCCTAGACCATCCTTTTAATAAAGATGGGTACCGATATTTGCTTGCCGAGCCCGATCCCCATGCACCATACAGACAGGTAAATTTAATATCGTTGATAATTATTCCATTTCAATTAAAATGCAACAGAACACAAATGTGTTAAAAGTGAAACATAATATTTGTCCAACAGGAAAAAAAAACGGTAATTTTATACCAGTCTATCTCCCTTATCTGCCTCACCCACTCCCCCATTCTTTATATAAGCGAGAATTGTATTTAAATCTTCAATTTCATTTTATTATAGGAATTTGACGAAAGCAATGACTGGGCTGGTAAACCGATTCCTGGATGGTTATATCGTATTTTAGTACCAAGCACCGTTCTATTAGCATTGCACGATCGTGCACCACAATTAAAAATATCAGAAGATAGATTAGCCGTTACAGGGGAGAAAGGCTATTGTATGGTTCGAGCCACTCACTGTAAGCTTAAATTGAAACTTTACTTCTGTTTAAAACTTATTTAACTTGCTTTTGATCACTTATTTATATTAATATAAGAAAGTGATTTTATTTTAATAAATTAATTATAATAGTAATTGACCAAAAAGATGCGTTGCAGGGGTAAATAGAGGCAGCTGGTATTGGGAGGCGACTGTGGAGGAAATGCCCGAAGGCTCGGCAGTTCGATTGGGTTGGTGTCAAGATTATGCAAACTTGCAGGCTCCTCTGGGATACGACAAATTTGGATACTCATGGAGATCGAAGAAAGGGACTAGATTTCATGAGTCGGCCGGTAAACATTATAGTGACGGATATGGAGAAGGCGACACTTTAGGTTTCTTAGTTGTGTTGCCTGAAACACGAAGAACAAAACTTGTTCCTAACACTTATAAGGATAGAGTAAGTAATTATATGTTTTGTAGTATGGTTGTTATCGGCCTTTTTAATTAAATTATTAACATTAATAAAAAACATCATTTTTGCAAAGAAAAATTATTTTTTTAAAAATCTACGTAGACAGAACAATTATTAAAGTTGTACGGTGAAATAAAACCGAAAATGAATGTTTTCTATTATTTAATTACTAATTAATATAAACTAATTAAGTTTTATTTTAGCCCTTGGTAAAATTTAAGAGCCATCTATATTACGAAGACAAAGATAATGTTGCAGAAAGTTTAAAAAATTTAAAGCCAATACCAGGCAGTAAAATAATGTTTTTTAAGAATGGTGTTTGTCAAGGAGTAGCATTTTCGGATATCTACGGAGGGAGTTATTATCCAGCGTTGTCGTTACATAAGAGCGCTACAGTTTCAGTAAATTTTGGTCCCAACTTTAAATGCAGGCCTACTGATTTAAATGTTGAATTCCGAGGCGTAAGTTGACTTTAAATTGTTCATTGTGAAGACTTAATTGTATTAATTTGCAGATAAATCAAAGAGCAGAAGAAGCTATATGTGAGCACACCTTTGCTGATATGATTTACTTAACTGAGAACGAAGGAAGATTAAGATTAGATAATTTCGTTATGTGACAGTAGTGGCCTTTTTTTGTTCAATTTATATTAATTTAGAACGTTTTTGAAACACAATTAATTATAAGATTATCATTAAGAGTAAATGTTTGTAACATGTAATTCAGTAATTAGCAATTGATGATGTTTTGTCGATAGTAAGGTTTTATAGTTTTATATTGTGGATTAATTGATTGTCGTAATTGATATAGAGTAAGATTTTTCTCGAATGTATGTGGCATAAAAAATTTTAGTACATGCAAATAAATTTATAAATTTAATACCTTTTTTTATTTGCCAAAACCACCCCTACAATTCGGACTAGATTCAACGACTTGGTCACTTGAATTCCATTGATCTGGCGTTTTTGTCACTATTGATAAAGCATGTACTCCATTATTAAGTTCATCCTTTAATAAGTCGTTCACTAAACGATGTCTCTGAAATAATTACATAATTATTATTGATAAATCAAATAATAAATGTTTCTACTTTTATAAGTGAGAGTCCATTAAATTTATCAGTTACTACAACAACTTTGAAATGGGTTTCTGCTCCTTTTGGTACATTGTGCATATAGGACTCATTGATGACATCCAAATGGATTGTATTCAAAGAACTTAACTTGGTTCTTATCGAATTTTCTATAGGAGTGTTATTAGACATCTGTCTTAATTGCTTTACAGATATCAGTCGTGATACTATAAAAAATACGAGTTAAACCCTAATCGATGAAATGAAACATAAATTACCTTTGTTAAGAGTCTTTATTTTAAGGAAACAATTCATTAATGCTTCTAACTTAAAAAGCACTGAAATGAAACGTAATAATTGTTGTTTAAAATAATAATAATAGAAACAACCTTCAATTCTGCACTGAAAATGAGATAATTTGCAAGGAAACTGAAAGTCTGGAAAATTTTTAAAAGTTACGTATTCAAAATGAGTATAGATGGAACTAGTAGGATTGAAACCATATATTTCTAAATTAAATGCATGTTAATTATATTTGGCTTAATAATTGCACTATAAAAATGTATATCCTCTTGCATAAGGAGGTTCGGCATTAGTTGATAAATAGTAAGTACCTGAATTCTTAAGGGGGCGATCCAAAACATTAGCGATTTTAACATGATGCGGTGAAATAATGAATTACTACAGCGCGGTTTAGTGCTAAGTTAAGTCTCTCAAAAAATATCTTTTGGTTTCTAGGTGGCTCTCCCGCTTGTCAGAAGTTTTAGACAAACACGAGGCCTTGAATACGATAGTTGTATAGAGATGCAAAATATCGATTTTTACGATGTTTTGAAAAACGTTCAAAATACATAAGTTGCTGCATATCTCGTTTTATCGATCAAACTCGTATACTTTCGTCTATTTTCGACATGTAGTTTGGTATAGGAAACAGTTGATTACTTGCAATATTATTTCAAATGTTATACATATTCAGAGAATTTTCATGCGATTTCGATTGTTAGGTTTGGCGAAAAGCGCAAAGTAAGCGTCGGCGCGCAATTCAAAAACCAGTTTAAATTTAAGAACACATATTTATTATGTTATGAATCTTAATTAATGCGAATTGTTTTATTAATATTACAAAGTAACATAAATATGTGTATAAAATTGTAAAATACTTTTTACTTTTTCTTTAAAATGAAAGAATAATAATTATAGTATTGCAGAAGGGCGTTAATGATTAATTTTCTGGATTTCTTTTTATTTGTTCTGATGATATGTTTATTATTTTTAAATATAGTTTTCATTTTATATAATTTTATCGTATATAAATGTTGAAAATACTTTGATACTAATGTTTTTTAGTCCAATTATATTTAATAAAAAAAAAATTTCTATATAAATTTTTAAATCGTTTTATATATCGAAATTATTTATAATTATGGTTAAAAAATAACGAACAAAATTTTAAGCGCGGAAGAGTATTTTGTGGTAAAATATACACCGTGATAAGGGGTAAGAACGAAAAAGTTAAATTTTGGAAATACTAAACATGCTTAGTATTTTCAAATTCTAGAACAATTGAAATGATGGGGAATACAAAGTGAATACCTATTTAAATTGCATACCTTTAATAAATATTTTCTCAAAAGGGCATATTTTTGCAGGGATCGACAATTTTGGAACAGATGATAACGAAATTTATTTTATTTTATTATCTATGTGTGCTGCCAGAAAATGTTTACCAAAATCGGCATACTTCAATTGCTTGATAGCCATTTAATAAAAATTAATATCAAAAATAAAATCTACGATAATTTCACAAGCTTTGCCGTTTGATTAATACAATTATCATTATTTTGAAAAACGGACGAAAGCTTCGAAGTTGGGCTGTTTTACGTTTTATTAATTTTTTTGTGTAAAACTCGTTGATTTATCAAAAATCCTAAATTATATTTTTTTAAAAACGGATGATCTTTAGCTCTAAAAAAATTCAACTTTACATCTTCAAAAAAATAAAATCAAAAACCTACAACCACTTCACAACATACTATAACGTTTATCAAAGTCTATTTGTATACGTGCTTTATTTTTTGGAAGATTGTGATCCCTACCATACCTTTTGGTGGCCCCCCTGAGGTTTAAAAACCTTGTTTTGTATAACATCTACAGTAGCGCCCAAAAGTGAGTGCCGAAACCGTTTTTCACGCATAACTTTTTGCAATTTCGGCCAATTTACTTCAAATTTCAGTATATTGTACAGTTTGATGTTGGAAAATATTATTCATAGTTAACTGTTGCGCAGATACGGTATTTTAGGTTATGTTCCATTTCTACTGCAATAGTCATTTTTTACATATTCCGCGCCGTCACATTATTGGTTTTTTCTTGAATATTTGGGTTATTTTTTTTGTGTTCAGTAACAATTGACCAAGTTTTAACAATGCCAAGGGTTGAAACTTCTCCAGCCATTCGGAAAGCAATTATAGATATGAAAAAACTCTGGCATGAATGCAGCTGCCATTTCACGGATTCTAAAGATGCCAGCTCGTACTGTCTCAAGGATTATTCAAAGGTTTGATCAGAGAAATTCTGTTGAGAATGATAAAAGAACTGGTAGACCACGTGTTACTTCTTCCCGGCTGGATACACGCATTGTTCGTCGCTCCAAAGCGGATCCGATTCTCTCAGCTGTGGATCTGGCAGCAGAATTCAATCAAAGTGAAGGTCTAAATATTAGTCGAATGACAGTTTCCAGAAGATTGAGTGATGCTGGTTTGAATGGCAGACGTCCAGCTAAAAAACCTTTCATCAAACTCAAGAATCGAAAGGCTCGCGTGGATTTTGCAAAGCGGTACTTGCATTGGACAGCAGCCGAGTGGAGTCAAGTACTTTTCACAGATGAATTTAAGTTCAATCTATTTGGAAGCGACGGAATACAATACATAAGACGTCCTGCTGGAGAAAGATACAATTCAAAATACATAAAACCGACAGTAAAACATGGAGGTGGATCAGTTATGGTTTATGGAGTCTTCTCTCGTAATGGCATGGGCCCCATCATTAAAATTAACGGAATAATGACTGGCCAAAGTTACAAAGATATGCTGACTAATGTCGTCTTACCATGGGCCCATACAAATATGCCTCCTAGATGGATTCTACAACAGGATAACGATCCTAAGCACACCTCCTCGATTGTCAAGACTTCATTGCAGCAGCAACAAATCAGGATTCTTCAGTGGCCCAGTCAATCTCCCGACCTCAACCCGATAGAACACTTGTGGGAAGAGCTGGCAAGACGTTGTCGAAACAAAAATATTAAGAATAAAGATGAAAATTTGGCGAATTGGACAAGGAATGCAATTCAATGCCTGATTCGGTCTTTGAAAATCTTATTGATTCAATGCCATCTCGCTGTCAGGCAGTTATAAAATCTCGTGGTTTGCCAACTAAGTATTAGGCATTTTTATGATTGTAAAATTGTTTTAGTGTATTGTTATAAAGTTATTTTTCATTAAATCGTTCTTAGTGTTCTGTTCTGAAAAATGCGTTTTTTACACAAATGAGTCTGAGCTCGTTTAACTACCGTAAATTTTTGTTTATCACGTTTTAAACATAATAATTCTTTTCTCATACAAAACTGTATAACATACTCAAAATGAAGTAAATGGCCCATATTTTAAAAAGTTCTTCCCGAAAAATCATTTAGGCACTCACTTTTGGGCGCTACTGTATAATAGGGTGCTTCGTTTTTAAACGATTTTTTTTTAATTTATGGTCCATTGAGAAAATATTGTTCTAAACAAAAAAATAAATTTTCACATAATTTCAATCTTTAATTTTAATTGGTTATTATTTAATTTTCAAATTTTCACTTTTATTTAATATGTGAATTTACCATTTTTGTTCAATTATCTATATATCTGCTGCATTTTAGGTAATTGTCGTGTTCTTTATGAAAAATTGTAGGAAAAATAACAATCTTTAAAAGTGCTCCATAGTTGGATCTGTCACTTGAATGGTTTCACGGCATTTTTTTCATAAACGGCTAAACTTATAGCAAAAAGATAAATGGCAATTTTGGAGGAAATTAAATTTTCTACAAAAAAGGTCTGCAGTCAAGAGTTGTGAAAAAATAATAAATAAACAGTTATTTGAAAATTTAATATGGAATTTTTAACACGATAATACAAAAATATTTTAAATGTTTATACGTTGGAATGTATTTATCTTATAAACTAATCACTTTACAACTTGGACTCTACGGTGGGCACTTTTAAAAATTTATATTTTCTTTACAAATTTCCGTAAAGAACAAGATAATTCTATAAAATGCAGGACAGATACAGATATATAAATTCACGTGTTAAATGCATGTAAAAATTTTAAAATGAATTGGCGACCACTTAGAATTAAAATTAAAGATTGAAAATTGGAGAAAATTTCTTTTTCTGTTCTAAAACAATATTTTGTCTGCGGATCGCAAAAATAATTGTTTAAAAACGAAGCACCCTAATACATATATTTTTTTTATGCTGGCTATTATTCAAAATGTTTATCTTTATAAATAATTAAAATTTGCAGTAATTTTAGTATTGGAAACGTTACGCACAAAAGTTTCATTAAAATCATTTAACTTATTATAAATGTAAAAATAACTAATATTAAAAATTGTTATTATAATATTGAGTTGAAAGGTGTGAAAATTATTTTTTAAATATTAACAGAATAAGAACCAGTTGCATTTATACTTCAATATCGATCGATCCTGTGTATAACACTCTGTCTAAGCGTAATTAGAAATATGCAATACACAACATTTCTAACATCAGGTACTAGAATGAAATGGTTTAATATTTTGTAGGGATTGATTTATATTTGAGTAATGAATGCATTGATATTATTACACCATTACGTTGTTACGATTTTTATCGATCTGCGTTCAGCGTACCTGAAAAACATCTGGTCCGCGGGGCAACACCGCAAGGAATAGCGCTATTACGCAATCCTTACTAGTCCTAAACGATTTCTTATATAAAAACCATACAAATATGTTTGTAATCATTACAGACCCTAAAATAAATTCTGAGTGTAATTTTTAATTATTATAGTCTTTTTTCTGATGTAATAACGCCATCTCAAGGCGCCATTACCCCACAACTTGAGGATATGAAGCAACTCCTTGAAATCTATATTTTCTTCATCAGGCTCAAGATCTAAGAAATTTCTTTTACCTGATTTGGCCAATTTAAAGCCATTACTTAAGAACAGGACATATGCAAGAAACATAATTAAATTTTCAGAAATAATAAATACACCTATCGCTTTTTCGTCAATGAAAATCACAGAAGTAATTCTCATTAGTCAAACATGTGGTGTCGGAATTTCCAGCACTTGAATGGTAAACAAAAATTTTCAAATATAACTGTTCAGCGCTATTACCATCTAACGCATAAGAGTCAAAGTTTTGGTTAGCGAAGACAACGAACCGCAATAAAAATTTCAACATAACCCTATCAAGAGAGATCATGAACAGTGCCTCGGCGTTTCTATTACCAAATTGTTATTAGACACTTTTGAAACACAATTTTTTAATAATGTATACATAAAAGATGCCTCTAGAGCATATTACATTTCAAATTTGATAAAATTGCCTAGTTTTGCACAATTACAGCCTAAACTATTATCTTTTTGCCCTTAAAACATTGTAATTTAAGTAGGTTTGCTATTTTTTTAGATTTACATTACATTTTGTGCAAAATGAACTATAATATCTTCTAGTCCAATCCTTTATTGGTCTATTTAATTTTTTACAACATTTTATATTGTTAATTAGAAATGGTAATCGAAATACAAAATATCTAAATTTTTATCGATATTAGGCAACCCATTTCTCTCGGATCGCCCCCTTAAGGGGGTTGCTTTGAAACCCCATAACAGCCTTTGCATTGTATCTGCACCATCCACTTTGAAACATATAAAAAGAAGGGCATTTAATTGCGATAAATTGATTTGAGAAAACTGACTCTATGTAGAAACTGAAAGCCCGGGAATGACTGCAAGAATCTGCAATAAGAACAGTTATTATTATAAAGTAAATCCAGAATAACTTTTAAATAAATTACTTGATTGAAAAGTAATTTATATTAAATTTATTAGTACAAAACTGACTTGGAGTGTACAGGCTACCGTTTTTTAAACTTTTCTTTTAAAAGTTGCTAATTTTTAATATAAAAGATAATATTTTTTTGTATAAGTATCAGGAATGCAAGGGTAATAACCTTCTGATAATTTATGATAAAGGGTTTAAAGTTGAGGTATCAAAGTATTAATCTTTTAATTGAATATGGTTCAGAATTTGTTTATAAAATGTGGAAAATTTACAAATTGAAATGGTTTAGTAAATATGTGTTTAGTTGAAGTACAAATAGATAAAAAACATTTTCGGCACTGATTTCTTCGAAGATTTTGATGGCACTTTTACGATTGTTTAGGTCTATTTGAAGCCAAAAAGTTCGGGGATTCTAAAACTGCAAAATTCGTTTACAAATAATAAATTAAGTTCCAATTTTTTAAATGTTTAATTGTATGTCGCGGAAACGAAGTATAACATTTAATTATTAATTACTCGAAAAACTAAGATTGAGTCCAATACTGATTTTGCACGTATTTTATAGGAAAAAGTCACAAGGTTCCAAATTTAAGTTGTATATAGCCATTTGACTTAGAATAATAGAGCTACAATTCTTTTTTCGAACCAAAGTATAATTTTTGCGAAATTTGTAATTTTGGGGTTGAAAGGGTATCAGAGAAAAATGATTCCGGCTATAGACACTTCAATTGCAGGTCGCGAAAATGAATCAAAACCTTCAACTCTTCATTACTCGAATACTTAACATTGCGCCCTGAGCTGATTTTGCATGTATCGTATTTTTGGGGTCGAAAGAGTAGTACACGAAGAAGTTAGCTGCCCGGTAGTATTTTCAATACTAAAATGTTACGTGCAGCAACAACACAAATTGTTTGTAAGTTTGATTACAAATAATTATATTATCCTTTGTGCGTTTGTAATTATAATTAATCTTATTGTACATTGTGTATGTACATTACAAGAACGAAATGTAAATTTGTTTGCAGGGCAGTCAGAGAAACGCTTGCGGACACTATGAACTTGTTTGAATTTATTGCAGTGCCACGTAGATTTACTATGCAATTACATAACGCGCTCTGATACACTTAATTTAGTAATCTTTTCGTTTGCTATTGTTAGATTTGTATTTGAACTTATTTTAGATAATGGATTTGCTTTAAATTTTTGCGGGACCTTCCTGTGGATCCCAAACCGACATAGCTGGAGCCATTCTTCCCTGCTCCCCCTTTAACTCGACAAACTTTCGAAAAAACTAAAAAATTAAAAAAAATAGACTTCGACTCAGAAAAACGATCGTAGCGCCCCCAATTTTGATGCAATCATTAAAAAGGACCCGGATTCAGAATCCCAAGACTTTTTCCTATAAGATACGTGCAAAATTGGCATAGGGCGCAATGTTAATTTTTCCAGTAATTAAGGGTTGAAGTTTTAGGTTGACTTTTGGAGCACAAAATTATCGTTAAAAAAATTGTAGTGCCGTTATTTGTGGAGGGATCATTAAAAACTATACAGATTCGGATTCGTTAAATTTTTGGCTTCGGATAGGCTCATAAAACCATAGGCGTGCTATTTGAAATTCTCGAGAAAAACGGGCTCGAATGGTCTGACTTGTAAATATTTTTTTCTAAATTTCCACTTTGAAAAATTGTAGCTCAGCTATTTGTAAACGGATCTTTAAAAACTTTTCAGATTCTGAAAGTCCGTTTATCTTAGCGTAAAATCGGCTAAAAAAATCAACAGGTCCCATTGTTAAGTCTGGGAGAAAAACGCGTTTGAAGCTTTCAAAATGTAAATTTTGCTAAAATTTTTAATTTTCAAAACGCTGTAAGTCCGCCGTCTTTGCGAATTTCGTCAATTCTTTTCATATCTGCACGTTCCCAACCCCAATACGTCGGAAACCGGTTCTGACTCAAAACCCCCAAAATCGGCCAAAATCGAGAAAATATATGGATTAACCCCTTGCGTATTTTTGACAAAAAAAAATTTTAGGTGACGGATTTGCTTAAAATTTTTGTGAGATGTTCCTATGGATCCCAAACCCACATATCCGGAAGCCATTTTTCCCTGCTCCCTCTTTAACCCGCAAAATTTTTGAAAAAACTAAGTAATTTAAAAAAATACACTTCGACTCACAAAAACGATCGTAGCGCCCTCATTTTCGCTCGGATTATT
This sequence comes from Sinopyrophorus schimmeli, assembly GCA_036325965.1. Lineage (NCBI taxonomy): Eukaryota > Metazoa > Arthropoda > Insecta > Coleoptera > Elateridae > Sinopyrophorus > Sinopyrophorus schimmeli. The sequence goes on along the minus strand of JARFIZ010000013.1, from coordinate 10,555,466 downwards.
AAAAACGACACCGATTTGGAATCTTGAGGCTTTTTGCTATAAGATACGTGCAAAATTGGCATAGGACGCAATGTTAATTTTTTGAGTAATTAAGAGTTGAAGTTTTAGGTTGATTTTTATGGCAAAAATTTTACGTTAAAAAAATTGTAGTGCCGTTATTTGTAGACGGATCATTAAAAACTATATAAATTCAGATTCACCGGACTTTTTGGCATCGGATAGACACAAAAAATCATAGACGTGCTATTTAAAATTCTCAAGAAAAATGGGTTCAAAGTGTACGACTTTGTAATTTATTTTTTCTAAATTTACATTTTGAAAAATCGTAGCTCGTTTATTTGTTAACGGATATTTAAAAACTTTTCAATTTATAAAAGCCCGTTTATCGGAGCGTTAGATTCGCCAAAAAAATCAACAAAGCTCAATGTAAAGTCTAAGAGAAAAACGCGCTCGAAGCTTTCGAAATGTATAATTTGCTAAATTTTGGATTTTCAAAATGTAACTCCGCTGTCTTTGCGAATTTCGTAAAATCCTTTCATTACTGTAAGTACCATTTTAATTAAGTTTTACTAAAAGAATTGATCTATTACATTTTGTTTCCAATGCATACTTTTCCAGTAATTAATTATAAAGAGTAGGCATTTGTAAAATATGAGTAAACAATACAGTTTTTTAAAAATAACATTAACGCCCGATTAAAAAAAATACAAAATTATTCGCGGAGGTGTAAAAATAAATTGTCTACAACCCGCATTTAGTTTGATTAAAATCCATAGGGTATTTATCGAGATCTGCGCGTTCAAAGCGAGGCGACAATACTTTTTACTTCGACAGTACACTCGGCCAACTAAAGGCCACCCAAGATCGTAAAGTAGCCCGAGCCCAATCCAAACAACACTTCGGCATATCTGTTGCAAAATACATCCGATAACGAAATGCAATGTTTTGATTCGTACTATTTAACACACTGACAAAAATAAAGTTTACGTTACCGTTACGCACAATTGCCGAACTAAAAATACTTAATTACTTAATAAATGCCGATAAGAAAAGCGATTCCCTTAAATCGAATAGCATCGAAGCGTTTTAATGAGACGAGTCTAAGGTCACTTTTAAAATCACTGCATAAGGTAATTTCGTTCCCATTAAACGGTCTTTTATGTAGGATGGATGGCGTGCGTAAATAATATTCACTTTTAACCAGTTTCTTATCGGTCGCCTATGGAATTTGATTTCCACCACTTTTAATCCGTTACTGAATGTAAGTGTAGATTCATCATGTCTTATTAATGATCAAAGAAATTTCGAATCGACTTTCTAATTGTTCAAAACCAAAATCGGTCCATCGAGCAGGAAATGCATGAGAATTTGCGGTACGTAAAACAATATAAACGTGAAAAACTTCTACTTAAATAATTAGGAAATAATAATAAAACCGTCTTTTGATTGTAGTAAAAAAAATTCCATCCCTTTGGGTCGTTTAAGGCGGGACCGATGTGCTGTTAGTGGCTATGGGTCCCTTATTAAGTGGTCTTTTTTTGACAGCTCCGTAAGTAGAAATCATAATTCGACTTAGTAGCTTTTGTACGAGCGCGACCTTCAATTACAGTAAAACCTCAATTATCCGGACCTCAATATTTGTTGCGTTTTTTGTAAACATATACCTAACAATTTGACCAAGTTTTTTCCTGTTAAAACAGGACACTTTGTAATCGCGCTTAAAACCGAGTGTGCACATTCGAGCTCAAAGTGGCACATTTCGATCTCGGGAAAATGAAGCGCGCCGCTCCGCGTCGCGCTTCATTTGCCTCCCTCGCTCGGAAATGTGCCACTTTTCGCTCGAATGCGCACATCCTCGTATTTACAAGATTTATCTACATTGTACATCGCTCTTTCAAAATCAAAAAAATAAATTTAGTTTGGTATATATCGATTTTATTCCAAAAAATGTATTTTTGCCATAGCAATGAGTGCGAGCGAGCGAAAAGATACACAATCTCATAAGTACGCGTGAGAAGGAACGATTAAAATTATTCTACTAATTTTTCGTTTAATTTATTGGCCTAAATTATTGTGAATCATGCTTAAAACCGAGTGTGCACATTCGAGCTCAAAGTGGCACATTCCGATCTCGGGAAAATGAAGCGCGCCGCTCCGCGTCGCGCTTCATTTGCCTCCCTCGCTCGGAAATGTGCCACTTTTCGCTCGAATGCGCACATCGTCGTTTTATTCGATTTGTCTACATTGTACATCGTTCTTTCAAAATCAAAAAAATAAATTTAGTTTGGTATATATCGATTTTATTCCAAAAAATGTATTTTTGTCATAGCAATGAGTGCGAGCGAGCGAAAAGATACACAATCTCATAAGTACGAGTGAGAAGGAACGATTAAAATTATTCTACTAATTTTTCGTTTAATTTATTGGCCTAAATTATTGTGAATCATGCTTAAAACCGAGTGTGCACATTCGAGCTCAAAGTGGCACATTCCGATCTCTTCCGCACGCCTAATTGTAGCGAGCTTGATAAAAATATTTTCAGGTGTACTTTCGAATGTTTACTAATTCGCATTTTTGATTAATTAAAATTGTATACGTATGAGTCAAATTTTCTGAAGTGGGCCACTAAAAATCAACTAGTTGATTTTTATATCATCTTTTGCAGATTGTTGAAGGTTTAGGGGAGGGTGGCCTAAAGCGGGTAACGGCCCTTATGTGGATATGTTATATATTAGCTGAAATTTATATATTTATTTACACTGCCAGTACCCAGCCTAATTGATGGCATACTACTTTTGACACCTAAGTTGCTTAATAACGTCAAAAAATTAAAAAACAAAAAATTTAATAATTTTGTAAAATGTTTGAAATTAATTTAAGCCCCCGTGTCGGGCAAAGCGGTTAATTTCTGACATTTTATATTTTTGAATTTATTTTTACAATTAAAGCAAAAATGTAATTATTTAGTTTATAAAATTAAAGTTTAATAATTGTATTACGTAAATCTAAAAAAAACACTTTTTTTTTAGCCGAAGTGGTTCATATTAATCGATGAACCTTAACCTACCCGCTTTAGGCCACCTTCCCCTATATGTCAAAATTAATGTCTCCAAATATTTTTGGGTAATTTTAATTTCTGTAAAAATTATAAACAAATTAGTTTTAAGGCACATTTTGTATACACTAGGGTGGCCCTTATTTCGGGTATATTCGATTTTTTTTTCACGATAGTCCTAAATCGGTTCCAAATCTATAAAAAAAAATTCATGCCAAATTTTAGCTCTTAATTTTAATATTATATAAAATTATATAAAAAAATATTTATATGTTACATAGGGAGTGCATCAAAATTTTAGAATGACTTGGGTGGGATATGTTAAAAAAAATGTTAGGAAATAAGAGTCAAAATTCGGAAAAAGTTGTAGTATTTTTTTTTCATGTAAGTACTAAATGTACTAAATGTACTAAAGTACTAAATTAGAAATGTGGTTTTTGGTAAAAATACCCTACTGTAATTTTTAATTAAAAGAAAAGCGAGAAGTGGGACATTTAGTTCAGTTTGATTTAATTAATATTATTTATAAAAAAGAAGAATAAGATAGGCAAATTGAATTATGAAGATCACATCAAGAGCACCCCCCATTTACCACTCGAACATGAAAATTAAATTAATGCATATTTTTATTAAGTAGTCACTACTAAAAATTAATTCCCAAAACAGTTTTTCGAAATTTTCATTTTAACAACAATTTTTTTAACAAAGAAAATTTCGAGTACTTTTATTTAAAAAATCGATTACATATCAACCGTGAAAGATAAATTGATGAAATTTTCAGGATTTATTGTTGAATGTCTATATTTTGTTAAAATAGTAAAATACTAAAAACTCAAAATTATTTATTTATTATCCTATTGTTTATTAATTTTTAAATAAACAAATGATAATTTCAATGACTTCTTGGTCGAAAAATAAAAAGTTTTTTCACTGATATTATGCTTTATACATTTAAGTTTAAGATACAGAAAAAAATTTCACTGCTCGCGATTAATTTAAACAATATAAAATTGATGACCGCGCGCCGGGCGCTGTCAGTGTAGCGTGCTGCCGAGTACCTCTGAATTTATTCTAAATCCGGTCGGTCTAAACTAAAAATAACAATAAAAACCATTCATTATTCAATAAATTTTATTTTTTTTAAGTATAATTTAGGAAACCATTAAATAACGTAATTTTTTATTAATTAACTAAGACAGCGAAAATTAACAAATAATTAAATATAAATTTTACAAAACTGTGTAATCTATTTTGACTGTTTCTTGGTCATTTTATAAGTTATAATTTTTTAATTTACTAAGAAGTACTCCATCTTTAGTTAAAAAAAAACGCTCCGTTACAATTTTCATTTGTTATTCGCATATACACGTTAATAACAAATGAATCTTACTAGTCATTTTAGTTTCAACAATAGTTTCAACATTCAACAATAAATCCTGAACATTTCATCAATTTATCTTTCACGATTGATATGTAATCGATTTTTTAAATAAAAGTACTGGAAATTTTCATTGCTAAAAAAATTGTTGTTAAAATGAAAATTTCGAAAAACTATTTGGGGATTAATTTTTAGTAGTGACTACTTAATAAAAATATGCATTAATTTAATTTTCATGATCAAGTGGTAAATGGGGGGTCCACTTGAGATGATTTGACTCATGTGCACTTTCAAGCGAAAACTTTTTCCGAATAGAAAGTCTGTATTTGAAGGATTTGTTATTAATATAATCGAATTCAATTAACACGAAGATGTGCGCATTCGAGCGAAAAGTGGCACATTTCCGAGCGAGGGAGGCAAATGAAGCGCGACGCGGAGCGGCGCGCTTCATTTTCCCGAGATCGGAATGTGCCACTTTGAGCTCGAATGTGCACACTCGGTTTTCAGCATGATTCACAATAATTTAGGCCAATAAATTAAACAAAAAATCAGTTGAATTATTTTAATCGGTCCCTCTCACTTACACCGACGATTTTATCGTATCTTTTCGCTCCCTTCCACTCGATGCTATGGTAAATACGTTTTTCAAACATTATATTAATATTTACTATATTAAATTTAAATATATGATTTGAAAGAGCGACGAATAAATAGAAAAATTCGATAAAAACGAAGATGTGCGCATTCGAGCGAAAAGTGGCACATTTCCGAGCGAGGGAGGCAAATGAAGCGCGACGCGGAGCGGCGCGCTTCATTTTCCCGAGATCGGAATGTGCCACTTTGAGCTCGAATGCGCACACTCCACTTTCCGCCACAATTAACAATAATCAATTTACTTTAAAGAAATTCAAGTACATAATTCTAAAATCGTAATTGCGTTCTCAAAATGTCTCGTTTGGGCTTCGCTTATTTTTCATAATTTATTACTTTTTTCATTTTCAATTAACCGAATTTTCGATTATTCGAATGATCTGCAACAATAGTTAGTCCGGATAACCAAGTTTCCACTGTAGTTAAAAATATTTATAAATAATTCCCAGAGAGAAAAACTTAATCCCCAGATTATCAGGCGAGCTTTTAGCTTAAAGAGAAGTAATTGTCTTAAAGTAATTACATTCAGAAAAGCCAGATTTGACACTTAATCTCTTTTATTGTAATTGAAGAAGCCACTTGTGGAATATTAGAATAATTAACGATAATCGAAAAACCTTGAAATAACACTCGTTTTCCAACAACCAGAAAGTCAAACTTCCCCACTCCCGCCACTGGCGTTTCGAGCCAACTGGCTTAGAGGGGGTAATTTGCAAACAAAGAAAAACTTAACCAAACTTTTTTGTTTGAAATTTTGATAATTTTTGCGAATAAAAATAAAAATAAACGAACGAAATTTTTTTATGGGGGGTTAATTACCCAATGACCCCCGAACCGTCGCCGCCCGCCGCGCCACCAAAGAACAACAATAAAGACTCCAAGCCGAATAATGACGCGAAAGCTGTTAGAACGCGAAAAGTCGCAAGTTATTACTTTTTTTTTATATTCGAATTCGAATTTAATTAAAATTATGCGGCATTGTTTTTAGGGAAGACTTTTCAGAAACGGAAGTGGACGAAGTAATTTTAAAAGTAAACCATATTTTAATCAAAAAGGGTTGCTTTCTGTCAGTTTTAATTGATTAATATATGGATAAAGAAGTTGAACATAAATTCGTTTTACAGTTTTTCATTAAAATGATTAATAACTAAGTACTGGTGCGGACTTTAAATGCGGCGTTTTGCTCGGCCCCGCTTCCTTTTTTTTTATTTTTTAATTTTCGCGTTAAAATTCGCGCTTGCTTTTTGCGTTCTGGGTTTAGTTGAATTTGTACGAGTCGTGTTTTTGGTTTATTTTTCTGCAGGTTATTGCCGAGCGGACGTGGAAAAGTGCCCTTCGAAGATATTTGACTGATTTTTGAGGTTATACTTTTTTTGGCTCGTTGAGAGTAAAATTTTAGTAGGCATTGGAAGTTGCACGCGAACAGTTAAAGAAAATTAGACTAATTTTTTTTTGTTGAAACGGGGGGCTTGGTAAGCGTGCTTAAAATCGAGTGTGCACATTCGAGCTCAAAGTGGCACATTCCGATCTCGGGAAAATGAAGCGCGCCGCTCCGCGTCGCGCTTCATTTGCCTCCCTCGCTCGGAAATGTGCCACTTTTCGCTCGAATGCGCACATCTTCGTTTTTATCGAATTTTTCTATTTATTCGTCGCTCTTTCAAATCATATATTTAAATTTAATATAGTAAATATTAATATAATGTTTGAAAAACGTATTTACCATAGCATCGAGTGGAAGGGAGCGAAAAGATACGATAAAATCGTTGGTGTAAGTGAGAGGGACCGATTAAGATAATTCAACTGATTTTTTGTCTAATTTATTGGCCTAAATTATTGTGAATCATGCCTAAAACCGAGTGTGCACATTCGAGCTCAAAGTGGCACATTCCGATCTCGGGAAAATGAAGCGCGCCGCTCCGCGTCGCGCTTCATTTGCCTCCCTCGCTCGGAAATGTGCCACTTTTCGCTCGAATGCGCACATCCTCGTCTTTATCGAATTTTTCTATTTATTCTTCGCTCTTTCAAATCATATATTTATATTTAGTATAGTAAATATTAATATTATGTTTGAAAAACGTATTTACCATAGCATCGAGTGGAAGGGAGCGAAAAGATACGATAAAATCGTCGGTGTAAGTGAGAGGGACCGATTAAAATAATTCAACTGATTTTTTGTTTAATTTATTGGCCTAAATTATTGTGAATCATGCTGAAAACCGAGTGTGCACATTCGAGCTCAAAGTGGCACATTCCGATCTCGGGAAAATGAAGCGCGCCGCTCCGCGTCGCGCTTCATTTGCCTCCCTCGCTCGGAAATGTGCCACTTTTCGCTCGAATGCGCACATCCTCGTATTTCTTGCCTTAGTATAATTTATCGTGCGCTTCTTCAAATCAAGAATTTTAATTTAATTACGAAAATATCGATTTTATATTCGAAAAACGTATTTACCGTAGCAATGAGTGGAAGGGAGCGAGAAGATACGATAATCTCTTCGGTGCAAGTGAGAAGGAACGATAAAAATTATTCAATTAATTGTTCGTGTAATTTATTGTTCTAAATGATTGGGAAAACTATTAGACTGGGCGAAAAAAATCGTCTAATTTTTTGTTTTTTTGAATGGGACACCGTTAAAAGTATTTAGGATGATAAAAAAAAGTTGAGCTTTTAATTTTAATATTAAGAGGTATATCATTCTAAATTTCAATTTTTTTACATCAGACGCATCTTTCACACAAAACTTCTCAACAATATACCTAAAAAATATAAACAATATATATTTTTGAAGAAAATTTGATTTTCTACAAAAAGGTATGATTACAAATTTTCGTACAAGCCGTTTCCACGTAATTATGCCTTTGTTTTTAAGGTTTGATTTTCCAACTTTGGAATTTTGTAACTGATAAACCAATCTGTTTCTCAAAAAGATCGATACATATTTTTGAAGGAAGTTTGACGCTCTACAAATAAGGTCTCATTATATTTTTTGTTAAATTCACTCTTTCAAAAGCTATTCGAAGTTAAAGTTCAAGTTCAAATTTTTGTCGAGAATTTAATTTTCTTCAAAAATATGTATTGTTTGTATTTTTCAGATATATTAAGAAGATTTGAAGTGAAAGATGCGTGTGGCGTAAAAATTGAAATTCTCGATGATAGACGTTTTAATATTAAAATTAAGAGCCCAAATTTTGAAGTTAACTTTTTTTTATCAATTTAATTTCATCAAAATTGCCATTTATATTTTTGCGGTTAGTCTAATCGTTTATGAAAAAAGCAAAAATCGATAGAATTTTTAAAATCAACTAACGGCTACTTAGAATTTATAATTAAGGGCTGAAGTTTGGTGAAATTTTTTTTTTCGATGTTAACAACAATATTTTGTGAATAGAGCGTAGAAAAAAGAAATAGACCTTTCAAACGATGCATCCTAATAAAATACATGTTGCAATATAAAAGTCAATACTAATTATAAATTTTATCAATGAAATTATTGTTGTTGTATTTTGGATAACAAATGTTGTATATCGGGTTCATAAGTCGTAGCTTTAAGCAATGCACATGCCGCGCTGTATTAATCAGTCAGTTTATTTCAATAACTACCTTTTATTAAATTAATTTGAGAAAATTGACAAAATATGGTTGTCACCATCGAAAAAAAAATTCTCAACAAATTTCAGCCCTAAATTATAATTCTAAGTAGCGGCTAGTTGATTTAAAAAATTTTCAATTTCTTTAACATGGAAATCTACAGTTTTTCATTCAATTATCTATATCTCTGCTGAATTTTATAAAATGGCTTGCTCTCAACGCCAAATTGTAGGAAAACTATCAATCCTTCAAAGTGGCCATAGTTGGATCTGTGTAACTTAAACGGTCTCACCGTTAAAAAAATCTTAAAGTCAATTTTATCGAGTTTTGCATTTTTTTTCGTGAACGATTAAGCATATTGCTAAAACGTCCAAACCATGGATGGGCAAATGAGGCCCGTGGGCCGCATCCGGTACGCAAAGGCATTTCATCCGACACGTCACATAAATAAAGTGAGAAATAAAAACAATTCATTAATACTGCCGCGTTGAACATATAAAAGAAGACAAATAGTTTATCCAATATTTTAACATTTTTATTTGGGCCGAATCGTTCTGATAAAGATTTATTCGGTGCCCGACAGAAAGAAGTTACCCACCCCTGGTATAGATGAGTCAAAGGTTGAAGCAGTTGGAGAACCTCAACATTCATAAAATATAACACGTAAAAAAAAATGCAAAAAATGCCCGGCCAATAGATTAATTGTATGTACCCGTTTAAGAACAAATAAAGTGCAACAATCAACCTTCGTATCTCTATTTCGCGTTCAATTAACTTAATTACAATAGAAAAAACCATTAACTTTAAATACTTATAAATGAAATCTTAACAAATCCAAAAATTATTAATAAAAACGAATGGGGTTGATTGTCCCACAGACAACAAATTAAAAAATCCTACCTTAAACATCTCGACGGAATTATACGAAGCTTGGAACGCCAATCAAGTCCAAAATACGGCACTCGTAGTTATTTCCACAAATTTTGACACACGTTTTCGGTCGTTCGACGCTGAGGCAAAACTGACGAATTTACTAGAACTCTGTCGTAAGTCCACCTCCCAATGCAAAATAGTGAAATCGCATTAAAGATTATTTGGCGAAACACACGTGGACTATTGTGACGTCACTAAATATCGGGACTCTTATCGAAATTTAAAAGCCCACGTTTCTGTGTATGCGAAAAAAAACCTATTTTTGCAACGTGAAAAATCCAAGCATTTATATTGCATTAGCTAACCCGGCCCTTCTTCGCACGGGTATTAAGATTTAAAATTAAAAATATTATTTTTAGCAAAATGAAATGTAGCACATATTGCTCAGGGACAGTGTTGTTTTTTATTAGTGAAAGAATTTTTAGAATCGCTTCAGTAGTTTCAGAGATTACCCCCTACATACAAAGAAACACATTGTACCTCATTGCTATGGTATAGAGATCAGGGATGGGCAAAAGACGACCCGTGAGCGGCATTCAACTCGCGAGTGCATTTCTTGTCTCTGCGCGCACGCTAAATCTGCACAATGACTGAACCAACTTGGATGCGATTTTCAGTGATGTATTGAGATAAGCTTGGGCTAACATTTAGTGTTTGTTTCATTTAAGAAAATTAAACCATTATATCTGGTAGCTCTCAAAATGATCTATTGGATGTAAATATTTAAAAAGATAAACAAATTATTATTTGACCCGAATCGTTCTAATAAGCGTTTATCAGACCCGCGACAGAAAGAAAATATCCAACCCTGCTCTAATTGTAAGCTCAAGTTTAAATTTCGATAGGGCTACAGCAGGCACGCATAGTGAATATTTACACACACATAAATCCCCATGCAGGCACGGACGCGCCCTTACGCCTAAATTTATTGAAAAAATGGTCGACTCAAACGCAGGTATAAATTGTCAGTAGTTTAAGGCTATCAACTTTCAGCGTTTCTGGCTAGATAACCCAACTAAATATTTTTTAATTACTCATTACATATAAATTTAAAAATTCTTTAATTAAGCGTAAAGCTATTGAACATTTACCTTCAGTAGTAACTGCTGATAGATGGTTGGAAATTATGGAGGCCAAAAATAAAGAAAAAAAGATAAAAAGATTGAAAAAAAAAAAAAAACAGATATACAACTGAAGGGAGAAAATAATAAAAGATTGAAAGAAGAAAAACGTATTAAAAAATTTAAATCAAAAAAATTAAAATTCAATAAAAAGAATAAAATAATTATTTTCTCATGTTACCGAGTTATTTTTCAAATGTTTAACATTATATTTTATATTTTCTTGAAGTACTATTAAAGATAATACACCCATACCTCGCTATACGGCCGCTCTTTATACGTCATTTCGCTATAACGGCCCTCTTCAATTAAGGCACGTTTTCGATTTACGGCCTAAAATTTTTCTCTATAGCGGCAAAAAAAAACTTTTTTTCGATGTCAATATATCTACATGTTGTCAATCTTGGGCATGAATTTGTATTAGAATAATTGATTCCTTATATGTCTTTTCGCTTTGTGGCCAAGTTTCGTGGAAAAGCGAGGTATGGGTGTAATGTAAAATTCTTTTCTAAATAATGATTTTTTTAGTAATTTATGTTTTGAATACTTGTGTCCTAAACTAGTATTTATCCTGTCCAAAGGTAGTTCAAAGTGTCCAAAAACGGTGCAAACAGGTTATGTTATGTAAATATGTTATTTTTTAAAAACTGGCATTAAAAAACACTGTTAATGCCATTATCAGTTTCTTTATATATTTGTGCTTATATAAAAAATAATTGATTGGATTTTAGGTTATTTTATTATATTTAAGACGTAGTTTAAGTTGCAAAACACCTTGAAATGTCCAAAAGTGATGTTTGTATTCAATAATTACGAGGATGTGCGCATTCGAGCGAAAAGTGGCACATTTCCGAGCGAGGGAGGCAAATGAAGCGCGACGCGGAGCGGCGCGCTTCATTTTCCCGAGATCGGAATGTGCCACTTTGAGCTCGAATGTGCACACTCGGTTTTAAGCATGAATCACAATAATTGAGGCCAATAGATTAGACGAAAAATTAGTTGAATAATTTTAATCGTTCCCTCTCGCTCGCATTCACGTGTTTTTTGTATCTTTTTGCTCCCTTCCACTCACTGCTATAGTAAATATGTTTTTCGAACATAAAATCGATATTTACTACACTAAATTTAGATTTATGATCTGAAGTAACGAAGAATAAGTAGACAAATTCAATAAACACGAGGATGTGCGCATTCGAGCGAAAAGTGGCACATTTCCGAGCGAGGGAGGCAAATGAAGCGCGACGCGAAGCGGCGCGCTTCATTTTCCCGAGATCGGAATGTGCCACTTTGAGCTCGAATGTGCACACTCGGTTTTAAGCTTGATTCACAATAATTTAGTCCAATAAATTAGATGAAAAATCAATTAATAAATTTTAGTCGGTCCCTTTCACTTGCACCGACTAGATTATTGTATCTTTTCGCTCCCTTCCACTCATTGCTATGGTAAATGCGTATTTTGAACACATGGAATTGATATTTCCTACACTAAATTTAGGTTTATGATTTGAAAAAGCGAAGAATAAGTAGACAAATCCAATAAATACAAAGATGTGCGCATTCGAGCGAAAAGTGGCACATTTCCGAGCGAGGGAAGCAAATGAAGCGCGACGCGGAGCGGCGCGCTTCATTTTCCCGAGATCGAAATGTGCCACTTTGAGCTCGAATGTGCACACTCGATTTTAAGCTTGATTCACAATAATTTAGTCCAATAAATTAGACGAAAAATCAATTGATAAATTTTAATCGGTCCCTCTCACTTGCACCGAAGAGATTATCCTATCTTTTCGCTCCCTTCCACTCATTGCTATTGCTATTGCTATTTCGAACAAAGAATCGATATTTACTACATTATTTTTTTATATCAAAATAGCTCTCGTTTCACCTTATTCGAACCAATTAATTAAAATGTAATCTGTAGTAAATTTGAATTTAAATAAAGAAGTTTGATTGGCTAGTCAAAACTGTAACTATGGTTATGTTATAAATGAACCAATCACATTGTTTAATCCAAACATTAAATTAAGTTTCAAAAAACCTTAAAGTGCCCAAAAGCGGTCTTTCTACCCTATTTCCCTTTTTACCAAATTTTAGTGTGCGTGTCTGTTGTGAGTGCGCTGTGTGCCTATAGAATTTATTCTAGGACGCCAAATGGGCCACAATTAAAAAAGCAATTTTTGTGCTTAATTTAAATACCTGTGAGACAGCCAGGTTGGACGGGCCCGCCGCCGTTGGGGAAAAAGTCCATGGTGCCGTATCTGGCAGCGAAGCCCAACATTTTCCCGTTCGTATGAATGGCGTCCACGACGTCGGCGTCGTCCCCACTTAATCTGAGGTCCAAGTCGGTCAGCTCAAAAAGCGGCCCAGCTGCGTCTAAGCCGGTAATCTTTCCAATTTTTTTATTTAATTTGGAGTAAACACTTTGGCCGACAAATCCAGCTAGATGAGCTCCCAAGGAATGGCCAATTACGTGCACTTTTTCTAAAGTCTTCGATTCATTTTTTGCGATGGCGATTAGAAAGTTTGCTACATATTCTCCGATTTCTTTGAGCTGACGTCTGACCAGCGGATAATTGATCGAAGTCGAATAAGCGGACCAGTCTATTGTTATTACGTTTGATTTTTCTCTCTTCAGTAATTGAGTTATGATTTGGGGTATCCAATAGGTGCTGCTGTTTACCAGCCATCCATGTATGATAATTTTCGTTGGAATGGTCTCGTTGATGGCGTCGAAATTTTCTGGATCGATTTTAGTTTGGACTACGGTTTGGTTGTTTATTGTGAACAGTTCGAATTTTATTTGGTTGTGGACCGTTTTTAATAATTGGCCGTTCGAGAATGTTCCTAAAAAAAAATTTCAATTTAATTCAAGTAAAAGTGTTGATTATATTTATAATTGAGAGAAAACGTGCAGTGAATGACCGATACGAGAAATAATATTTATGACAATTAAAAAATATAATTTTTATATATAGTTATTCAAAACACATATTTAAAAAAAATGTTTGACGTTGTTTAGGACGTTTGGCATTATACACCAAAGATATACATATGTATACTTTTAGCCATCATAAAAATTAAACTAGACTTGGGAGACACATCATTAAATTATTCAAAAAACACAGAATAATATTTAAGTACAGTTTTATGCTCATATTTTGCTTTTCCATTTTCAAAAAATTTCATACAAAATTAATTTTGATTTGTTATTATTAATTGTATATTCAATACTTTTAAAAAAGCCTTACTATTTTTTTTTCGTACAATTATATCATTTCGCTTCAAAAAAAATAAATAAAATGTTTTTTATTTAAAATTCAACTACAAAATACTCACAATCGGACAATTAAAAAAAAAATAAGAGACGCTATTAAAAAAAATGGGCAAATGTCACTTTAATGAAATTACTATAATTAAAATTACCCATACTATATTTTTTGATTAAATAAATGTCCTAAATTTAAAACACTGAAAGCATCCATATGAAATTTTAACCCACTTTCTATTTTGATAAATTTTGGCTAATGGATAGAAAGGGGCAAGTAGGGCACGTGCCCTGGACGCCGATCAAATTCGCAAATTATACTTAAATATTAAAATAAACCAACAATATAATTCATAATTAAACGTAGAAACAAATCTCGAAAATGTTATACAGTAAAATCTCTTAACGGACACCTCTCTAAAACAGAGAATATCGTTGGTCACGCAACTGTCCTTTAAAGAGAGGTTTTACTGTAAATCTATTTGCATCACAGAAGACAGCAATTTTAAGTTCAAAATTATGAAAAGTGCACTTCTACGGACTAATTGTCTGTCTAAAATAGACAATAAAAATGTTTTATGAGCGTTTTATTTACGGTACGTGTTGATTTTATTTTTAGGTAAATTACGTAGGAGAGCAACTTTGATGCTTGCCCTAGGCGCCATTTCTGATTAGCACGTCACTAGATACAGTCGTTTTAATTTTAATTTCCTTTAAATACATAAATACGTTTAAAAAAAACTGGTGCCTGTACTTATGTATGCGCGTTAGAAGTTATACTTCTTTGGTGTAAGGTAAAGTGGGGTAAGTGCAACCACAAATTTTCATAGTGGAGTTTCATGCTATATTTTAAAATAGAAAACATTATTGTACAAATACCAAATTAATAAGATTAGTTCACTGTTCAATTCTCTTCTATCGAGTGCAAAAAAATCCACAATACACAATATTATTGACTAAAAAAAAAATTTTTTTAAATCTCGTCAATGATTGCACTTTCCCGACGAGTAAGGGAAAGTGCAACCACCTCTTTAAATGTATGTTTAGTTTCATTATATTTGAGGTTAGAAAAGATTAAAAGTTAACTTTAACTAGAAGCTAGAAATGTATTAATTTATTCTTATGTAGGTTGGGTGTTATGAAAATATTTAACATAAATATAGAAAAACACAAAACTTTAACAAAGTCCTATAGGACTTTGTTTTAAGTGAAAAAGCTAGAAATTTGAGTAGGAAAATAGAACCGACCTCTTTTTTCATAGACTTTTTCTTGTAATTGCATACTATTACTTACAAGAAATTTCTGGAATAAATGTTCTGTCTTAGCTGTGTCGCTAATTAAAAATATTTTACTACTGTATGTCAAAAAAAAAAACGTTAATAGGTCCCCAACAAGTGGTATTAAACCAGAAAATACAAAAGAGTTAATTCGGTTCGCGATCAGCAGCCTGTGATTGCACTTGCCCCAATTTTGCACTTACCCCACTTTACCTTAACTGAAATAAATATAATCACGTGTAAAAATTCATATATAATAAAAAATTCAATAAATACGAGGATGTGCGCATTCGAGCGAAAAGTGGCACATTTCCGAGCGAGGGAGGCAAATGAAGCGCGACGCGGAGCGGCGCGCTTCATTTTCCCGAGATCGGAATGTGCCACTTTGAGCTCGAATGTGCACACTCGGTTTTAAGCATGATTCGCCATAATTTAGGCCAATAAATTAGACAAAAATCAATTAAATTATTTTAATCGGTCCCTCTCACTTGCACCGAAGAAATTATCGTATCTTTTCGCTCCCTTCCACTCATTGCTATGGTAAATACGTTTTTCAAACATAGAATCCATATTTACTACACTAAATTTAGATTTATGATTTGAAAGAGCAAAGAAATAGTAGAAAAAATCGATAAATACGAAGATGTGCGCATTCGAGCGAAAAGTGGCACATTTCCGAGCGAGGGATGCAAATGAAGCGCGACGCGGAGCGGCGCGCTTCATTTTCCCGAGATCGGAATGTGCCACTTTGAGCTCGAATGTGCACACTCTGTTTTAAGCTTGATTCACAATAATTTAGTTCAGTAATAATTTATTGGCCTAAATTATTCGTCTAATGACGAAAAATCAAATAAATTTTTGTTTAATCGGTCCCTTTCACTTGCACCGACAAGATTATCGTATCTTTTCGCTCCCTTCCACTCATTGCTATGGTAAATACGTTTTTCGAACATTAATTTTTTATATCAAAATAGCTCTGGATGCAATAAATCAGTCATTCACTAAACGTTTTCACCCTAGTCGAACCAATTCATTAAAATATAATCTGATGTAAATTTGAATTTAAATAAAGAAATTTGATTGGCTAGTCGAAACTGTAACTATGGTTATGTTATAAATACACCAATCACATTGTTTAATTCAAATATTAATTTAAATGGCAGTTCTAATAGATTACTTTTAAATCCGTTGATTACAGGGCGAGTCAAATTAAATATAGGCGAGTCTACGTAAACAAAGATAAAACATTTTGGAACAGTTAAAAAATAGAAAAATAATGAAATTTTGAGTTGTTAAAAGTAATCACTCGATTGTATCGTCGCAATATAATAGAATTAAGTGTGAGGGCCTTGTGTGTTATAAGTCGATAAGCGATATAATCCGAAAATTTGACAAATTTATAGCTATTATGGGATAAACGATATCATCCTGACCACGTAACATTTAAACTTTAATTAGGAGGGATTAAAGCTTTGATAAATGTTGTTGTTGATAGACCGACAACGAAAGATTAAGCCTAAGTGTATACGAAATTCATTACATTTTTGTGTCTAGCTCGGTTTTTTAATCGAACGCGAGTGGTTTTGAGCGTTTCAAAATAAAAACGAAAACATCGATCGGAAAATCCATTAGGAAGAAATGTAGCGATGCCAACTCACCCGAAAAACCAAGTATCGAAAGGAAAAAAAATATTTTCACATCTAATTTTGTCATTTCGTCGAAATGCAACGATTCACTGCGACTCTTTTTTTTTTTTTAGTTGCATGCACGTTGCAATGTAATTATTGCAAATAAAAAGAGTTATGCATGACTTAGTTACACCGAACACGAAAAATTGAATTATAAAAACACGAGCATATTTTCATTAAATTTATTGCGGCAATAGCGGAGCAGAAGTAAAGTCAATAAGGTCGCTTTGCGTTCCCCTTCAATTTACATAATGTTTTTAACTTTTTGTCACAGAGGATAAAAATCGTGATACACGTCGACACAGAATACTATTTACCTATATCTGTGATGGTTTTTCTACAAAAATTGTCGATTTTTTTATTAAAGGTTACATTATTGGTATTAGATTTTAATAACGTAAAGTAAGAGTTATAAGTTTTCCAATAATAATAAGTACAGTCGAACCTCCATAAGTCGAACCTCGATAAGTCGAATTTTCGATAACTCGAATCTGTTTCCCCAGAACTTGCTCCATTTCAGCGTAAATATTTTTATATCGATAACTCGAATTTTTGATTACTCGAATTATTTTTAGTTTCTCTTCAACTTCGACTTATCGAGGTTCGACTGTATATTTGGACGTCCTAAGTCAAACACTCAAAATTTAAACTTGTAAAAAATTAAGTTGGTTTGCCATGATATAAAAGTTGGTTAAACTGTAAAATTCAAATTTAAATAAAGCGTTCGGATTGGTTTATTTGTAATGCAACTATAGCAACAAATTTAAATAGTCATTTAATCAATTTACCTTTAAATGGTAGTTGGGTTGTTCGATTTTAAAACCAAGTAACACCAAAAATGAAATTTTTTGTAACAACGATACAACATTTTTTTGACCTAACGTGGTTATGAAAAATTTCAGTCGATTATTATAATTATCTGCTATATCAAAATTTAGAGAAAAAATCATTATTACATTAACAATAATTTTTAAGTCACTTACTAAAATGAAAATTGTAGAATAATTTAATTATTTATTTTTTGGCCAATTAAAAACATAGTATAAGACGTTATTTGATTGTTCAAATTGTAATTTAAAAATATAAATATAGGGCTACTAGTTTTAAAAGTAATAAAAAAAATACACCTAAACATATTAAAATAAAAATGACAAAATTTGATGAATTAAGTACTCGATTTTAATAGCCGAATTTTTTAATCAGTCATTCACTGGGTTATACCCCGGTCAATATTTACACGAAAGGGTTTTTTACTGTGCTCCTCATTTTATACTTATTACAGTTAATTTTACAAATTTCATCATTAAATTTACATAATGTGTTCATTAATTCAGCAATAAAAATTTCAACTTTAACAGTTGTATTGGGTTTTTTACTTTGTTTATTATTTTTTGAATAAAAGTAGTAATGAGCCTGTTAAATTTAAAATGTCTGCATTGAATTTTTTTCCTTAAGGCATTTCAATAATTTTTTTGTTGTGAAAAACTAAAATTTCGATTATTATTTATGATAATGCAAGTGTTCCTGTTAAATCAATTTTTGCAGCGGGATTTACAAAAAATATTGTTCCCCGAGTCGAAAAATTAGTCCCGAACAAGCCCTTCAAAAACCGGAAAAATCCTTATTGACAACTTTTAGATTTATGATTTGAAAGACCGAAGAATAAGTAGACAAATTCAATAAATACGAGGGTGTGCGCATTCGAACTCAAAGTGGCACATTTTCCCGATATCGGAATGTGCCACTTTGAGCTTGAATGTGCCCACTCGGTTTTCAGCACGATTCACAAGAATTTAAGTCAATGAATTAGACAAAAAATTAGTTGACCAATATTAATCGGTCCCTCTCACTTGCACCGACGAGATTATCGTATCTTTTCACTCCCTTCCACTCATTGCTATGGTAAATACATTTTTTGAACATAGAATTGATACACTAAAGGCCATAGGGGGATAAGCATGTTAAAAATGCCTTTTGTAAATATTTTAATGATATTCTATGGATATGTAGACACCATATGTACGGACACCATGAACTATTTTTAGCTTAATAAATTGATGATCAAAAAAATTATTTTCTCTTATTTTTTCAATTTTATTATGATACTTTTAGAGCAAAATTATGATTCCATCATTTTTACATTTCTTATAAGACCTATAATTACCAAAAATTTTTTCAAAATTTTCTTAATGGTACGATACAGTTAAAAAAAATAAAAACTATTTTTATTACCAAAAAATCAAATTGTTCAACAAATTCTACCTAAATAGTTATAAATTATACTATTATTATTACATAAATAATACGCTGAAATATAATTTTAATAAAGTTGAGTTACAAATTATTTCAACTTATATTTTTATTAAATTCTAATAGGCGTTATATTTCATTGTAAAAATTTTTTTGATTTCTAATGTAAGAGATTTAATTCACTTTATTATTTATGTAATAATAATAGTATAATTTGTAATTATTTAGGTAGAATTTGTTGAAAAATTCGATTTGTTTAGTAATAAAAATAGTTTTTATTTTTTTTAACTATGGCGTAACATTAAAAAAAATTTGAAACAATTCTGAGAGATTATACGTTTTTGAAAAAATGTAAAAATGATAGAATCATAATTTTGCCCAAAAAGTATCATAATAAAAATTGAAAAAGTAAAAAAAATTTTTTGATCATCAATTTATTAAGCTAAAAATTAGTCCACAGTGTCCGTAAAAGCTTAATAGGTAAAAGGTAAAAGGTAAAAGCATAATAGGTATACTAAATTTTCAAAATAATCGATTCACTCAATCCATCAAATAATATTTTCCAATTTTTACTTATTTAGACTTATTGAAGGGACCGATATAGATTAAGCCTATATTTCTATAGTGTCTACATATCCATAGAATATTATTAAGATATTTACAAAAAGCATTTTTACCATGCTTATCACCCTATGGCCTTTATGATTTAAAAGAGGGAAGAATAAATAGACAAATTCAATAAATACGAAGATGTGCGCATTCGAGCGAAAAGTGGCACATTTCCGAGCGAGGGAGGCAAATGAAGCGCGACGCGGAGCGGCGCGCTTCATTTTCCCGAGATCGGAATGTGCCACTTTGAGCTCGAATGTGCACACTCGATTTTAAACACAATTCACAACAATTTAGACCAATAAATTAAACGCAAAATTAGTGGAATAATTTTAATCGTTCTCTCTCACTCGTATTGACGAGATTGTTGTATCTTTTCGCTCCCTTCCACTCATTGCTATAGTAAATACGTTTTTTAAACATAAAATATATATTTACTAAACTCAATATACATTTATGATTGAAAGAGCGGAAGATAAAGTAAACAAATTCGATGAATACGAGGATGTGCGCATTCGAGCGAAAAGTGGCACATTTCCGAGCGAGGGAGGCAAATGAAGCGCGACGCGGAGCGGCGCGCTTCATTTTCCCGAGATCGGAATGTGCCACTTTGAGCTCGAATGTGCACACTCGGTTTTAAGCACGATTCACAATAATTTAAGCCAATAAATTAGACGAAAAATCAGTTGACCAATATTAATCGGTCCCTCTCACTTGCACCGACGAGACTATCGTATCTTTTCGCTCCCTTCCACTCATTGCTATGGTAAATACATTTTGGGAACATAGAATCGATATATACCATTTCAATTAGTACATCAAATCGCCAAAAACATTACTTCGAGTCAAAAAACCGTCCTTATTATAATATTCAAAAAAAAAATCGAACGAGGTGGTTTTAGGTGGAAAAATGGACGAAACTCTGATTGCTCGAATAAATACTCGTTATAACCATCACGAGGGCAACAAGAACGACCCTTAATTTCAGCGAATACTACAACAGGGCGAAATGCAAGA
Source organism: Sinopyrophorus schimmeli (assembly GCA_036325965.1). Classification (NCBI taxonomy): domain Eukaryota; kingdom Metazoa; phylum Arthropoda; class Insecta; order Coleoptera; family Elateridae; genus Sinopyrophorus; species Sinopyrophorus schimmeli. Next base: position 10,534,639 of record JARFIZ010000013.1, on the reverse strand, counting down.
ACATATTTAGGTTGTATAGGCCTTTAAATGTGCTCTCCTAGAGCTGTTTATGTAAAGGTAAAAGATGGTTACAACACATTTGTAGAGAAGCCATTCACCTCAACACCAATTATGGTCTATGTGACACACATCCACACTTTTGTCTCGTGTACCAAATCCGCAAAACGTTCGAGCCCCAAAACTTCGACCAAAAGCTGCTCATTAATTATTTTGCTCGAAAAATGGAATTATTATTGTCGATTAAATGGGCCTCCTTTTTGCTCCGCGCTCGATTAAAAACTCTCGTAAAACATGTTTACCGGAGTGGAACAATGAAATCTATTAAGTAGTTTGTTTAACTAACAATTTTACATATGTTAGGCAAGATAAATGATCGGAAAGTGGACAAAAGTAGGATTCTCTCCGCGCCCCACTTGGATGCGTGGACGAAAAAAGTCATTCAAGATGTTTTTATCAGATTTTAGCTTATCGTGAATGGTCTGTAGTTAAAACCGAGTAAAATCAATTAATGGTGTCTTAGCAGACCGCGGTGTTGTTGCAAGCAGGTGTCTTGGTGTAAAATGAAAAAAGAAATAGTAAGTTTTTCTGACTGTTAAATTTTCTATGGAAATCAATTTGCTTCTAAATGATCGCGATCCACTTTGTTCATTTATCGATACGAGCCCAACTTTCAGCATTGAGTTTTGGTCAAAAAAAATTTAGTTTTGTTGTTGGCTTTTTGAGCGAGTAAATTCGAAATTGGAATTTTTTGAAAAGGTTGCTTCATGAAAGAGATTCAAGCGCATTAAAATTGGGCAAGAAAAATTTAAAATGGAACCGTTGAACAATTTGGAAGTTATCTTAATGGGGTAATTATTTAGAAATAACAAGCAATTTTGTGAAAATCGTATTTTGTAACAGATAAAAATCGTTAAGTGTGATTTCGATCGTGGCACTTGGGATCGAACAAAAAATCCATGTCCTTTTAATCGGTTAGAAACGGATAATCAGCGATGTCCTTTGAAACCAGGTATTTTATCTTAACACTTTTCGATGTTGTTTGTTTTGTTACGGCTCTCACTTGAAATGTACTAAATTGCAATTTAATTGGATTAATTAGAATACAAAACGGTGTAAAGTTTCTGGTTATCTTTCGAAATGTCTACTAGAAAAGATAAGAATACATAGTTACGCGCTTATCGACACATAGAAATCGCTATTGGTAAAAAAATCAGTTTTAACGATTAATTGAAGTGTGCCCAATTAGTTTTGAAACCGTTCTGAGATAATTGGCTAAAAAATAATTTCCCATAAGAGCAGTTAGTTTAAAAAAAGATCGTTACACGTGTACTTCAAAATGTATTTAATTTAATTATTAAAAATGACAGGGACGGCCCTGGCTTTTTTTTAAGACAAAGACAATGTTATTTGCGCACTCGAAGCGAGTACAAGTAGGAGCGTAATCTAACCTGTTATCTTTAATTAAATTAAAAATGAGAAAATTTCATTTATACGGTGTTTTCAAAGTGGGTCCCATGCCCCACATGGGACAATTTAAATGTTTAGGGGAGCAATATCATTATTCAAGGGGGCAATTTGAAAACGTACTTAATTTTTAGTTATCTACCTATTATGTTTTCAAAATTTTCTTATTGTTTTTTTCTTAATAATTTTCTAATGATTTCGTGCTAAAACCTCAATCCTGTGTCTTGAACAGGTTGTAATTAAGCATCATTTATGGAATAATTTAATTCTATAAAAAAATAAAATAAAACCGGGGTTTTGCCTTGTATTGGTAAAAATTTTTGTTTAAAGAAGTTAATTACTTTTGGTTTTGGTAACAAAAAATTTTAAAAATTTTTAATCCCCGTGCCAAAAGTTTTTGTTTAATTTAAATACGGGGGACGGCCGGCGTTCTTTAGCAAAAAATTTTTTGGCATTTTCCAAAGCGAGTACAAGAAGGGAGCGTAACTAACCGCTTCAATTTTACAAATGGAAAAAATGTCCCACTTTGGTTTTTTTCGAATGGGCCTGACATGGGTTTAAATGTTTAGACAATAATTTTAAGGGAAATTTTAAAAGACTAAAATTTTTTTATTTATCTACCAATTTTTAAAGTTTTTTTCACTCGTTTTTAAATAATTTTGAAATCTTTTCGTGCTAAACCCCAAATTGGGTTTTTGGGAAAAATTTAACATTTTTGGAATAAAATTTTAAAATATAAAATAAAAACCGTTTTGATTTTCGTGAAAAAGCCGGATGAACAAATTAAAGTTTTAAATCTTTTTTTAAAAATACGAGGATGTGCGCATTCGAGCGAAAAGTGGCACATTTCCGAGCGAGGGAGGCAAATGAAGCGCGACGCGGAGCGGCGCGCTTCATTTTCCCGAGATCGGAATGTGCCACTTTGAGCTCGAATGTGCCTACTCGGTTTTAAGCATGATTCACAATAATTTAGGCCAATAAATTAGACGAAAAATTAGTAGAAGAATTTTAATCGTTCCTTCTCACTCGTACTTATGAGATTGTTGTATCTTTTCGCTCGCTCGCACCCATTGCTATGGCAAAAATACATTTTTTGGAATAAAATCGATATATACCAAACTAAATTAAATTTTTTGATTTCGAAAGAGCGATGAACAATGTAGATAAATCTTGTAAATACGAGGATGTGCGCATTCGAGCGAAAAGTGGCACATTTCCGAGCGAGGGAAGCAAATGAAGCGCGACGCGGAGCGGCGCGCTTCATTTTCCCGAGATCGGAATGTGCCACTTTGAGCTCGAATGTGCACACTCGGTTTTAAGCATGATTCACAATAATTTAGGCCAATAAATTAAACGAAAAATTAGTAAAATAATTTTAATCGTTCCTTCTCACTCGTACTTATGAGATTGTTGTATCTTTTCGCTCGCTCGCACTCATTGCTATGGCAAAATCCATTTTTTGGAATAAAATCGATATATACCAAACTAAATTAAATTTTTTGATTTCGAAAGAGCGATGAACAATGTAGATAAATCTTGTAAATACGAGGATGTGCGCATTCGAGCGAAAAGTGGCACATTTCCGAGCGAGGGAGGCAAATGAAGCGCGACGCGGAGCGGCGCGCTTCATTTTCCCGAGATCGGAATGTGCCACTTTGAGCTCGAATGTGCACGCTCGGTTTTAAGCACGATTCACAATAATCAATTTAATTTCTTAGACGACTAACTTCAACTTTCAACTTTCGTTAGCTGTGCGTGCGCAACTTCCGTTGCCTGATAAAATTTTACGCTCAAATGCTAAAAGAAGTATAACTTCAAAAATATTAATGTTAGAATGTTAATAAATGTTAATAATGTTTAAAAAAAAGGTTGGGAAACACTGATTTAATAGGTTGTTGATTTTTTTGCGAATGAAAAATTTGCCAAAATATTTTTAAAATTAATTAGAAATCCAAGTGCAAAGTGCTAAGTGTTGCCTTACTAATTAATCTGTAACGATAATCAAATTTGTTTATCAAATTGCTTTTTATCGATAAGGGCGCTCGAAAATCGATGCTGTCCACAACAATTTCAAATCGATCCGAGAAAAACTATAATTGTTATTGAACGTTTACGATTCTGAGAGAACGATCAAAGTTTCGTTCTTTGACCAATTAAAAAATAATTAATTAATAGCTTGTCGGGCGATAACAGCGATAATTTTATAATAATTCCAAAGAGATACGGGTAAAGTTTATTTTATGCGTTTTTTCGCGCCAGTCTCCATGGAAATGTAAATAGACAAAGGTGAAAGTATTGACAAAGCCATAAAACAGACGAGAATGACTACAATCTTTGAATTCGACATTTATATATAGGGTGTCCCGTTTCAGATTTGTCTGCTTAAGGTAGTTCGCTCGTAAATTCGCTTTTCTTACGAATTCGGAGAAATTTAGTTAAGTGCCATTTATTTTATTTTAGGGATGATTGAGAGGTACAATCAGATACAAAATGAAATTTTGATTAAACGCATATTTTTCTAAATATGGCATATAAATGAACCAATCATTAGTAAAAAAAACTTTTAACAGTAAATATGGTCTAAATTCAACTTTAAATAGTAAAATATATAATTTTTTTATTTTTGTAATAAATGAAATAAATTATCTAAAGATACTCCAAATCAGGGGCTCCCAAAGTTTTTCTCAGGCGGGCCAATTTAATATTACCGAAATTTTGGCGGGCCAAAAATAACGGAATAAAAGCAAAACAATAACCACGATTTTTTTTGTTTTAAATATATTTAACTATTTCTTGTTTTTTAAAAAATAATTTATAAGTATACTAAATTTAATAGAAATATAAATCTTTAATTATATATTTATTAAAACAAAAAAATAACTGAAATCCATCTTATTAAATAATAATTTATATTTGTAATATTTATTAATTATTTTACTATTTATTTATTTTTTTTAATAAAAATATAATATATCGTATCGATATCGCGGGCCGCATTCACTGGCTTTGCGGACCGCATTTGGCCCACGGGCCGCACTTTGGGAACCCCTGCTGTAAATAAATGGCTAAATCGCTTTCTGCCTTCAATAATACCTTATACATTCCTTGTTATTATTTTTTTTTATAAACAACTTGCTAAGTACTAAATATTTTTTGCCTATGTGATCTCTAGATAATTAATCTATTAGTTTATGAATTTACCAATTTTTCTAACTTTTATTTTGATAATATTTTTTTACTTGAATTCACTTGACAGTACGTTTTCTATTTAAGTATGTGCAAATTTGTTATAAATAAAAATTGTTATAACTTTTAAACAGTGTAGTAAAACTATTCCAAAGTTTTTGAGGTCTTTAGACTACTTACTACAATACTCTAATTTTTTTTAAATAAATTCCGACTATTTTAATATATCTCCTAAACTAGCAAATTCGCTTCGCAAATTTGGCTATATATCTCCTAAACATCCTTAAATAAAATTTGTTGTATAAAGTTCTTCTTTTGCAAAGATATTTTCAAATTAACGAAGTCACAAATTTTATTAAAATTATTTGGGGATCAATACATTTGGATTATTTCAAATGCAATTTTCGAAAATTAACTTTTTAGTGATATCGCCACAAATATACTTTTCAAAACCAAAATTTCGAAAAATATAAGACAAATTCATGTCTGCCTGCAATTTCTCTCAAAAATTCCAAAGATTTTATCAAAAATATTAGTTTTGTCTTCTAATATTGTAAGCCCAAAGTTTTTCTCGCGTGGACCATGCCTTCAAGGAAAGATATTCTTTTAAATACTTATTTAGCGCACGATTCTCAGACTACTTTTGTACTCTTAATCCGTTTTTGCCCACATATTTAATTTTAATGTTTAAAAATTTAATTAAACAAATTCATTTTAAGGCCGTAAAGAGCGAACACCTTCGGTAACAATTAAATTAAGAGCAAGACCAATTTTTTAAATTACGTTTTGACCATTTAAAATACTGTTAATGACCCAATTAGCATTCTCGTAGTGGTTTATCATCTGAACCCATTGTTTACAGTAACTTTTTGTTGCGCAGTAGTGCTTATTAAATGCCATCGAAATTTATGTTGTAAATAAATTCTTTCGTCACATTCCACATACCAATGCTCGGGACTATTTTATCTCAAAACGCGATTTGAAGAACCGATAGACCAGATTTTGAACCTACTCACTTTTCTTGTTCGTTCAAAACAAACAATTCTCGTCTATTTTCAAGTGGACCCACTTTTACGATTAGAAATAATTTATTTCGATGGTTTTTGATTAAATGTTAAATCATTTCGAGCGAATTAAACTAACTGCGCACTTCTTGATCAAAGAAGAGAAGGCCTTTTGTGCAACTTAGCCCACATTCAAATATTTAACGTTCCTGTACTAGGTGGGGTATAATATTTTTTTTTGTTAAAACGGAACTTTTGGTAATCGAGCTTAAAATCGAGTGTGCGCATTCGAGCTCAAAGTGGCACATTCCGATCTCGGGAAAATGAAGCGCGCCGCTCCGCGTCGCGCTTCATTTGCCTCCCTCGCTCGGAAATGTGCCACTTTTCGCTCGAATGCGCACATCCTCGTATTTATTACATTTGTATAATTTACCGTGCGCTTCTTCAAATCAAAAATTTTAATTTAATTTAGAAAATATCGATTTTATATTCGGAAAACGTATTTACCATAGCAATGAGTGGAAGGGAGCGAAAAGATACGATAATATTGGCAATGTAAGTGAGAGGGAACGATTAAAATTTTATTCATTTAATTTTTGGTCTAAATCATTGTGAATCGTGCTAAAAACCGAGTGTGCACATTCGAGCTCAAAGTGGCACATTCCGATCTCGGGAAAATGAAGCGCGCCGCTCCGCGTCGCGCTTCATTTGCCTCCCTCGCTCGGAAATGTGCCACTTTTCGCTCGAATGCGCACATCTTTGTGTTTATTACATTAGCATAATTTAACGTGCCCTCCTTCAAATCAAAATTTTAATTTAATTTAGTAAATATCGATTTTATATTCGAAAAACGTATTTACCATAGCAATAAGTGGAAGGGAGCGAAATGATACAATAATCTTGTTAATGTAAGTGAGAGGGAACGATAAAAATTATTCAATTAATTGTTCGTGTAATTTAATGGTCTAAATTATTGCGAATCATTAAGAAATTGCCGCGAAATTAATTTGTATTTAAATAAGGAGGCAAGAATGAAGTTCTTGTTAGGTTTTCTTAATATTTGGTAGTGATGAGCAAAACGGGTCTTGGTTTTGCAGTCTTGGTCTTGGTCCAGCACTTTTGCAAGATCAAGACCAAATTAGTGATGAGCAAAATTGGTTTTGGTCTTGCAATTTTGCAAGACCAAGACCAATACCGTTTTTATGCTAGCAAGACCAAGACCAAGACCGATACCAAGACTATTACAATCTTGGTCTTGGTCTTGCTTTGCTCATCACTAAATATTTGGTATCGTAATTGCCACGTGCCATAGGAATTTAACACTAGATTTCCCATACCAATCAAAATGACTGGTTTAACCATTTTACGTCTAAATTACTACTTCACCTTAATTTTTTTAAAAAACTTTTCATGACTTTTTTTCGATAGTAAAATGAATTATATTAGACATTCATTGTTAGTTCTTAATTCAAAATCAAAAAGTTTGAGATTATCATCAGTACTTATACCAAACTAGTCAAAATGACTGGTACATTTTTCTATCTCAATATACGCAGCCATAATAAAATATAAATACTGCGTAATTTAGCATGTCGTGGAAAACTTGTGATACTAGTGAAAACTCGTAATAATGGTAAATTCTTGATTACAATATAAAAATTTTCAGTCGTTGATTGAATTTTGAAGCTTATTATTTGTGCAATTTTTTTGACTTTTTTTTTGAGACTGTGATATTCAAAGTTATATTCTATGGTAAGAAACCTAATACAGAAAAAAATATAATCCTATGCTCATCTCATAAGCCTTTTTCTACCCTGCTTTGGATATAGGCCTCCCCCATAGTCCCCCATTTTTTCCTGTCTTGGGCTGCTCTGTACCAGTATAGCCCAGCGGTCTTTTTGATATCATCTTTTTTTTTAGAAATAATCCTATTATTAGTTTTAATTTTTTTATAATTTTAAGCCCAAAAATGGAAAAACGGAAGAAATATTCTGTATTTTTGAAAATGTACTCTAAGTAAAATCTGCATATGTAAAAATTGTGACAAATTCAATACTACTACTTTGTAAATTTCTGATTCAGAATTGAAATAAAATTTCGAATTGCTTTTTCTGTAATAAAAAAAATAAATGCATATATATTATGTTTTCGATCTGTAATCACTCAGCAGTTAATTTATGTTTAGAAAATTAAATATAATTATGTGTTAATTAATTGATTAAAGAATTTATAATTAATAAAATGTTTTAAAATTAACCTAACCGAAGTAATTTATCATTTTTTGAAAATACCTGAAGACTAAAAACCGCAATAACTATTTTTAAAAATAAAATAAAATTTTAAAAAATAGTTATAGTCAAATTGCCGGTAAATCTAGTGTTAATACTCAAGAAAGAACTCAATAGTTTATAAGTTGAAGAAAAAGTTAAGTTTTTGTATTTTTATTAATAAAAGGTTATTCTATTGCATAAATAAATGTGTTTTACTTAAACCTAGTCATTATTGGTTATTAAAATATATTTCCTATCATTTAACTGTCATAAAGTACAATTTTGTGAATTTTATTTGATTTTATTGTCGGGGTATAACAAACCCCATCTAGTACGACATGTGACATTTAGTCACCTAGTATGTGGAAGGTTAAACTGATTTCCGCGCGTTACAATGCCTTTCGGTAAGCAAGCAAAGAGTCCGAGAAGTTTTCCAAGTCTCGAGCAGAAAATAGTATTCGATCAGACTAGGAAAATCCGTACAGGATTATTTTAACATTTGGGATTTTCAAGATATTTCGTTGATGTGTAAAACTTTCTTAAACCTGAAAAATACTGAAAGTTGCAAGGAGAAAGATGTAATCAGTTATAAATTTCGTTCGAAGTGGATTTATTCGAAAATCCTTTAAATTGCGCGAACCCAAAACGTTTCTATTTTTATTTGAGCAGCAAAAAAAAAGAGAAACGGCCGGCGATTATTCGTAAAAAGAAAGGGATGCACGATGAATTTTTAAAAAGCGCGAGTCGTTCGCAGGGTGGACGTTTTTAGTTATTTAGCAGGATGTTGATTAAGTTTTAATACGATTAAGTTTTCTTTATTTGCAGGAAGCTTTAGCTACAAATGCAGTAGATGCAAAAAGTGACGATGTACCGGAAAGGGCAAGCTGGAGTAATCCCATAGAATTTGTTCTGTCATGTTTGGGATATGCTGTTGGTATTGGAAACGTCTGGCGGTTTCCTTATCTGTGCTACAGAAACGGCGGAGGTTTGTTTTTATTTTACTACTTGTGTTTTGTAACGCGCTAAGGATCCTTTTTTACATAAAAAAATTAAAAATTAACGAATATTTAATATAAAAGCTAAATGTTATTGATTTACTTTTTGAACCGTGGCTGAGTTGTTTATGACCACCCTATATAATGAATGGGCGTATATAATGCCGTTTTATTTTAATTTTCTCCGTTTAAAATTTAGATCAAAATTGAATTAATTTTAGAAACAAAAATGAATAAATCCATATAAAAGTACCCATGCGTTGCAGTGTGAGAAAAATAACTCTTAATACCTAACCTAATTATTTTTTTTAATTTGTTATTTACTATGTAAAAAACATGTAGAATCTCGATCATTAAAAAAATTCCTAAGTACAATTTTTTAAATCAAAAATATAAAACATTTATCACCAAAAAGTTTCCATGCGCCGAACGAATTCCAAGCCAACTTAAATGTTATCCGATTTATTTAGAACAGTGGTTTTCAAACTTTATAATCAAAAATGTTTCAACGTAATCAAACTGTATAATGTGAAACATGCATAGGATTTATTTCTGATGGGTTCCTCCAATACTTTGGATAATAAAGAGGAAGGGTAGATTTGATTAGCGTACACCCCTTTCAATTAATAAACGACCACCCTATATTTTTTGGGAAATTAAAAATTTTATTTATAAACAAAAAGGTTTCATCAAAGCCAAATTTCTTAATATAAAATATGTTAAGAATTTATTTCTGACTACTTGTTCTAAATTAAAAGCCCACCCCCGCGCGTTTTTCTGTCGTCCTGTCTGTCTGTATAAGTTAAGCACAGAAACCACTGTCGCGGTTGGGCTATCTTTAAATTAAAAAATTACTGTACTATTTCTGGACTATTTTAGTGTAAAAAGTTTTGACTTACAGCAGGGACTTATCAAACGAATGCAGATTTCGAGAAAACATGACATTGGTCATTTTAGAACCAAGCCCCAGAAATCTACAGGTAACCCTCGAATAGCACGGTTAATTGGTTCCGTGTCGTTCTAAATCGAGCAATTCTTGTGATCGAAATAAATTTAGACGTTTGCTTCCAAACATTAATCAACAACTTTGTAAAAAATTTAGTTTCTTCTGATGATTAAAAAAAGTGGTTCTCAAAAAAAATTTAAAAACATTCTGTAGAACGGACAAACGTCAATTTGCTGTAGGCCTACGAAAATATTTATTACTTAAATTATTAGTTATTTTAATTTTCTTATATGACATGGTTTTTTAAATATTTTTTTTTATCAAAAAACCTAATGTGTAAGTAAATATATCACTACACGAAATATAATTTTCAAATTACGATAGAATAAAAAATTAATTAGATTATTATTGATGACGTTACTAAAACAGCGCCGTACGAAGCCCTTTTCGCAATTACATGTTTTTTTTTCTTTAAATGAACCGAGAGAATTATAGAGCTCTTCTAATTGAACACAGAATCTTAAATTTTGTGAATGGAAATGTCACATTTAAAGATTTATTATTATTAGTTTATTAATCGTTCTTATTGGAGTTATTAATAACTTTAATTAAATGACATGATCGGTCGGATTGGCAATAACGAACGCTAGTTGGAAGCAGGCCCTAAATCACTTGCCTTACTTGATTTACGGCTCTTTTCTCCAACTCAAAGTATAATATTGTTTCCGACTTTACGTTCGGCCTTTCAATGTTAACCGACTGTAACCACCTATTGTCTTTTCTTTTTATTCTTCCATCGACCAGCTTACACGCCTCATAATTTTGATGAATCATTCCAAAATCGAATTCGTTAATTTTTTAAAGCGATAGCCCCGAACGAATTTTTAGAAGAGAAGATGTTAGGAGACTTTTTTGAAGTTGTACTTCTTTTGACGCTTCATTTGCCACCCTCGCTCGGAAATAAAAATTGTTGATTTTATGTTCAAAAAACGTATTTAGCATAGCAATGAGTGGAAGAGAGCGAAAAGATACGATAATCTCGTCGGTGAAAGTGAGAGAGACCGATTAAAATTATTCAACTGATTTTTTGTTTAAGTTATTGACCTAAATTATTGTGAATCGTGCTTAAAACCGAGTGTGCACATTCGAGCTCAAAGTGGCACATTCCGATCTCGGGAAAATGAAGCGCGCCGCTCCGCGTCGCGCTTCATTTGCTTCCCTCGCTCGGAAATGTGCCACTTTTCGCTCGAATGCGCACATCTTCGTATTTATCGAATTTTTTTACTTATTTTTTGCTCTTTGAAATCATAAATCTAAATTAAGTGTAGTAAATATCGATTTTATGTTTGAAAAACGTATTTACCATAGCAATGAGTGGAAGAGAGCGAAAAGATACGATAATCTCGTCGGTGAAAGTGAGAGAGACCGATTAAAATTATTCAACAGATTTTTTGTCTAATTTATCGACCTAAATTAATTGTGAATCGTGCTTAAAACCGAGTGTGCACATTCGAGCTCAAAGTGGCACATTCCGATCTCGGAAAATGAAGCGCGCCGCTCCGCGTCGCGCTTCATTTGCCTCCCTCGCTCGGAAATGTGCCACTTTTCGCTCGAATGCGCACATCCTCTGTAATTATTGAATTTATTTATTATATATGAATTTTTGCACGTGATTATATTTATTTTAGTTACACCAAAGAAGTATAACTTCTAACGCGCTTACATAAGTACAGGCACCGGTTTTTTTTAAAACTTATTTATGTATTTAAAAGGAAATTAAATTTAAAACGGCGGTATCTAGTGGCGTGCTAATCCGAAATGGCGCCTAGGGCAAGCATCAAAGTTGCCCTCCTACGTAATTTACCTAAAAATAAAATAAACACGTACCCTAAATAAAACGCTCATAAAACATTTTTATTATCCGATTTAGAAAGAAAATTAGTCCGTAAAAGTGAATTTTTAATAATTTTAAACTTAAAATTGCCGTCTTCTGTGATGCAAATAGATTTACAGTAAAACCTCTCTTCAAAGGACAGTTGCGTGACCAACGATATTGTCTGTTGTAGAGAGGTGTCCGTTAAGAGAGATTTTACTGTATAACATTTTCGAGATTTGTTTCTACGTTTGATTATGAATTATATTGTTGGTTTATTTTGATATTTAAGTATAATTTGTGAATTTGCTCGGCGTCCGGGGCACGTGCCCTACTTGCCCCACTCTAGTCATTAGCCAAAATTTACTAAAATAGAAGTGGGTTAATATTTCATATAAATGCTTCCAGGGGATGCTTTCAGCACATCCTCGTATTTATTGAATTTATTTATAATAATTTTTGCACGTGTTTATATTTAATTTAATTACGCCAAGAAGTATAACGTCTAACAAGCGTACATAAGTATATAAATCAGTGTTTTTTTTTTGTTTCAGGGGCCTTTTTGGTGACTTATTTAATAATGGTGGTCATGATGGGAATGCCGATTTTTCTTCTGGAACTGGTGATCGGGCAATACTCGGGCTTGGGGCCAGATCAAGCTTTTGCCCGATTAGCGCCGATTTTTAGCGGTCTTGGATATTGCACTTTGGTCGTGATCTATCTGGTCACGATTTATTACATGGTCATTATATGTTGGACCGTTTTCTATTTCTTCGCCTCTTTTACGAGCGATTTGGGCTGGGGATCTTGCAATAACGAGTTCAACACCGAAGGTGAGTGGCGTTCTTTTTGAAAAATGCATAGCCGGGATCGAGCATGATCAAAATGCCCCAAATGATATTTTATTTGACGTCCCACGATGGGTACGTGTTGTCGAAAATTTAAGGTCCTGAGAGTTTCGGTCGGTTATTCTTTTTTGGTTTTCCAGAAAATAAATTGTAAAAATTAACTAAAAGTTAATTTTTTGAGATTGACTGAATTGCTTTGGCTAATGTTTTAATGTCTTTGGGGTATGTAGGGACTCTTAGAAAAAATTATGAATTATATAGGCCTATATTAAACCATACCAGAAACATTCTGATAATTTTTTTTTAAATATACATAAGATTTAGCGGAAATCACAGAAATAATTTTTTTGATTTTTACTTTCGATAAAAAATTTAAAAAATTGTAATTGTCGCCAAACCTTCTCTCTTTTAATCTTCACTAAAACTTATTATCCTTTGAAAAACATAATTTCAGAAGATATTGTTTATTTTTATTATGAGGCATCACAAAGAAAAAGTTGTAGAAAATATACATTATTAAATAGGATGAAAGAATTAAAAAACATATTTTCGTAATTGTCGCTAATACTTATATTTAAAAAATTTAATGGGTTTATATGAATATAAAATTTAATATTTTATTTAAAAAAAGTCCCTATATGCCCCATAACATATTAACATTTTAGGCAAAGCAATTTACTCAATTTCGAAAAATTCATTTTTATTTAACTTTTACAATTTATTTATTTTCTGGAAAACCAAAAGGACAACACTTACCGATCGTGAGACTTTAAATAAAATACCGTTCGGCAGCATTTTGATTATGCCTCATCCGGCTATGGCCTTTATACAAATTGAAAAAAAAAATTAGTAATCCAACAAATTTAATTTGCGTCGACCTTTTATCTCTTCTCCTGCATTTTGATAAATTCTAGCCTGCATTAAGTAAATGAAAGAAACTCTCCGATAAACGAAAACAGGAGTTTAATTAACGCCTTTGTTCACACTTCAAAAGAGAAACTGATTATTTGTTTTGCATAATTAAAAACGGCTTCAAAGTAAACGAGGAATATTGTTCATATATTCAAAGTTATTATAATGGTCCCTTTTGTGGCTACCTGCGAGAAACTTCATTCCCGTATTGTTTATAAGTGGTGGAAATTTAATATTGACGTCAAGTATTTCAAAGAAAATTCTGTTTTATTGCTATTGAAAGTAATTAAATTAATAATAAGGATGTTTTTGTGTGAAACAAAGGAAATTATATACCCTCGTAATTAAATTGCATCCGAGTAATAACAGGTTTTACGGAAACGTGCTTATTTGAGTAATTTTAATTAATTTTCAAAATCGAAAATTTTTGCTTTTAGTTTATTAAGTTTTTCTTTTAATGACTACGTAGATAATAACATGCTTTTTGTTTGGATATATTTTATCATACAAACAAACGTTAAGTACCTAAGCCCTTAAGATTGGAAGTCTTAATTATGATTATTAATAATAAAAATAAATACAATGTAGTAGAGATAGTATTATCAATTTTTAAATTTATTGTGTGCGAGGTGAATGTATTAAAATTTTGATTAAAACATTATCGAAGGGCAAAATTTTTGCGACTGTTATTTATTTGAAAATTTTTGTTATGTTGTCTAATACCTTTTATTTTATCTTAGGGCCAAAAGTGTAACAATTATAAATATGTGCTATTATTATTGATATTTGGTAAAATTCAATATTTTGTAAAAAAAATAAATTCATTTTAATGTTATGGATAATTTTTATTATATACGTATACTCAAAAACAATGTTTTATTGTTATTTTTAAAACATAAGAAAATAAAATTAATAAACTGGGCAAAAGAGTTGAAAAAAATAATTATTATCTGAAATCTATTACAAAATGTGTGAATTTTAAAAGAAATTGTTAAAATTACTATTTACCTTTAATAGAGGATTGTAATGATACTTAAATGAACTAATTTCTAATAATAAATAACACACAAGTGTTCGACTTCGTTGTATATTGCAAAATGATTCAGAAATCAAAAGTTGTATGCACGTGCTGATATATGTAAGTCATATCCGTTGACCCCAAAGCTAAGTTACCTGACATGAAAAACGATAAAGCCAAGTAAAAATACCGCGATTATTTTAAATAAAATTATCGATTTATTCTGTTAAAGGAAAAACATAATACAGGGTGTTACGAACGTATTTGTTCCTACTTTATTTTAATTGAACCCTTAATTTTTAGTTCACGATCGGCAAGGGATTAAAAATGTAATAACTTTTTGATCTTTGATAATTACGAAGAAATTTATTATTTCCGAACGTATTGGACCTTAACACATGGATATTAATCCATGTTTTTTTGGCAAAAAATGAAAAAATATTGAAAGGGGAAGTTTCTACGTACCCTAGAAATTATAGCCAGTGTTATTTCTCGGCGCTTTCCCTCTAAAACAAAAATTTTCGTCCTTTTGAAAAATTAAATTTGACTTTTAAATGAAACTTTTAAAACGCAATAACTTTGGTATTTTTAATAAGTACGCGTAATGCTTTCATTTTCTAATGTAGGCCTTAGTACGTGCGAAACCAGTCCTAACTCAAAACCTTCAAAATCGCCAAAAATTGAGAAACACCATGGATTAATCCCTAAGAAAAAAATCCTAAAAAAATAGGTAATGGATTTGATTTAAATTTTTATAAGACGTTTTTATGGACCCCCTATGACACAGCCGGAGCCATTCTTCTCTGCTTCCCTTTTAATCCCCAAAATTTTCGAGAAAACTAATTAAATAAAAAAAATACACTATGGTTCACAAAAATTTAAGGCAGAGTCTTTCCCATTCTTGCCGGATTTTATGATTTATTTGAATTCAATACTCATTTAAAACCTAATTATTTAAAAAATGGTTGTTGCCGCCTCTTTGTTTTGCATACGGCTACCAAATTAAAGAAAGTAGACCAACAAACAATATTTTAAAAAGTAAATAACACTATTAGCATTGTATATATTATATCGGTAATTCTCATTTTTTATTAAAAAAATCTGTCAAAAAATGAAAACGTTTTTCTAATAAAAGTGACGATGGATCTTAATAGTTTTGATCCTTTTCTTCAAGGAAAAAATATTCACCGAGTTTGCAGCCTCCAATTTAGACAATTATAGGGGTTTGAAAAAATGTCGTCCATGGTAGTGACCTCATATCCTTGGATGTGACATTTCTTACATTAATGTAATCCATGGAGATGACATGCTACAAGGAGGTGACACTTTTTGGAAATACATTTTACCATCAACTTTATTTACCTCAATTAAAAAATTAAGTCACTTCCATGGGCGATAAAAATTTATTCATGGAAGTGACTTTTTTTATTATTATGAATGTTAAGTTAATTGAGTAAATGATGGTAAAATTTATTTCTAAAAAGTGTCACCTCCTTCTAGCATGTCATCCCCATGGATTACATTAATGTAAGGAATTTCACATCTACGGATATGATGTCACTACCATGGACCATAGTGTCCATTCTTTATATCTCTGTTCCCTGGTCAAACTTAGGAATATATAAATTTTATGCAACCAAATAAGTACGTTTTAGTAAAAAAATTAAATCAACACGTTGGCAACACATTAAAACATCGCCACAAAAAAATCCCTATAAAATCGACATTAACGACAGTAACATAACCTAACAAAACGTAGAACAAGTATCAATCAAACAATTCAAATGATTTTTTCAGGAAATTAATCAAATTCATTTGTATTGCAGGTTGTTACAGCGCCCTCGAGGACGAAAAATGCGGCCCGACCGAAACCTTCTACAACTACACGTGCACTTCGGTGAAGCAGCTTTGCGTCGACAAAGGCTTCGAGGACATGGTAAACCGAACCTATTGCGCGCACGAAAACGGCACGAGCGTTCACATAAGCAAAATCATAAAAAGGACGTTGGCGTCGCAAGAATACTTCAACGACTACGTCCTGGGCGTCGGAAGCGCCACCTGGGAGAATTTCGGAAGCCTGAGATGGCAATTGGTCTTGTGCTTGTTGCTGGCTTGGATAATCGCCTATGCTTGCGTTAATTCGCGGGGTAAAAACGACCGGAAAGGCGGTCTATTTCACCGCTCTGTTTCCCTATGTAATACTAACGGCCCTCGTAATACGAGGCGTAACGCTAGATGGCGCCAAAGACGGAATTCTCGTCTACGTTTACCCAAAGTGGGAAATGCTATACGACGTCGACGTCTGGGGCAACGCGGCGTCGCAGACGTTTTACTCGTTCGGAATAAGTTGCGGCTCGCTGGTAACACTAGCCTCCTACAACGACTTCAAGAACAACTGTCTTAAGGACGTCCTGATTGTCACAGCTGCGAACATCTTCACGTCGATTTACGCCGGCCTGGCGATTTTCGCCATGCTCGGCTTCCTGGCGAAGCAGCTGGACGTGCCCGTCGAAGAAGTCGCGACGGACGGGCCCGGCTTGGCTTTCGTCGCCTACCCCGAAGCCCTCCTCAGAATACCGCTCCCCCAACTATGGTGCGCCCTGTTCTTCTTCATGCTGTTCATTCTCGGATTGGGAAGTCAATTCGCCGGCATCGAAGCCGTCAGCACGACCATCCTCGACAAGTGGCCGCGCATGAGGCACCATCACGCCAAGGTCACCTTCGGCATCTGCGTTTCTTGCTTCATTTTAGCGATTCCGATGTGCTTCGACGGAGGCGTCTATTTGTTCACGCTGTTGGAATGGAACACCGCGTCTTGGGCCATTCTGTTGATCGGCTTCGCCGAAGTCATATCCGCCTCGTGGACTTACGGATGTCGAGCTTTCCTGGACAACATGCAAGCCATGGACATGTCGCTATCGAAATTGACTTATTGGTACTGGTGGGTCTGTTGGGTCATTTTAACTCCGGCCTCGTTACTGGTGAGTACCGGGCGTCGCGCGAATAGGTACTGAGACTTGACCCACTCGTAAACTGAACAAAAACGTATCCCAAATCATGCGACCCTATGTGTCAAATTTTTGAGTTATGGTATGGTAAATTGCAATTTAAAAATATGGAGGGGAAGCTGTTATGCCTTGGCCCTTTCTTCATTTGTAAGTTTTTTTTTGCTTGGCGAAAAAGCAACTGTGTTTGCGTTCGGAATGCATTTTTGAGGTTATACTTCTTTAGGCGCTTTGAGTGAAAAATTTTAGTTGCGCGCGCACATCTAACGACTATTGTACGGCATGAAGTTAGCCGTCTAAGAAAGTAAATTAATTATTCGGAATCATTTATTACTCAAACGGTTATATCTAAAAAACATAAATAATATTTTTTAGATACTTGGCGTTTTTCATAGTTATTCATGAATCCATTATGAACGATTCTGTATACACGTTTTAAAAGTCACGTGACGCTAAACTCGTTTTTCATTAGTCATCTGCTATTTTAAGAAAAAAAAAATTGTACCAAATTAGGACCTGTTCTATTTCTAAAATTCAGTAAACGACACGATGTAAGGATTTATTTTTACGCACACCCTCCGCGCCAACCAAATAGTTATCCGACGCAAATAAAAAAGTTCCGCGTGCTAGGGGCATAATTCATTTTTATACTATACTTTTTTCTATAGGAGAACTTGTTGTACCTTGGCCCTTTTTTCACTTGTAATTTTTTTTAAATTGTATATGTAACAATTTGTTGATGAAATAAATTGCATCGTAGTGGGGCAGTGCCCCACTACGATACTAAATATTTCATGATGAATACCTTATTAGTGAATAAGGTATTCATCATAAAATATTTAAAAGTATTACCAACCGTTTTTCCAATTTAAATTAACGCTATATTGTTGTTGGCAAGATGTATCAGATTGTAGGTAACGGTGTCTTGGTTTATTTTAACGATTTTTTTTATAATCGAAAGGGAATGCCGGAGTGGGTAATGAGTTAGAAATTGTATCTACCTTTCTGTTGATCATGTTGTAGTTGATTGAGCGATGCACTATTTCTTTAAGAGCACAAAATCTAATTAATTAATTATTTTAGTTAAAACACTTCTTTACTGTATAAAATCTATTTGAATACTGACTCAATTTTGTATATTCGAACAAAGACATTACGAGTTTTACCTACTATCAATACAACTATTTTGCAGAAGTGAAATACTTTTCTTATCTTTATCGCGACTTGATAAATCGGAAGAGCGTTATTCAACAACATGCATGCTTTTTATTGTTAGTCATTTAAAAATATTTTCGACAAACTCTTTTTGGTTTCAATTTTGTAATTAATAATATTAATTACCAAGTAATACAAAAGTGTGAAAATAGGATTTAGACATCTCTGTAACGGCGGTATTAGATCTATAAGGGAACCTGTTGTACCTTGGCCCTTCTTTCACTTGTATTTTTTTTAAATTGTATACCTATAGATATAACAATTTTCTGATAAAGTGTAGTGGGGCACTAATATAATATTCATCACAAAATATTTGAAAGCATTACCAACCGTTTACTTAAAACGGGAGGATTGGTAATCGTGGTTAAAACAGAGTGTGCACATTCGAGCTCAAAGTGGCACATTCCGATCTCGGGAAAATGAAGCGCGCCGCTCCGCGTCGCGCTTCATTTGCTTCCCTCGCTCGGAAATGTGCCACTTTTCGCTCGAATGCGCACATCTTCGTATTGATTCGATTTGACTGTATTAATCTTTTCTCCCTATATTCAAGAAATTAAATTCAGTCCGATAAATTTAGGTTATATGTTAAAGAAATGTTAACTTAACTCTTTTCGAACAAATTCATTTTTATACTATACTTTTTTCTATAGGGGAACTTGTTGTACCTTGGGCCTTTTTTCACTTGTAATTTTTTTTTACATTGTATATGTAACAATTTTTTTGATAAAATAAATTGCATCGTAGTGGGGCACTAATAAGGTATTCATCATAAAATATTTGAAAGCATTAGCAACCGTTTACACAAATTGCTATAAGATTTAAAAATTAGTGGATCTATAGCCTAGGTACAACAGAGGTAATGTACCTTGGCTCTATTCACATTAAGCAAAATAAAACCAATTGTTTTATGAAAACTATATATTTAATTTTGGATTATATGAACTACTAATGTTCTTCTTTGAGATGACACTCAAATTCTTTCAGAAATTAACAAAACTTTTCTCGTATACTAAAATTTCACATACTTAATGGTTAACTTTGTAAAAATTTAAATTTTTCGTTAGAATTGCAAGGCATATTATCTGAAGCAAAATAAAAAAAAAATAAAAATTTATAACAAAGGTATATCTAAAATTTTATTTATTGCACGTTGATCTTAGGGCCAAAGGTATAATTTATTGACAGTGACCGAGGTACAACACACGTACTCTTGATGTTTAAACTCAAAAAGAAAATTAAAGATTATGCTGTGCCAAAATGAGAGCACTACTATGCAAACATTAATAAATAATCTTTCTATTATGATGAGTCATTTGTTATTAGGTAATAAAAATCAATAAGATATATAAGTAAAAAGAATATAAAAAGACATATTTTTTTTCGATTAAAAATTTCAATTGATCTCATACATTAACAAAGTACATTGGCCAGCTGCTGCTAACTTTACGTTAATGTCTGTCAATGTGGCATTTGAAATATCGAAAATTATGGGTCACGAAATCTCGCAAATATTACTAAAATCGAATTGCCCTAGGTACAACAGGTTCCCTACTAAACACTTTATTGTTTAGAGCATTTCTAAAATTTTTATTAAAGTCTGTTATAACGATGACATTAAGCCAAATATTCGATTTGGACACAAGTATTCTAAATATGGATTATTAAAAACCTATATTTAGAAAACAATTTTAAACCTTTAGGGAAGAGGGGGGCACTTTTGAACACTTTTTACTAATTTATTCATTACTCTTAATGTAATAAACGAAAAAATATGTTTTATGTCTTAATCAATACATTGATCACTCTACTTCATAATACACCTTGATTAATTAAAAAAAAAGGCCTTAATCAAAGCTATATTATTAATTTAAAAATAAGTCAGTTTGTTCAAAGGTGCCCCCCCTTAGGGGGCACCTTTGAACAGGCCTGGGGCAGGTTTGAACAATATATAAAACCACTACATAAATTATTATTATTTCACTCATAAATTAAATTATTGCTCTTATTTTTCAAAGTTAAATCTTCCATTTATTAGTTTAATTAAAATTTATAAAATCTTTGAAATAATGATAAATTAACAAAGTTACTATATAATTATTAAATCTTTAACATTAATAACTTTACTCAAATATAATTAAATAAATCTAGCTCACGAGACTTATTTTATAACGATGAACGTTAGACTTAGTTTTTTCTTAGGTACAGTCAAACCAAGAAGTAATCAACACCCTATAAACAGACCTACACTAAACGTACTATTCCAGGAGACAAAATCTGGCGCTGCATGATTAAAAAACAATTCATTGGCACTACTTGTCCGCTTTTTTTATAATTTCTAACCGTAATTGACCTTGAAATTAAAAAAATACTTAATAACCACGTAATAAAGATCGCATATTTTTTTTAAAAACAATTTAAAAGTTAGAAAAATTTATAAGAATTAAAATTAATTCGGTTTATAAGTATTCAAACGTGCCACTCGTTTCTTGTTCAAAGCTGCCCCAATAACATATTTGAGATAATTAATTTATTTAAACTAATTAATAATCAATAACAATGAAATTTTTTATTGTAATTAGATGGTGAAAGATATAAAGATAAGATGACCCTTCATGTATTAATAAATTTTTTGTTATTTTACCTGTAAGATGCTTACATCCAAAAAATAAATATTTTAGAATTGTAGCGCAAATTCGATTATTAATTGTAAGTTAGGTTTAACATAACAAATAAAACAACTGTTGATGGATACTAGTTGGCAGCCGTGCTGCCACCTTAAATTTAAATTTCGCGGTTGGAAATATGTTTTATTCAATTTTTAATTAACGGTGTTCAAAGCTGCCCCTGTTCAAAGCTGCCCCCCTCTACCCTACTGTTTAGAATGGTGCCAAGTATCACACAATTAAGTTTCAGTACCTACTCGTCAGACACCCTGTATAAAGAACCCATATAAGTTTTGCGACTTCTAAGTTTAAAATTTTTTTGTTTCGCTTTGGTGGAAAAATAAAACAAAAAAAATTAAACTGACCGAGCAAATAATTAGATCCAAAGATGCAACCGCGGTTATTTTCCACGAGTAGCTCTTTTATGCGCTAAAATTTCGATAGAAATTTCGAAACAATGCATCATTTGTCGAAAAAAGTCGCAAAACTTTTATTATCATTTTTATCATTAGTGCTAACACATTAATCTTTCGATTTTAGGGAGTATTTGCGTTTCAAATGGCCATCTTCTCGTCGGCGACTTACGAAGATTATGTTTTTCCAAAGTGGGCAGACGCTATAGGTATTTTGATTGGAGTTTCGACTTTGGCACCGATGCCGATTTTTGCGCTCTACACCTTTTTCACGACCAATACTGTAAGTTTGATCGTTTCGAACTTGTGGAGAAAACAATTTTGATTTTTGATTTTTGATTTTTAGTCCGGATGCGCTTGGTTGCGACCGACGGATGAATGGGGTCCGCAGACTTGTGCTTCTGATAGTTTACAAGATCTCACGAAAGATAATGATTTATTAGACTCGAAGTCCAACTGTGATCCTATATTATCTATATCTGTTGTTATGTGATATTATTTAGTTTTATGTACCTAATTTTTATTTATGTAAATCTCTCATTGTGATCTGCAGAGCTGCAGTTTGAACCAACACCTGACTTGTTACCATTGCTTTAATAAGATGAATAGTATTTTTTATTAAAATCTAAACAGAAACCAGTTTGCATTTGTTAGTTTTTAAATTTCCTTGTAGTAAAATTTTTGATTTGTTTTTTAAAACATACATATAGGGTAGAAGCACCGGTTTTGGACACCGTACCAGTTGTGGACGTTTTCCACTTTAATTTTGACAAATGTGAAATATAAGAAATATCCATACTGGTATAAGTATAATTAATGTATTTTTAACTACGGTAAAAACATCAATGATGTTTTTTGTATTTTTCAAGTTATTTCATCAAAAAAATCACTCAAGTGTCTAAAACTGGTCCAACGTGTCCAAAACCGGTACTTTTATCTTATAGACGGAGTAGAACGCCCTGTGAATGACTAATTTGGTGCATATAGAGAACTATTTTGTTGAAAAAAATATTAAACAAAAAAGATATTATTGTTGTTTATAAATTAATGGAAAAAATTACCGCAACATGGTCATAAACTTTGTAAAATTAACTATAAAGAGTATAAAATGGGGAGTTCCGTGCAAAGAATGACCGGGGTATAACCCAGTGAACGACTGATTAATAAATTCCCCCATTAAAAACAGGTAATTCCCAAAATTTTGTAAAATTAATTTTAAACAGTATGCTTACAATTAGATTTACTTTCGTGCAGTTTTTTTTATTAAAGTATGTACTTTTTGGTATTCTATAAATCACGATAAGCAATTACTCTGGTAAAATGTAAAAATGGCACGTTATAGCAGACTTGACCAAAAATTTTGGAATTATTCTAGGTACATAAATAAAGAAAATCTAGTTCTTTAATTTTAAATTTGAGTAGGTTGGCTATTAAAAATAATGATTAGGGAAAATTAAAGAAATTGACAAGATATGAATAAACTTGAAAAGTCGTTTTATAAAAATTTGTAAAGATTTACAAAGATTTGGAGGTTAATTATTACAAATTGACAAATGTAATAAACAATGTTGTTGCTCTAAAATTAAAGATTTATTATATTGATTTAATTATAATAGATTATTTAAATAACTTACCTAAAATTAAAGAAACGACATTTAAAGTTTATTCATATCTTGTCATTTTTTTTTTTTTCCCTAATCATGATTTTTAATAGCCAACCTACGCTAAATTTAAAATTAAAGAACTAGATTTGTTTTTCAAATCAAAAAAATCAAAAATATTGCACAAAAGGCCATTTGACTTGGAGTATGTTTTCGTTCAATTTACAATCATTTAGAAGTGCGTTAAGATATGGTACTTATTCGTCCGACAGCCTGTATATAATATATAATTTATTTTATTAACAGATAAAGTTATCATCGTTGATCGATATAAAACAAATACAATTTAGGAGCTGAATAAAGATATTTACGTTCCAGATTGTAGTCCCGAGAGAGTAAGCAAATATTGCTTATAAATCATAAACCAATAATTTATATAGTTTGATACTCTGGGGCTCTTTAGTTGTAATAATGTATCACAAATAATCCCAAAGGATATTTTTGTTTAAAAGATAAACGTTTTCCAACAAATAACCATCGAATAAAGCGCTCAAAGAACTTGCACTTATTCAATTTACTTTTCGCTTATTTTTAAGACGCCTTTAAAATACATGCAATAAAATGCAACAGGTTTAAAATTATAAAAAGACATTGGAGGAAACAATTTTGATTTTTTTCGTTTACGAAGCCTAGTTAAAAGTTAATTAGTGCTTGTTTTTTAATTGGTACTATTTAAAAATTTCCACATTTTACTAAATAATACCTACGTTTAAAATTTCATTAAATATAATACGTAATTCAAGTCACAAAACTTTTTAACGTAAAATATAAAATTTAATTAAAAGGGTGTAATATGTTTTTCTTTACCAAATGGGAATTAAAAATTTTAAACAGAATTTTCGTTTTATCGGGCAGGTAAGAAAGCAATTTCGGTTTTTTGACTTTCAAAAAACTCAATTATTTTATATAAAGAATGGATTTTATTTAACTATATATAAATAGTTTTAAATGACCTTTTGCCATCTTTCTACGTTCGTAGAAGTTCATCAGCAAAAAAAACTGGACGAAGTTCGATATAAGGTCATCATTAGTGAATATTTTACCATTTAAAGAATTTTCTAAAGGTCGAAATTATATGGAAATCTGATGGATGTGATGGATGCGAGATCAATTTCCAACCAAGCTGCAATAATTTTTGACAAGTCACGAAAGATGTGTGAGGCCGAGCGTTGTCATGGTGCAATATAATGCCTTTACGAATAGCCAATTCTTGTCGTTTATTTTTAGTTTTTTCGCCCAATTTCATCACTTGTTGATAGTTAACAACCGAATTCAAAAAAATCGATTTGTGAAAACCGAAATGACTTTCTTACCGACCCAATAGAACAATAGATTTTAGAAAATATGCTAAATTCAATTATTTTAAATATTCATAAGTTCTTAAAATTAGGAAACGATAGAAAAACAAAAATTTAGAAAACCACAAAAATTAAAGCATAACTTTCGATTATCTTTAAGTGAAAAATCAGTGTAAAATTACTATAATTATAAATTTGAAAAAAAAATGTTAATAAACCAATAACAGCTTTCCAAACCCTAGAAAAACAAATTGAAACTATTTTCCCGATGATAAAAGCAAAAACACGTTAAAACCAAAAAAAATTATTTGGATACTTTTGAAAACTGTCATCGTTATGAATTTCATTCGTGTTTACCAAAACAGGCGCACATCCAAAGCTTAAAATACTATTCCGAAGCGCTTTCCAAAAAAATTAATCGCTTTAATTATTTTACATTAATTAATCGTCCGGCTTACGAATAGTAAATAATAAACGAGGTCGTCAGGTAACTTCGCATCAATTGCCCGCAAATTGGTGTTGGCTGAAAATATTTTTTCCATCTGATTTCCCCAGACGTTCCGGCGGATCTACATATTAAAATTTAATTTTCCATTATTTGGCATTATTTATTGCCTTTGTTGAGCGCGATAAAATTAGTTGCAACGGTCGCGCGTCGCTATTAATACTAATCTTAATTATTTTTTCCCCGAAAGCTCGATTTAATCGACATTCCTTTTCGAATCGTCACTTATAAAATACACGCCCACGTGCCAAATTAAAAAGCAGGAATTTTAAGTAATTCAATAAAAAATAATTAACATCGTCAATTGTGATTAAGCAGTAATTAATAATAAAAATTTTAATAATGCAATTTTGGCCCATTTAATGTATTAATTAATCAAATCAATGCGGCATTTAATTTGAATAAATGACTTCTGGCGGGGCGGGGAACGGGCTTCGTCGAGGAGAGATGAAACCGTACCGTTTGTGGCGCGAGAAGAATTTTTTTTTGTTGAAACGGGGGGCTTGGTAATCGTGCTTAAAACCGAGTGTGCACATTCGAGCTCAAAGTGGCACATTCCGATCTCGGGAAAATAAAGCGCGCCGCTCCGCGTCGCGCTTCATTTGCCTCCCTCGCTCGGAAATGTGCCACTTTTCGCTCGAATGCGCACATCCTCGTATTTATTGAATTTGTCTATTTATTGTTCGTTACTTCAAATCATAATTCTACATTTAGTGTAGTAAATATCGATTTTATGTTCGAAAAACGTATTTACTAGAGCAATAAGTGGAAGGGAGCAAAAAGATACAAAAATCCCGTGTATGCGAGCGAGAGGGAACGATTAAAATTATTCAACTCATTTTTCGTCTAATCTATTGGCCTAAATTATTGTAAATCGTGCGTAAAACCGAGTGTGCACATTCGAGCTCAAAGTGGCACATTCCGATCTCGGGAAAATGAAGCGCGCCGCTTCGCGTCGCGCTTCATTTGCCTCCCTCGCTCGGAAATGTGCCACTTTTCGCTCGAATGCGCACATCCTCGTATTTATTGGATTTGTCTACTTATTATTCGCTCTTACTAAACAAGAATCTAACTTTAGTGTAATAGATGGGTGATTCACAGATAACTGTGATTTTTTATGTCCAGTATTTTATTTGTCATCCAACACAATTTTTTCTTATTAAAAAGTCATTAATATCAGAAATCTGATAATTGTCTTCAACCTACATTAGATATTGAAACATAAGTAGTCTTAGATTATTCATAACTTACGAAAATATACTGGAAATGTCAGTACCGTGGCATGTCCGATTCTCATTTTTCAAACTAAATGTAAAAATTTTCATTAATATTCGTTTTGTAATTTAAAAGTTACTTCTCATAACTTAAGTCTAATATATACTCCATTAAATTATATTGCAATTATACGAAAACCATGTTTGGTAAAAAAAAATAATCGTCTTTGATTTATGTTCGGGAATTTTATTCCATTTTTAAGTTTGAAATATTTGCCGCCTAATCGCCATCTTAATTTAGTTTCATCCACTCCTTCTGGCAGCATTTTCAAGAGGGACTATTTGTGCAACGTTTACAGCTGTGTATTTATTTTGAAGTTTCAAAAATATAATTAAAATAATTTGTTTTATTTTGAAAAAGGTAAGTCATAAAATTACATGTCAGTAGCGTGGTATCGAAATTTACGGTTATCAATACCACGTTTAAATTCATTATAGTAAATTTTTATTTACTTTTACGTAAACAATCGAAATTATTTAGAAAATTATTTTATTTATCCGCATTATAAAGTTAGGCCAATTATAAATTCAAATGTCAGTAACGTGGATGTCAGTACCATGGCAAAAATAAGAAATAACTTTTTAATTTATTTTTTCCTCAATGTTTTAACTTATTTCTGTATTTATTTGTTGTAGTTTCGTTAAAATTTTTTGACAGAATAACAATTGAATGTAAATTTTACAAAAAAAAAACTGGCGCTCAACAAGTAGCAACAAAAGACTTTCTAAATCGTGGTCTAGCAGAATTTTGGCCAAGTATTAATGTACCAGACCAATTCTATTCAAAAGAGGATAAAAAACAGAAGTTTTGACGTTTAATTTTTTCTTATACCTTATATAGAAAATTTATCATTGCAATAAATATTTTGAAGGTAGTCTGGCAAACAGTTGCGTCAAAAATAGGGCACCAGACTTAAATTTTTATATTCTACTGATCGAAACTTCTTCGAATAGTAAAACATTGTACTTATGTCTTATACATCATTTTTACAATAAATTAGGAAAAAAAAAATTATAAAAAAAAAAACAGTTGGACAAGGTACAGATCGCCGAACAGTTGGTTTATTTTTTGTCGAATATCTAAAAAGTAATAAAGTCCATTCTGTACTTATTTTGGTTCACCACCCTTTTAACGGTCGCCGCTTGGACTATTATATGTCAGTACCGTGGCATTAAAATTTTCAAATTTTGTCATAATTTTCGTTTTGTTGTAGTTGTAGTAGAACTACAGCACAGGCTTAGTTCTGTGTATAATTGGAGACAGAAAACACCCAAAAATCGCATTTTAAAACATTTGTAATTTCAAAAAAATTTTAGTTATAAAAATCACAGTTATCTAGGAATCACCCATATATCGATTCTGTGTTCGAAAAACGTATTTATCATAGCAATGAGTGGAAGGGATAATTAACATCGTCAATTGTGATTAAGCAGTAATTAATAATAAAAATTTTAATAATGCAATTGTGTGGCCCATTTAATGAATTAATTAATCAAATCAGTGTGGCATTTAATTTGGGAAAAACGACTTCCGGCGGGGCGGGAGGAAGGCTTCGTCGAGGAGAGATGAAGCCGTACGGTTTGCGGCGCGCGAAGAAAATTTGACAGAAAAATATCGGCAATATGTAGAAGAATTTTAGTAGGTATTTGTAAACATCTAGTAAGAGGCTTTGTATATAAAAAAGGCAATAGGAAGCTGGTATTTCCAGCAATTGAAAAGGCAAATAGATAGATTACGCCGATATTTCAAAGAAAGCGAAAACATCGTATTCTCCATCTTGGGAGTAGAAAATCCGATCATGTGCAGTGTACCATGATTAATATAGCTTATTATTATTGGGTAGCTTGCTTCGATCGCTGACTGATATAATTCCGTAAACCCTTGTGGTTTGTTTTGAGATTGAACACAATCCCCAGAGTTAAGCTGACCCGCGCTCCGAACAACTTTCTGACTATATATTACGAGAAAACTGCTTTAGTTACACTTTACAAACCAAACGATATTTATAAAGACATCTAATCGCGGAATAACTACACGCTATATCAAAGTCACAGAGATTTTTTGACAAATATTATAATAAGAAGAAGAAAAACGTTTATGTTACAAGTACAGCGTTTAAGGTAGTTCACTTCTAAATTCATTTTTCGTAGGCATTTGATAAAATTGAAATATCATATTGAACCAAGTGTCATTTATTTTCAAAAAAAAAAAAATTAAACTTTTGATCAATTTTAAAGCGATAGTGTTAATTAAAGTTTACATAATTACCATGAAATAGGTCGTGTTTATTTTGGAAACTATTCTTACCAATTTTTTTAAAAACTCGTAGGTTGCAAAACGAAAAATTAAAAAAAAATTGGAATAGACATTTTTTTGGCAATTGGTTAAACAGATATAAATATAAAATTTTGTAGCACCTAGGGGTACGTAGAAACATCCCCTTGCAATATAAAACAATTCTATATTTTCAAAAAAAAAAAGATAACTTAACATCCATGTTTTTTCTCGATTTTGGCCGATTACAAGGGTTTTGATTTAGCACCTGTTTCGGACGTACTAAGGCCCAATACTTTCAAAAATAAACGCTTTCCGCGCGCTTCTCAAAAATAAAAAAGTTATTGCGTTTTAAAAGATTCATTTTAAAGTCAAATTTAATTTTTTCAAAAAACGAAAATTTTTGTTTTAGAGGGAAAGCGCCGAGAAATGACACCGGTTATAGTTGCTAATAATTAATAGTTTTAAAATATTTTGAAATATGTAGAGCAGTGTTTTCCAATCTTTTTTTAACATTCCCCACTTAAGTTATTCTAAAATTTTGAAGCATATAACATATAAATATTTTTTTATATTTAAGAATTGAATTATTCCATAAATGAAGCCTAATTACAACTTGTTCAAGAAACAAGATTTATGTTTTAGAAAAAAATCACTAGGAAATTATTAAGAAAAAAAAACAATAAGTAAATTTTAAAAACATAAACTAAAAAATATTTTTATATCGATAGGTCGAATTTTTGATGACGCAAATTATTTTTAGTTTCTCTTCAACTTCGACCTATCGAGGTTTGAGTGTATTCAATTTTATAAATTTAATATTTCTGAACAATTAAGATAATTTATTTATTGAGTTTTCTCCAATATTAATTTTATTTGCGTAAATTAAGGATCTTCAAAGTTTTTTGAAAAACCACAAATTCTGTATTTACTCTATTTGAGTTTTCTGAAAATACATAATAATTTTTTCATCAAAATTTCCTTTTAAATTTACCGAATAAAGTTTTGTTTTATTCAATTTGTGTTATACAAAAAAAATTGATAATTAAAAATTCTTAAATATATTTTAAAAATTTTCCAAGTTATTAATTTATTTAATTTGAGTTGTCTAAAAACTTAAAATAATTTATTCTTCGAGTTTAATTGAATAATTTTGTTAAATGTTTAAAACTGAATTTCATTCTATGTAAAAAAAAACCAGTGCATGTACTTATGTGCGCACGTTAGAAGTAATACTTCTTTGGCGCGACTAAATTAAATATCACAACGCGCTATGTTGCGCTTGTGTATAGCTAGACCAGTGGTTATCAAACTACACGTTACTGCGCATATGTCGTTTTATTTGAATACATTGCTAGTTCCTTTTTAAATCCAAAAAGTAATTTAAACAAATTGAATAAATACGAAGATGTGCGCGTTCGAGCGAAAAGTGGCACATTTTCGAGCGAGGGAAGCAAATGAAGCGCGACGCGGAGCGGCGCGCTTCATTTTCCCGAGATCGGAAATGTGCCACTTTGAGCTCGAACGCGCACACTCGGCTTTAAGCACACTTTACAAGAATTAATTTACTCTCTTGACAATTCGCATTTAAATATTACAGAATTATATCAATAACAAAATTCCCAAATCGCCAATTTTGTGCCTTTTTCCAAGTTATTAATTTATTTAATTTGAGTTGTCTAAAAACTTAAAATAATTTATTCTTCGAGTTTACTTTAATAATTTTGCTAAATGATTAAAACTAAATTTCATTCTATGTAAAAAAAAAACCGGTGCATCTACTTATGTGCGCACGTTAGAAGTAATACTTCTTTGGCGAGACTAAATTAAATATAACAACGCGCTATGTTGCGCTTGTGTATAGCTAGACCAGTGGTTATCAAACTATACGTTACTGCGCATATGTCGCTTTATTTGAATACATTGCTATTTCCTTTTTAAATCCAAAAAGTAATTTAAACAAATTGAATAAATACGAAGATGTGCGCGTTCGAGCGAAAAGTGGCACATTTTCGAGCGAGGGAAGCAAATGAAGCGCGACGCGGAGCGGCGCGCTTCATTTTCCCGAGATCGGAAATGTGCCACTTTGAGCTTGAATGCGCACACTCGGCTTTAAGCACACTTTACAAGAATTAATTTACTCTCTGACAATTCGCAATTAAATATTACAGAATTATATCAATAACAAAATTCCCAAATCGCCAATTTTGTGCCTTTTTCCAAGTTATTAATTTATTTAATTTGAGTTGTCTAAAAACTTAAAATAATTTATTCTTCGAGTTTAATTGAATAATTTTGTTAAATGTTTAAAACTGAATTTCATTCTATGTAAAAAAAAACCAGTGCATGTACTTATGTGCGCACGTTAGAAGTAATACTTCTTTGGCGCGACTAAATTAAATATAACAACGCGCTATGTTGCGCTTGTGTATAGCTAGACCAGTGGTTATCATACTATACGTTACTGCGCATATGTCGCTTTATTTGAATACATTGCTATTTCCTTTTTAAATTCAAAAAGTAATTTAAACAAATTGAATAAATGACACCCTAAACGATTGACGTCTCCTACACGTCATTGTATGTCAAAGGGTTAAAGACATCGTTCTTAATTTTTTTTTTTTGGGCACAATAGTTTAATTAAAATTTATATCTTTACGTGAATAAAATTTTTAAAACCGCATAAAGTTTTTTAAATGTATTTGATAACTAAAAATAAACTTTTGGGCGCGAAATAATTTTTTTTTCTGCGTTTTGCGACTTGCCGATTGAACACCATAGAACGGAAACCAATTTGCCCCCCCCCCTCCCCCCGGAAAGACAATAAATCGCGTGCACTATTTGCGCAAATTGAAGCCAATTATTCGCAATATTTTAGTAACCATTAGAAGATTGTTTATGTTGAATGAGGTTTATGCATGCAAATTCGGCGATGTTGTTATTATTCAACATTTTAAGCCAGGTTTGGTTTATGTAGTGTTTTAAACTAAGTGCTTTTCGGACCTCATCAAAAGCTTACCGGCTCGTTACACTATTTCCATGTCTGCACCCTTTAATCCTGAGCTAACGCCGTAACAGCCTTGGGATAATTACTCTCGACTCGCTTCCACGCTGACTACTGCACTTTGTAAATAAGCCAACAATCTTCCACTAGTTCTTTTCTTTCTCTTTGCTTTTTTAAATAATTAAGCTACACAAGTTCTTGTTGGTTTTAAACTAAACACGAAAATTCAGTTTAGTTTACAAAGTGAATTATGCACATTAATTATCTACCAACTTACTTCTGCACTCGTAAAAAGTTTTGGCGTTGTGTTAAAGGTGAATGCGTGCATGCACACTTACACAAAGTAAGGTTATTGTATTAAAAGACAGTGGATTTGAATATTTCTTGAGCGATTTCGGCCAAATTGGGTTTCATGTAAAAGTACGTTTTTTTTAAATTAAGCACGACATTAAATTAAAACTGACGCAGCCATTCATCCCTGCTGCTTCTTCAAATCCCTAAATTTTCGAGAATTTCGCGAGTAACTAAAGGGTGAACTTTTAGGTTAATTTTTGTAGCCCAAAATTTTACGTTAAAAAATTGTAGCACTGTTATTTGTGGACGGATCTTTAAAAACTATACAGATTAGAATTCGTCAGACTTTTTGGCTTCGAATAAGCTCAAAAAATCATAGGCGTGCTATTTGAAATTTTCGAAAGAAACAAGTTTGAAGAGTCCGACTTGTAATTAATTTTCTCTAAATTTTTATTTTGCAAAATCGTAGCTCGGTTATTTCTGAACGCATCTTTAAAAGCTTTTTATATTGTGAAAGCCCGTTTATCGGAGCCTAAGATCAGCCAAAAAAATCAACAGGACCTACAGCTAAGTGTAAGAAAAAAACGCATTTGGAGCTTTCGAAATGTAAACTTTGGCAAAATGTTTAATTTTCAAAATGCTGTAATTCGGCGGTTTTTGCGAAGTTCGTCAAATTCTTTCATTTCTGAACGTTTCCAACCCCAACACGTCCAAAACAGGTGCTAACTCAAAACCTCCAAATGTGGCCAAAATCGAGAAAAAACATGGATGTTAATCCAGGTTTTTTTGGCAAAAAATGGAAAAAATAGAATTGCTTTATATTGCGAGGGGATGTTCTTATGTAGCCCTAGCAACTATAGCCGGTGTCATTTCCGGGCGCTGTCGCTCTAAAATAAAAATTTTCGATAAAACTAAATAATAAAAACAAATACATTTTGACTCACAAAAACGAAAGTAGCGCTCTCATTTTCGATGCAATCATTACAAGCAAGACGGATTCGGAATTCTGAGACTTTTCTACATAAGATACATGTAAAATATGTATAGGGCGCAATGTTAATTTTTTCTCTCTAAAAATCGATTGCCCATTTAAAATTTGCCAACTTGAACTTTTTTTTTACAAATGGAAAGTAATTTTGATTAAAACATTTTACGATAGTTCGAAAGGACGGTACTTTCAAAAATTGTTTCGCACTAAAATATTTCATTTTAATATCGCAATCAGTCAAAATTCAAGGACAACATTATAAAAAATTAATTCATAAAGTTGATGATGAAGTAGATTAAAAGTTGCACGATGACCTTACCGAAAACATTTTTTCTAAATTGTACGTTATCAAATGATTTATAATTACATTCTAAGTCACTCCTACGTTGAAATAGAAAAAATTAGATGAATGTATGTATTTGGCAAGTAATAAAATTGTGATAAAATTTAATAGGTGGGCGATTAGTTAATACTAAGAGGAGTTGTTCCCTGTTAAGTGCACCACACCGACTACTTAAAATAGAAAAATACAAGCCACCATATTAATTACCAACACATATTAAGTACCGTATAAACGATTTATCAAAATAGTTAATTACAAAATGTCACACGGCTTTATCAAAACGTTTCAACAAAAGCTCACCATTAATTCTTATAAAGCGAAATTAATCATGTGCATCCTAGATCCTCGGCCGTTTTTAATTTACTAAAAGCTATTTTTCTAAACTTCGTTAGTTTTTTTCCGGTAGCGATCGAAAAATTGTAAAAATAAAGCCCTTTCCATCAGACTTTCGCAAGCATCTCTTTGATTATTAGAAATTAGATTCTCTTCGTCGCATATTTTTAATATTCAAATGCAACTCGATTTCCGGTTTAATATCCCTACAAGATTAATGTATTTATAATGATCAAAACTGTAGATATTTAGGGAGTTATTAAGATTACTTCCTTTTGTTATGTTTAGATTTGTATAAATTTTCTTTCGTCGTTAGAAAATTTGCATAACACTCCGGCTTTTTTATGTTCGATAAAGATTTTTCATAAGAGACATTATAATTTTTGAGTGCGTAGGTAAATGGAATTTTTCCTTATGAATTTTATGAAAATCGTTTTTTGCGAAGTTTGATCAAGGTGGCGGCGCACACAGGGGTGCGGTTTCCGTTCACGTGTTTACAAAATTTTTTAATTCGGGAAAAGCCGTACCGCATTTACGGTATACCCATATACGGTTCTGTAATCTTTGAATAAAAATTTGTAAAAAAATATATTAATTAATGTGAATGGTTCTTAAAGCCGATTGTGCACATTAGAGATCAAAATGTCAGATTTCGATTATTTGTAATCAAGAATGCGCACACTCGGTTTTAAGCACGATTCACAATAATTTAGGCCAAGAAATTAGACGAAAAATTAGTTTAGTCATTTTAATTGTGCCCTCTCACTTGCATCGACGAGATTATCGTATCTTCTCGCTCCCTTCCACGCATTGCCATGGTAAATATGTTTTTCGAACACAGAATCGAATAAAAAGAAATAAAAAGACTGTTTAAAAGCACTCAATCAATGAGTTGGTTCTTACAATTACTCGAAATAGGGTTCTGTGGTTTTTAATCAAAAAATTTAAAAAAAATTTAAAAGCCAGTAACAACCAAAAATAAAATTTTTCAGAGTAGTGACCAAACTTGTATACATATACATTAATATAACTTTTACAGCACTTACTCGAGATATCAATTTTTATTTTTTGGAAATACTTAAATGTAGAATATAGAGTTTATTATTATTATTATTATTATTATTTTGTATAAAGTCAACATTTGCTAATTATTATTATTATTATTTCTTTTAGAATTATGTATTTGTATTTTCATTTTATTTTATATGCACTGTATATACATATATAAATATTAATTGAATTCACGGCCCTTAAGGAACATAAGTTTCAGGGTCGAAAAACTCTATTAAATAATTAATTAATTAATTATTATTGCTAATTAATTATTAATTTATTTATTAAATGATTTAGTTATTTATATTTTGATCAATTGAAATCATCAATATAAGCCTTCATTTAATTTTTGAAATTGTAATTTAACGAACTTTAATTGGCCAGTAGTTTTAAGTTTAATAAATCAAAATGTTTAATATTTTTGTTATAGTTTTAATTGTGATAAAAATTTAAACATTTTTAATTATAAATTGATCGTCGAAAATGAAAATTAATTATAAATTATTCCAGTTTTATTATTTGTTTTTATTTTAATTAACAACTTTTTTTAAAGTTATATTCCTAAGCGTTGGATTGCAGGGCATTAAAATTTAATTTTAAACTTTAATTTATTCATGTTCTGTAACACGGTAAATTTTGACAGTGTTTATAAAATAGAAACAAGAAAATTTCAAAAGCTTTTTTAAAACTATAAAAATTAATAAATGTTTTAGTTGAGAATTTTCTTCGCACTTTGTTCTTTATGACGCAGCAAATTACCATTCTTTTCTCAAACTTAATCAACATGCTTTCACTACGAATTTCAGTACTTTTAATTGTTTTTCTTCAAACTTAAATTCAACCAATAGTTAATCAATATTACAATGAATAACAATAAATAATTATGATGTGTAAAAAAATATATATAACATAATTATTTTTTATTGGCAAGTTGTCAAATTAAATAACTATGCTGTTTTGCTCTACAAACAAAGAAACGACATTTAAAGTTTTATCTTTAATCCGTCAATTTCCATTCTTCTTAACAGATTTTATAATTTTTCGTTCACTTAAATCTTTTCTATCTCAAATGGCCTCTTCGATTCCTCTGCCTATTGTTTTATTTGCACCAATTCAAAATTAAAGAAGTACATTATTTTTTACAAAAATTAAACTAATTTTAATGAATTATTATTAAATTATTAGTTACGAAAGCGTAAGTTATAGCTGTAACAGCTCAACTTCCTAAAGATAAGGTTGTCCATAGCGATTAACATAAACAATGCGACCACAGACACCTTACAAATAATAAATCACTGCAATTGTGGGAGGAAAAAATTCATCGTTTATTAGAACATTGAAATAGAATTGAAAGAATTTAGATTAAACTAGATAAATTCCATGAATCTGTTAGAAATACACGTTTCCGCGCTCGGAAATGTGCCACGTTGAGCTCGAAAGCGCACACTCCGCTTTTTACGACCATCTACAACAATCGTTTTCCTTAAAAAATAATCAATTATAAATTACAGAACCGTATTTCTACCAGAAATCAAATCGCCGATTTTTGTCACCTTTTAATTGCGAATGTAGTCATTTTAATTAGTGCTAAAAATTGATCAAAATTATTTGTTCGCTTTGCAAACCGGATTCTTTCATTTAATTAAAAAGTTTTTTAATTTTTTGTTGATGGTGCTTGATAAATTAACTAAATCTCGCAGAATGATTAAATCAATTAACGAAATGCTGGAAATGATTAACATTTGTGCACAATTTCTTTAGGTATTTTTCCTAATTGTCTGGCGACGATTATCATTATTTACAGCAGCGATTCCCAATCTGTTTTTAATCCTCACTTTTCTGTACTTTTAACGAATAATCGTTATTCGGTCAACTTTTGCGGCCACCCCTGCATTCACCATTTGAATAAAATAAAAATTGGCGCAAAAATTAATTTGTTAAAGTCGACGCTTGTTCAATATGCGGGGTGGTGGGGGGGTGTCCACATGCATTGTTGATATTGAATATCCAGGCTACAGTAACACCTTGTTTAACGCGGGGCATACGTTCCCGAAAGCTAAGCGAGGCATCAATGATACAAAAAATGTGGTTACAAAGGACGTTATGCGCAAGGCAATGCTGCCAACTGCGTATCACTAAATGTCTCTGTTGGCGCGAAATTCAAAATGTTCGGTTATTTTCTGAACGGACCTCGTATAAGTACATAGGAATCATTTGATTGTATGCCTGTATACAATTTTATTACCAACGTGACTAAAGTATAGTAAACATTAAATATTTGTTCAAATCTCGGCCTTCAGTTAACAACTTTCCACGCCGTTTGACTTTTTTCAATTTTTACACACTTCCTGAACGATTTTTTTCTTTTTTTAGAATAATTAATTGCGATTGTTTCTGCCAATCGCTTAATCATTAATTACGGTCGCAAAAACACAAGAGAAATGGATTTTTAATTTTTAATTTTGTGTACGAAAACAACATTATACCGGTCGACGTTTTAATTGGCAAATTTCAAAACTAACAAATTGCTAATTAGCTTTTTTTTTGCAACAACTCAATTAATCTTGGCGCAAGTAAATGTTAATGGGCACATCAAGTGCAACACTTTTGCCATTTCAAAATAACATTTTTTCGCTCGACGGAGAACTGTTTATTTTTTCTCTTAGTCAAAAGGGGGGAAGGGGGGCAATTTATTTTCCTCCCACTTTACTATATCGAACAAAAAACACCTTATTCTAAAATAAACTCAATTCTTTTAGGAGAACGTATCTCCTTTTACCTGTATTCGAGTGCTCCGCACTACTTTCCCGGATCATTTGCTGTAACAACTTCTATTTGTTAAAGCTGTTGTGGTTAAATGAAGCAAATTTAAATAATTTACTGTCGGCTGAAATTGCCACGATGAAACTACTGTAATCAGGATTGGATTTTCTAAGCCCCCCACATCCGACACTTTTTATTTTGCCTCGGCACTCGAATAGAGCGAATTAATAATCGAGATGCAGTAAAACCTCAATTATCCGGACCTCAGTTATACCGATTTGCGATTATCCGGATTGTCAACCGCGTTCGGATTCGTGGCGAAAATTAATTTTATTTTGTATTTCGCACTAAACAGTGTTTTTTTGTTTTGTTGATTTTAAGATAATGTGCGATTTGTTGCGTTTTTTGTAAACATATACCTAACAATTTCACCAAGTTTTTTCCTGTTAAAACGGGACGCTTCGTAATCGTGCTTAAAACCGAGTGTGCATTCGAGCTCAAAGTGGCACATTCCGATCTCGGGAAAATGAAGCGCGCCGCTCCGCGCCGCTCCGCGTCGCGCTTCATTTGCCTCCCTCGCTCGGAAATGTGCCACTTTTCGCTCGAATGCGCACATCCTCGTCTTTATCGGATTTGCCTATATTATTATTTTATTCTTCAATTCAAAAAATTAAAAGTCGAATAAATTAGATCTATTTTTTGTTTGGAAAAGGTTAGATATTTTATTCTTTTTGATAAGTTATCATGGTGCTCTTCCGTACGCCTAATTGTAGCGAGCTTGATAAAAATATTTTCAGGTGTACTTTCGAATGATTACTAATTCGCATTTTTGGTTAATTAAAATTGTATAATGTGGGTGATTCCATTCTAACTGTGATTTTATGTGTCCTATACTGTTTGCTCTCACTGGCCATACATTATAAATCGATTATTAAAATTTTTGTACCAATACGATTATCATGAATATATTTCATCACTTTTTTTGTATAATATAAGTTGCAGTTCAAAGAAAACTTGCAATATGTCACTTAAAAGTCAGTAGCGTGTCATGTCCTTTTCTAGAATTTACCTATAAATCGGTTATTTTTTTTTGTTGCAATAAATAATTCAAACCAATTAACTGATAAATCTTAATGTATATCATCAAACTTAAAAGAAATTAACGATTTTTTTTAATACATCAATTTAAGATTGAATTTCGGCTTAATAACTTTTGTCGTCAGATTTAAGCAAATTTTTAAATTTGAATGTGTATGACTCGTGCGCCATTTACCTCAAAATTAATGAAACAACTAATAAGCCATATTGAAAGTACGTTAACTGAGTTATGTTTACAAACATCACGCAAATGAAATTCTCAAGCGAGTTTGTGTCATTTTAAAACTGAATTTTTTAAAGGTGATGTCAAAAATTTACTTGTCAGTACCGTGGTATTGGTAAACTTAATTAATGATTAATTTTTTTCTCATAAATAATGAATTTCTGTACTTATTACTAGCCTAAATTATAGGATAATACAATATTATCAAATCCATAATCACAAAATTACAATTGCAATTTTAATTTAAAATGTCAGTACCGTGGCGGTCACTCCCATGTCAAAATATAATAAAAATATATTTAATTGTTAATAAATAATATTAAGTTGCTTTTATTGCTCTAATAAGAACGTATGCAGACAGTTTTCTACGAGAAAAATTGATTATTCTTCAAATGATAAGATGGGAAAAATAAATAATAGAATGACTCAAGAAACAAAAAAATCCGAGTATTCATCCCAAGAAGTTAAAAAATTGCCACAGATGACTGAAACTGTATCAGTGCGTAGAAGCTTAAGAATTAAAAATGCTGCAATGAAAACAAAAAAAAAAATTAATTAAGTGAATTTTTGTGCAATGAGTTAGATTTGAGTTGATTATTGTTTAATAGAAATTATAATGTTTTATTTGTTATACATAAATTACTATGGATTATTAAAATGTTAGATAATCAGTAAAAAAAGTTTCAAAATGTTACAATACAATTCATAAATGAATTTAATAATTTTTCTGAAGAATGTGTACCAAATTTATTTTATGTCAGTACCGTGGCATGGAGATTATAAAATATGATTCTCATTCTCGATATTTTAAAGTTGTAGCAAAATCCTCTCGCACTTGCATTTTTACTATCAAATAAAGTAATAATATGCATGAAAATAATCAAAAAAGTAACAGTTAGAACAGAATCACCCATGTATCAAATTTTCTGGAGTGAGTCACTGAAAATCAACTAGTTGATTTTTATATCATCTTTTGCAGATTCTTGAAGGTTTATATGTCACAATTAATGTCTCCAAATATTTTTGGATAATTTTCATTTTTGTAAAAATTATAAACAAATTAGTTCTAAGGCATATTTCGTATGCACTGTTGTAATTAGACTTCATTTATGCCTTAATTCAATTTTTAAATATAAAAAAGTTTTTATATTTTACATAGGAGGCGCATCAATATTTTAGAATGACTTGGGTGGGGTATGTTAAAAAAAAGGTTGTGAAATAAGAGTCAAAATTCGGAAAAAGTTAAAGTATTTTTTTTCATGTACGATGAAGTCTCCCATCTAGTCTAGTTTAAAAGTACTAAATTAGACACGTGGTTTTTGGTAAAAATACCCCACTGTAATTTGTAATTAAAAGAAAAGCGAGAAGTGGTACATTTCGTTCAGTTTGATGCAATTAATATTATTTGTAAGAGAGAAAAATAAGATAAGCAAATTCAATGATTAAGGAGTATATGCACTTTCAAGCGAAAACTTTTTTTGAATAGAAAATCTATATTTGAAGGATGTGTTATTAATATAATCGATTCCAATTAATACGAAGATGTGCACATTCGAGCGAAAAGTGGCACATTTCCGAGCGAGGAGCAAATGAAGCGCGACGCGGAGCGGCGCGCTTCATTTTCCCGAGATCGGAATGTGCCACTTTGAGCTCGAATGTGCACACTCGGTTTTAAGCATGATTCACTATAAAATGGACAATATATTAGATAACATCGTTCCCTCTCACTCGTACTTATAAATTTGTCGTATCTTTTCGCTCGCTTCCACCCATTGCTATGGTAAAAATACGTTTCTCGAATATATAATCGATTTTTTATTAAATTTATTGATTTGGAAGAAAGATGAATAGACAAAATTTAATAAGTACGAGGATGTGCGCATTCGAGTGAAAAGTGGCACATTTCCGATCGAGGGAGGCAAATGAAGCGCGACGCGGAGCGGCGCGCTTCATTTTCCCGAGATCGGAATGTGCCATTTTGAGCTCAAATGTGCACACTCGGTTTTAAGCATGATTCACAATAAAATAGACAATATATTAGATAACATCGTTCCCTCTCACTCGTACTTATAAACTTGTCGTATCTTTTCGCTCGCTCCAACTCATTGCTATGGTAAAAATACGTTTCTGGAATATATAATTGATTTTTTATTAAATTTATTGATTTGGAAGAAAGATGAATAGACAAAATTCAATAAGTACGAGGATGTGCGCATTCGAGCGAAAAGTGGCACATTTCCGAGCGAGGGAAGCAAATGAAGCGCGACGCGGAGCGGCGCGCTTCATTTTCCCGAGATCGGAATGTGCCACTTTGAGCTCGAATGTGCACACTCGGGTTTAAGCACGATTCACAATAATTTAGGCAAATAGATTAGACGAAAAATTAGTTGAACAATTTTAATCGTTCTCTCTCGCTCGCATTCACAATAATTAGTTCGGATAACCGAGTTTCTACTGTAATTTATTTAAAACGTGTCAACAAAGCGCGTTATTAAGCAAAAGGCTTTCTATAAATTCTAATCTATTTCGGTAAAATACGCGCGTGGAATTTCGGGGGTGCATATAAAACCTTTAGTCTTCCCCGGGGAGCGCGAAGAACAATAGTAATTGGCTGGAGTATTGGAATTAATCTATTTTAAAGATCGACAGTATTAGTGAGGTATATTTTATCGGTGCAGCATTTTAGATGAGATTTCTGCTCCCAAAACCACTACATTTGCATGAATGGCACACTTCTCTTTAAATAAGTCCTAAAACGCTCTCCCGAATTTGTTAATTAAAATTTCAAGATGCAGCTGTATGTGCGGCTCGATCATTAAAATAATTAGGAAACGATCAGTCGGTGCTGGAATATTTAATTTTAATTCTATTCAATAATATTTCGGAAAGATGAAACGTTAAAGTTGTTTTAGTGTGTTGTCTTCAAAAGTTCTTAATTATACTTGATTTATATTAATTTATTTGTTTGTTTTTACGGGCACCGACTTTTTATTTTTTTTTTGTTGAAAAAAGATGTTAATATTGTTTCGATGTAAATTTAAAATCGATTAACAGTCAAAAATACAATTTTAAGCAAAAAACGTACTTTCGGCGGGGTATACCAATTGAAAAGCATATTAAGAGAATATTGCAGTCAATTATTGTAACGTTCTAATACAGTAAAACTTCTTTATAACGGACAACTAGGGGGAAAGATATTTTGCTAAGTGTCCACTAAAGAAAAGATAAAAATATTTTTGAAGAAAAAATAACACATGTTCAATAATATTATTCTGTAAAACACAAAAAATATACATATACTAAGAAAAATTTACATTCGTACTTAGACTATATATGAGAAAAAAAAAAAAAATTGGGTGTACATTAGAGTGCATCGTTTGAGACGACAATTTTTTTTTACGTTTCGTTGACAAAATATTGTTCCAAACATCGAAAAAAAAATTCGCACCAGATTTCAGCCCTTAATTAAATGTTTGTAACAGGGAGCAGTTCATTAGAGAAAGTATCCGTGGGAAGAAGTTTCACTGTATCTCAATATTTAGAAAATATAATTAACTATTACATTCGGAACATTTTTTACGGCACTTACTAAGAAGAAAATTCTAAAATCATTTTATAATTTTTTTTCTGACTAATTCAAAACCCAGCATCAACCTTTACTCGATATTTCAAATTGTAATTTAACGGAAACAATTAATGGGCTACTAGTTTTAAGATTACCAAAATCAAAAGATTTAATATTTTCATTATATTTTTAATGTCGATTAGAATTTTACACATTTTTAATTATAAATTGATAGTGAAAAATGAAAATTAATTAGAAATTATTTCAGTGTTATTATTTGCTTTCATAATAATTTATAACTGTTTCTAAAATTACGTAAAGTATATAATTATTGGTTTAGTTAAATGTAAAATACATTTTTCAAAGTTAATATAAAGAGATAGTGAGAAAGTTGTGTTGAAGGAATATATACCTATGGAAACTTATATCTTATTCTTAGTTTACTTCAAGTTGTTTCTCGTTAATGAAAATTTAAATATTAATCAATTAAAGTAATAATTTTACTTAATCAATAATTGCTATATAGCTATTCAACATATATAAATTACTTAATATTAACTCCTTGACATACAATGACGTCTGGGAGACGTCAATCATTTAGGGTGTCATTGTAGATTTTGACGTCTCTAAGACGTCAAGAACTATCTTCAATAAATAGGAAAAAAATAGAGGTAAGGAAGAAAATGTTTTAAAATGTTTAAAAAATGCGTAGTTACTCTATATCAGTGTTTCCCAACGCGCCACATGGGTCAATTTAAATGTTTGAGGGGGAGGGGGCAATATCATTATTCAAGGGAACAATTTGAAAACGCATTTGATTTTTAGTTTAAGTTTTGAAAATCTAATAATTGTTTTTTTTTCTTAATAATATCCTAGTGATTTCTTGCTAAAACCTAAATATTGTGTCTAGAACAAGTTGTAAGTAGGCTTCATTTATGGAATAATTCAATTTTTAAATATAAAAAAATATTTATAAGTTACATAGGGGGGCATGAAAATTTTACTTGTGTATGCTCATAACAGTTAAGCTGAGCCAAATTAATAGTTTTTTTCGGACTCATCAAATTCGGTTTTTTTTTGTATGTCAAGGGGGTTAATAAGCAAAGAAAATAATATAAGTTCATTCTTCAACGCTTAGCTAAAACTTTCAACCGAAACACAAAATATTTCAGAAATATTGCAGCAATATTATTTTAAAATATTGAAATGCTTCTATATTGATTATTATT
This sequence comes from Sinopyrophorus schimmeli, assembly GCA_036325965.1. Lineage (NCBI taxonomy): Eukaryota > Metazoa > Arthropoda > Insecta > Coleoptera > Elateridae > Sinopyrophorus > Sinopyrophorus schimmeli. Next base: position 10,490,921 of record JARFIZ010000013.1, on the reverse strand, counting down.
CAATTAACTACTTAACTCATCAGAAAAAAAGTATTTACAGTTTTAATGATATTATATACCTTACAAAAAAAACATGATTTATGTATTAAAAAATCTTAATAAAAGAAATTTGCCTGTATAAATTGCGGAAAGCCTCCTATAACACGGCATCCTATAACACGAGAAAAACATTTAAAAAACCTTTGTAAAACACTACTTCTGCAGCACTGGATAATATGATTTTTGTTAAAGAAAGAATGAACTATTGTGTTTTTACATAAAAATATATAAAATTATAATGTACCTAATCATTTATATTTGTTCCGAACGTAACTCTCCTTTTTGTGCCGGCCATGGGTCTCATATAACACGGTTTCATACAACACGACATTTTCTAGGAACCCATCTACCGTGTTATAGAAGGGTTACCTGTATATTATTTTTATAAAAATATCCCACACAATAAATGTTGCATTTCCTACTGTGTTTTGAATTTGTCAAACAAAAAAAATGCAGTTTCTCCATTTATAACAATTAATTACTCTAGGAAAAAAATGCATTTCGATAATCTAAAAAAAGGCGCTAGGCGTAAGAGACCCTATCGAGAACAAAAACACGAAATAGTCAATTTTTTGAAAATTGGACCGTTGCCGGATTTGAAAAAGTGGAACGGCCGATATGTCGAAATTACATAAAATTGAACTAATGGCTTTCGCTTCCGTGTGTTAATCTTTGAATGCGAATGAAAAATTTGCATGCCAGAAGAGATAAAAATTAAAACAAACACAATCCCTGCAAATAAATAGGTGATTTTATTTAGATTACTGATTTAATTTTGATTTGTGTTCTACCTTTTTTTATTGTGTTAGGGGGGCCGAGCTTAATCTGTTAATCCTCGTCGCTCAGACGCTTTACATGTTCATTATTAGAGATATCGTTTTAATCGGACGAAAAAATCGTTTTTAAATACTGTCAAATTTTTTATGCAATTCGTCGCCCAACGAATAGGCGTTTCGTACCCAAAACTAATAGAATTTTATTTAAGTGCGTCACATTAGAATGTTGCAAAAAATTTTGATTGGATTCAACGCTTAGAAATTAACGAGCCACAAAATTTAATTCGAAACTACGAATACCCAACGAAATTAAATCGCAAACAATAATAACCGTTCAAGGACTCCATCGAACTTTTCTAAAACAAAGGAAATGACCATTTTTAGCATTTTTCAAGCTTCATCTAGCTCGATCTAAATATTTTGCGCATGATTATTTTTATTTATACTAAATTTTAATCGTGTCGAAGAATGCGCGACGTTTAAACGTTGCCCTTGACAAAAAAAAAATTATAGAGCTCGTCGCGAACTTCCCATTTGAATAAATTCTTAAAATTTTTAAAAAGCCGGAATACTATCCGAGATGAAATTGAACATTTTCGAATATTCAGTGATCGATCTCGACATTTGGATGTTGAATTCTTAGGGCAAGCATGCGTTCTGCACGAAGAATTCTTTATTGCACTCTGCGGAACGAAACCCATCGTTTTATTACAAATTACTATGTATTTTTTACTATGATGGTTGGGGGTCTCCTAAAAATAAGTTATTTCGCCCAAAAATCGATAGGCGGTACGCACACACGTACGCACCCACTTTCTTCGCCGCTGCGAAGAGCCTCGACGCACTGCCGGGCCGAGAAATACGATACGAATTAATTTCTTAATGAGAAAAGAAAAAAATAAATTTTGAAAAAATTATTAAAAATGGCCGAACACGAACGTGGAAATTTTTGGTGCGCCACTGTTGGTTTTCTGTTTACTTGGAACTTTTCGAAGAGTACAGTGCTCGTCAAAAGAGAATGGACGTGCGAATTTAACGTGGGAAGTTAGAGGACCACTCTTACATGCTGCTTTTAGTTATATATCTAAAATTGAAACCTTGGGATGGTTTACCGCTGTTCGAATATCAATGAAGTAGTTTTTTTTCTAAACTTTTTTAATTATGAATTTTTTAAACAAGTAAAAAGTACAATAAGCTCTTAAAAACAGTTAGTATAATGGCAATATAATAAATAAAATTATATAACATACAAATTCTAATACATTAGTGATGTGCCGGATCGTTAAAAAATATATATCCGCGGATACGGATTCAAATACGGATCATCTGTGTTTAGATCCGCGAATACGGATACGGATCTTTATATAAAAAAAATAATCAAGCTTTTTGTTCCAAATTACTATCGTGATCGTACTTCCTTAATAAAATAAATGTTTAAATATTTAATTTTTTCAAGATTTATAAATATACCAAATGTCTGATTTTAAGAATTAAAAAATAATTTAAATGGAATTTAATAGTATTTCGTTGCTACTTAATCACCTATATTTAAAATTTTTCATATATAGGAAAATTTAATAATGTAAAAATCCGCCAAAAAGTAACGGATACGGATACGGATACGGATATCCGGCACGTCACTAACACTAATAATTATATTGTCATAAATTGGGCGTTCAATTTAATGTCAGATTGGTTCTCTAACTTTCAGAGCTTTTAACTTCCCATGTTAAATTCGCATGTCTGTTCTCTTTTGACCAGCACTGTACATGGATAAGCAGAACGTGTTTAAAACCGAATGTAAATCGTATTTATCTACATTAATGGTTTATTTTTTAAAGTTATATTTTTTTCGGCGTTTTGAGGGTAAAATTTTAGTGGGCAACGAAAAATTAGAGATTAATTTCAACTAAAAATACGGTCCTGTCTTTTAAAATTAAACAATTTTTAAATAAGAATTGATTTATTTTGGATCGTGCTTTAAAACCGAGTGTGCACATTCTGATCTCGGGAAAATTTGTTTCCCTCGCTCGGAAATGTACCACTTTTTGCCCGAGTGCGCACATCCTCGTATTTATTGAATTTGTTTATTTATTCTTCGCACTTTCGCTTAAGACGTTCTCAATTCGTAAGGCATTACAAAAATATGTTTGGGCCGTTTCAAAAAATTTTATTTTTGAATCTTACTGGCGTTTAAAATGGGTGGGCCGTAGGTACACTTTAAATTTTTTTTAATTTTTCCTACGATTTCGACTTATCGAGGTTCGACTGTAATTATAAATTAACATTAAAGTTACTATACAAATAGTATTTAATGTGTAGGTATAAAATTAAAATCTTTACTGTAAACAATTTTTTTTTCATATCTCTGTCATTCTTCATTAAATTGTTGTTATAAATTGTAATCGAGATCGCTCAATTTTTATTCTTTAACTTTTTTATTTCACCTTTTAGCAATGTAATCAAAAAGGTTTTACTAAAATTCATTCAAAGGCCCTGAATTCCGAGCTTTTGCCATTTCTACGTCTTACGGCACTCCACTAATTGTCACAAATTGAGCGTTTAATTTAATGTAAGATTGGTCCTCTAACTTTCAGCGCTCTAACTTCCCATGTTAAATTCGCATGTCTATTCTGTTTTGACGAGCACTGTACATAGATAAGCAGATCGTGTTTAAAACCGAATGTACATCGTATTTATCTACATTAATGGTATATTTTTGAAAGTTATACTTTTTTTGGCGCTTTGAGGGTAAAATTTTAGTGAGCAACGAAAAATTAGATATTAATTTCAACTAATAATACGGTCCTGCCGTTTAAAATTAAACATTTTTAGATAATAATTGATTTATTTTGGATCGTGCTTTAAAATCGAGTGTGCACATTCCGATCTCAAAAAAATTCGCTTCCCTCGCTCGGAAATGTACCACTTTTCGCTCGAATGCGCACATCGTCGTATTTATTGAATTTGTCTACTTATTGTTCGTTACTTCAAATCATAAATTTAAATTTAGTGTAGTAAATATCGATTTTATGTTTGAAAAACGTATTTACTATAGCATTGAGTGGAAGGGAGTAAAAAGATACAAAAATTTCGTGAATGCGAGCGAGAAGGAACGATTAAAATTATTCAACTCATTTTTCGTCCAATCTATTGGCCTAAATTGTTGTGAATCGTGCTTAAAACCGAGTGTGCACATTCGAGCTCAAAGTGGCACATTCCGATCTCGGGAAAATGAAGCGCGCCGCTCCGCGTCGCGCTTCATTTGCCTCCCTCGCTCGGAAATGTGCCACTTTTCACTCGAACGTGCACATCCTCGTCTTTATTAGATTTGCCTTCATTAATCTTTTCACTTTCACATCAAAAATGGATTTTATCTTTAAAAAACATAGCAATGAGTGGAAGCGAGCGAAAAGATACGACAATTTCGTAGGTGCGAGCGAGAGAAAACGATTAAATTATTTAATTAATTTTTTGTCTAATTTGTTGGTCAATATTTTGTGAATCGTGCTTAAAACCGAGTGTGCACATTCGAGCTCAAAGTGGCACATTCCGATCTCGGGAAAATGAAGCGCGCCGCTCCGCGTCGCGCTTCATTTGCCTCCCTCGCTCGGAAATGTGCCACTTTTCGCTCGAATGCGCACATCCTCGTATTTATCGAATTTGTCTATTTATTGTTCGTTACTTCAAATCATAAATCTAAATTTAGTGTAGTAAATATCGATTTTATGTTTGAAAAACGTATTTACTATAGCAATGAGTGGAAGGGAGCAAAAAGATACGAAAATCCCGTGTAAGCGAGCGAGAGGGAACGATTAAAATTATTCAACTCATTTTTCGTCTGATCTATTGGCCTAAATTATTGTGAATCGTGCTTAAAACCGAGTGTGCACATTCGAGCTCAAAGTGGCACATTCCGATCTCGGGAAAATGAAGCGCGCCGCTCCGCGTCGCGCTTCATTTGCCTCCCTCGCTCGGAAATGTGCCACTTTTCGCTCGAATGCGCACATCCTCGTATTTATTGAATTTGTCTATTTATTTTTCGCACTTTCGCTTAATTCGTTCTCAATTCGTAAGGCGTGACAAAAATATGTTTAGGCCCTGTTTCGAAAAAAAATATTTTTGACTCTTACTTTCTGATTAAAAGCCACAGAACCGTATTTCAACTAATTGATTGAGTGTTTTTAAACTCAACAACACGCTTTTTTTATCGTGACGCCCTTTTCGTCTTAATAAACAACAAAAGCACGATCGAACATATAAAAGAAAACGAAAAGAGATATGAATTTTTAAAACGAATTTATAAACGCGTAAAGGACAGTTGTAATGCGATAGATTATCGGAAGAAAGCAGGCCGAAAGAAACTGCAAATAGCATTCGTAGATCACATAGCAAGTGTAGTGTGAAACGTAAAGGACAGTTTCCAATCCAGTAATTGCATCCAGAGATCGCTATTTTTATCTGCTAGTAAAAAAAAAGAGAGCCGGACAAATACGTCGCGGCGGTGGCGCAGTTGATGGAAAAATCTCACAAATGAAAAACGCCGAAAATCCAACAAAGCGGTATATTTTTTTCATTGATACATCATATGTTGACAGCCTAAAGCGGAAAATCTTACGCCGATAAGAAGTTATAAGATTCCGCAAGACAGCGACCGAATTTTATTGATATTGACGAGGCAACTTCTCTTCCTCGAATTTGTATTGTATTCAACTTTACCATTAGTCCGATTTCTTTATCGTATTTCCGTTTCAGCGATTTTTATAAATGAGGCTGGCAATCGAAATATGCATCGACGTGCTGTCCAGGTCAAATATCGAATTTACGGCAGAACAAAACACACGTGCTTTTTATAATGCTCCTTACTCCAAAAAAAAAAAATCACATACAGTGGAAACTCGGTTATCCGGACTAATTGTTGTTGCAGCTCATTCGGATAGTCGAAAATTCGGTTAATTGAATGTATAGAAAAAACCAAATTTTAGCTATATATAATGTGACCATACATCATGTTTTGAATGGGACTAAATTTATTTGACTTTTAATTTTTTGAATTGAAGATGCAAATCCAATAGATATGAAGCTCGGAAATGTGCCACTTTCAGCTCGAGTGCGCACATACCTTGCATTCACTTGATTTGTCTATATTAATCGTGTCTCTGTAACTTCAAAAAATAAGGGCTATAATTTTTGCAAATATAAAATATAAATTGTACTGCAATTAATTTTTTGAAAAATTGAGAATTGGAGTTTCCGATATAAATAAAGTCCTGTAAGTTTGTAATTAAAGATTTTTCAATAGTACTTAAATTAATTATTGTGAATCGGGCTTAAAGTCGAGCGTGCACATTTGAGCTCAGAGTGGCACATTTGCGAGCTCAATTGTGCACATCTTTGTATTCACTGTGTTTATCTATATTAATCGTGTCTGTAACTTTAAAAAATAAGCGCTATAATTTTTTGAATACGTAAAATATAAATTTAACTGTATGTTAGTGCGCCTTCCTACCGTACAGTTATTCCCCAATTTACAAGATAGATAGGTGCCCAAAATTGAGCTCGAATGTGGGCACTGGGATTTAAGCACAATTCACAATCATTTAATAATTTTCCACATTATTCGAATTATAATTTACAAGACTGTATTTATACCAGAAACTCCAAATTTTTTATTTTGTGCTTTTCAACGGTTAATTTAAAAGAAAAACGCTAAAACTTTTTCTAAATAGAAAATCTGAATTTAAGTTTTTTATTTGAAAACAAACAAATTTAATAAATACGAGGATGTGCGCATTCGAGCGAAAATTTTTGTTCAGTCGAAATTTATTTTGGGTCACATAGACCCGAACAGAACGGCAGGGTTAAAAAAAGCGTTGGGTTTGCAAATTCAATCGTTTTAAATTGCTTTTCTAATTATTTATCTTACAATCAGCGATGGCCAACTTTTCTACGTGCATTTTGTCCGAAATTAATTAGTTTTTTGTTCAAAAAAGTCTTCATAAATAAAAAACCGATTAATTTTAACATATTTTGATAATTACAAAAAAGGAAATCTCTTAAACCCCACCAAATCAAAATTTTTGCGAATATTATTGCTTTTTTTTAAGGTACATCAAAAGGGGGCAAAAAAATGAATGCCACTCGTCTTACAATAGAAAATTTGGGCAGCACTAATTTAAATAAAAAAATTAATTAAATAGATTTTGGTTTTTCTAAATTAAGTCGTTCTCTATTTTTAAATACTTTTTAATAATTTTTAATGCGGAACAAAACTGAAAGAATAACAATTTTCTTAAATACGTGTGTCCCAAAATTATAGAAATCTGAAAGAATTACAAAAATCTTTCGGCAATTTGTTATTATAGAATTAAATGTAAATTTTTTAATTTTGAACGTAAGTAGATTTTATAATTTGTTGAATAACTGTTCTTTTTAAAAAGTTCTTCAGACTGTTTATCAAAAAAAAAAAAAAAGCTAGTGCGTGTACTAATGTAAGCGTGTTAGAAGTTATACTTGTTTGGTGTAACTGAATTCATTTTAATAGTTCCCTCTCACTCATATTGCCGAGGTTGTCGTATCTTTTCGCTCTCCTCCACTCATTGTTATCGTAAATACGTTTTTTCAGCATAAAATCGATATTACACACACGATTAACAATAATTTAGGTCAATAAATTAGACGAAAAATCAGTAAAATAATTTTAATCGTTTCCTCTCACTCGTACTTATGAGATTGTTGTATCTTTTCGCTCGCTCGCACTCATTGCTATGGTAAAAATTCGTTTTTCGAATAAAATCGATATTTGCCAAACTAAATTTAATTTTTTGGTTTTGAAAGAGCGATAAACAACGTAGATAAATCTAGTATACACGTGGATGTGCACATTCGAGCGAAAAGTGGCACATTTCCGAGCGAGGGAAGCAAATGAAGCGCGACGCGGAGCGGCGCGCTTCATTTTCCCGAGATCGGAATGTGCCACTTTGAGCTCGAATGTGCACACTCGGTTTTAAGCACGATTCACAAAATTTTGACCAACAAATTAGACAAAAATTAATTAAATAATTTAATCGGTCCCTCTCACTTGCACCGACGAAATTACGTATCTTTTCGCTCGCTTCCACTCATTGCTATGTTTTTAAAGATAAAATCCATTTTGATGTGAAAGTGAAAAGATTAATGAAGGCAAATCAATAAAAGACGAGATGTGCAGTTCGAGCGAAAAGTGGCACATTTCCGAGCGAGGGAAGCAAATGAAGCGCGACGCGGAGCGGCGCGCTTCATTTTCCCGAGATCGGAATGTGCCACTTTGAGCTCGAATGTGCACACTCGGTTTTAAGCACGAGTAAAAAGCGTCCCGTTTTAACATGAAAAAACTTGGTCAAATTGTTAGGTATACCTATGTTTACAAAAAACGCAACAAATATTAATCACTAAATAAAACTGAGGTCCGGATAATCGAGGTTTTACTGTATTTGGCAACGAAAAACATCTAAAAAAACTTGTCGTTCCAACAACAAACGGCTTTCCCCGATTTTCTTTTGTAAACAAAGCCGTAAATATTAACACTTTTATAATTCGCTAAGAAAAATATTTGGGAAAATGATAAATGGTTTTTAGTTAATTTTCTTTTTAATACAATGAAAACATTGTGTGATTTGCAGAATAAAGGAAGCATCGTTTATTGTTGGACTCACCACTAACAGCAAAGATGTTTTCTAAGATTGAAATAAAAATTTAAAAAAAAATTCAATTAAGTTTTAGAGGTACGCGATTTGTCCACACAAATTCAATTGAATCGGCGATTGCAAAAAGGGCCATTATGACAAAAATCGATTTTTTTACAGCAGAAGAAAAACGTTTCTAGATTTAAGAGATATTGACTAACATTTTCTTTTTATCTTGTGCATACTTAATGTTGCTTTTCCACAGATTTAAAATTGCTGGTAAATCAACAGAAATAAGAGCAATGTGTTTGCTCAAATGCCCTTTTCAAAATGAACATACATAATGTATAATTAAATTACCTTACTTAATGTTTTCAATTTTTGTTAAATATGTTTGTTTTGAACAAAATAGTCTTAATTAAGTCATACATGATTTATTGAATAGAAAAAAAAAAAAGATTTTCGTAAAAACGTCACTAAATGCCTTTTTTAAAATAACCGATTCAATGATTAAATCAATAACAATATCATTAGTGAAATATAAAAAAAATCTAGTGACTAACTTCAATGGTGAAAGTATAAAATAGGAATTTTTTCATTCAAAATACGTTTTTTTAATTTTTTTCTTCGATTTTGGGCCGGCCAAATTTATTATAATTAGTTTGATTTTGTGTAAAAAAATGACTAAAAATTACTACCTAAAGAAGCAATGTAATGTAATTCATAGCAATAAACATCGAGCATGACTCAGTTAAAATGTTTAAATATTGAGTTCGAAAAACGTTATAGTGGTTATTTATTTTTTAATAACTTGTTTTCAAAATTTCCTAAAAATTGATATCCTTGGTTTACATGAATACGGTAAAACGTCCAGTCTGTGACCACCTACGAGTGAACAACCGTTACGAAAAATAATGTTTATAACAATTAAAAATATTAATTAACATTCATGATATATTTATTTATGTAATCTTGTATGTCTCATTTTTTCATTGAAGAGTTGTAGTTTGTAGGACGCAATATGGAGGTAACCTTTGATTTAATGAATGCTAAAAAAAATTTGATAAAAAAAACTACATGAAGTTACATTTAAGCATAGTGTTGAAATAAATTTTATAAATTACTCGTTTTGAATAGGCAAATCAATTAATCAGTAATTCATTGGGCTATAGCCCGGTCATTCTTCTTCTTCTTCATCTTCGCCTTTAATGCAATTGTTCCTACTGTTCCCTTAACGGGGCAAAAATTACAAATGCTTCGTTCTTGCGATAAATACGTTTCTATAATTTTTAATTAAACAATTTTGAAAGTGAATTAATTATTGTGGACGGTGCTTAATAAAGTAAGTGTGTAAATTCAAGATAAAGTGGCTACTAATTTTGATATAAAAAATAGTAAAAAAAAGTGTTAACACAAAACAACCGTTTTGTTTATAAATTAATGAAAACATCATCGTAATTCGATTATAAACATTGTAAAATTAAATATAACTAGTATTAAAAAAAGAAATTCAGTAAATGGCCACTTTTATCTAACAACCAAGTAGAGCCGAGTGAATGACCGACATACAATTAATGAAAACTATTTTTTTTTAATAAAGTTTAAACTATTTAAATTCAATATAAATCATTATTTGCTTAATTAAATCATTATAAATCAAGTGAGTGATAAAAAAACGAATAAAATCATTAAAATATATGGCTTAATCAAATCGTCATATTTCATAAATTTTAGTAAAATTTCAGCAATAATCAAGCAACCAACAAACTGTCGATATAAATATAATTATTTTCAGTACCTACTTAAACACTTTTTTAATACATTCATTTTATGCACATCAATAAAAAAAGTGACATATAAGAATGCATAATTAAATCCATCATGAGCACCTATGCATTAATTTTTAATTTGATATAAAAATTATTTTTTGTAGCAATGATTCATTGGTAGGTGGTCACGGACTCGATGTTGGCGCATAAAGTAATTTAAAATAAAAAAAACCGTAGTTTTGTTGTATAAATGTCTAAAGCGCGTTAAACGACAAATTACCGAGGTCGCGGACCGCATCATTTGTTATTTAAGTGTGATAGTCCTTGTTGAAGAACGTCCATAATTTTTTTCAAAAATTTGTCCAAAATTCGTCAAGAAAGTCAATTAATTATTGTGAATCGCGCTTAAAACCGAGTGTGCACATTCGAGCTCAAAGTGGCACATTCCGATCTCGGGAAAATGAAGCGCGCCGCTCCGCGTCGCGCTTCATTTGCCTCCCTCGCTCGGAAATGTGCCACTTTTCGCTCGAATGCGCACATCCTCGTTTTATTGATTCATGGCCATTCTTGCTCTTTCAAATATACGCAAATTTCGGTAGACTTATTGTCTCGTGAAAAGCGTATTTACCATAGCAATAAGTGGAAGGAGCAGAATGATACAATAATCTTCGTGAAGTGAGAGGATTAAAATTTATTCAACTGAGTTGTCGTCTAATTTATTGGCCTAAATTATTGGAATCGTGCTAAAAACCGAGTGTGCAATTCGAGCTCAAAGTACATTTCGATCTCGGGAAATGAAGCGCGACCGTCTTGTTCACTTTTGTTCCCTCGCTGAAATTTTTGTGCCAATTATTCGCTAAACCCCATCCTCGTATTTCGAGTAGTGAAATCGATTGATAGTGTTTTCAGCAATAAAAACTGAAATGTCAATTTGCGTGCTTTATTTATTAAATTAACGTTTTTACAAAGCACAAATAAAAATTCAGAGTTCTGGTTCGATAAAATAAGCTCTGGCTCATCTATTAAATGGAACACAAAATAAGTATGATATAATAAATATACGTTGAAAACTTTCTTGTATATGTATTTTATAAATAATTATTAATTGTGTTTTAAAAATCATAAGTAAAACGCAACTAATAATAATGTTTTTAAATTTATTATATAAAATGGTGTATTTGCGTTGGACAAATTTAATGGAACAAGTATAGATAGCAGAATTAATCACTAATTAATTTGACAATTGGGTGGAAATCAAACGTATTTAGTTAACCTGAAACGTCTTTTATTTACATGTGAATTTATTTATATTAATTATGCATCCTAAACAACTTATTAAAATTGTAAAGACCTTTATGATCGACATCTGAATTACAGAAAAGTGTCAGAAATTAGTGGTGTATCGTTATCAACAGTGCATAAATTTATCAACAAGGATGAATCTAAGATGAAAAAAGACTCCTAGACCAAAGCCTAAGCTCACTCAACGAGATGAACGACAGATTCATCGAGTTGTCACAATGCAGCGATGAGTTAAGGCGATGTACCAGTCATGTATTCAAAATAAAGCTTATTTAAATCATGTCTCAACTAGGACAATTAAAAGGAAGCTTAATATATTCAATTGTAAATACAAAACCTTAACCAAACAGATTCAACGCACGCAAGGACATAAGGTAAAGCGATATAAGGCTTGTCGCACCTGGATTCAAGTTTGCATTGATTGAAAAACTGTTATATTCATCGATGAAAAGCGATTTTTCCTGATAATTGGTCGACGTATGTTGATCCTGATTGCAAAAATGTGAGAGATAGAGTTTGATGTGGGGGAGGCGGATACATGATCTGGGGCATGATGAGTTCAACCGGACTATTTTGGATTAAATTTTTGAAAGACAAAGTTAATTCTACTCAATACATTGATGTTCTCAAGGAAGCCAAGGCTATTCTTGATGAACAATTTGGTGATGAAAATTATGCATTTCAACAAAATAATTGCTCAATTCATAAATCTCGACAAACAACATGGCTAAAAAATTCCAATATTGAAGTCTTAGAATGGCCCACGAAGAGTCCCGATTTAAATATTATTGGAACATGGGGTCACACTTAAGTCAGAAAATGTACGCTACAAAGTTAAGTTTAATTCAAAAATGAATTAAAATTTGCTATTGAAAAGGCAGTATCTGAAATAAATCATACAGGGTCAGAATATATTGATACTGTGTATATGTCCATTAAAAACGTCTACTTGACTGTTTTGAAAGAAAAAGTTTCATCAATTATTAAATAATAATGGAAGTGTAAAATGTATTAAAATAGCTTGTTCCAAAAATTGTCCACCTAAATTACATTAATTTCATTAATTTAAATTTAATTACTGAAGTTAAATATTTGAAGATGTTGTATTTTGAATATCATAATATACGAATATTATATCCAAGTTTGGCCAGATCTATTCATTAGTTTTGAATTATAACATTTCCATTTTAAATCACAGTGTAGTCTCGTAAATTATATTTAAAATTATAAATCTGCCCTTACCAATTTTTTTTTTTGAAATCAAATAATTAAATTTAAATTTAATATTTTAAAAAGTTACATAGTTAATTTTTTTTAATAACTTTGGTTAAAAGCACATAACCACAAATTTGATATATGGTAAAACAGGGTCTCGTAAATTAATTTTTAAAATTATAATTCCTTACAAATTTTTTAAATAAATTTAATTAAATTTAAATTTAAATTTTAAAAGTTACATAGGTTTTTTTTTAATAACTTTGGTTAAAAGCACATAACCACAAATTTGATATATGGTAAAAACAGGGTTGTGTAATTTTTAATTAAAAATGTTTAAAAAGTAAATAAATTGCTGTGAATTTTGCTTAAGTAGGTGTGTTGGTCAAAACCATTTCGTTCTTCAAATCTTTTAATGTGTTCGTAACGCACGATGTAGTCTATTTTTGTTAATTACTCTTTTAAATTTCGAAACTTTGATTTCTAAATACAGTCGAACTTCCTAATTCAACCCGATGAATGATTTTATAGTCAATAAAATTCTTCGAATTTCAATAAAACGAATTATTTAATAAGTCGAAGCGTTTAACAATTCTTTAAATTTAAATTTTCATTAGTAAATATTTCACAACTCGAAGTTAAATTTTACATTTTTATAAAATTGCTACCTGGGAGGATTAAGGACGGATTGGTTCGGTGTTATTAGTGTTATTGTCTACTACGATGAAAAGGTTTTTACTACAAGCTGCTTTGACGGCGGCACTTCAATGGGATTTAAAAAATAATTTATGTTTAAATGCCTTATGAAAAGTTATAAATTTTAAGATGGTTTTACCGTTTATTTTACAAGAAAAGAAACTATTTTTGCATTTTAGTTTTTATTTTGGTAGTTATTCGTCGACTACGAGGACTAACAAATGTGTTTTACGTTCTTTATAGTTTGTAACAGAGTATAACAAAAAATCTAAAAAAATTAAATACTTTATCTAAAATTATTTACGTATTAATATGGAGTGTAAACAAAAATTAAAAAGTTCAACCATAAAGCAGAAAATTAATCTTATAAAAGAAGTGAAACATGGACTCAAAAGAAAAAAGGATATAGCTAAATATTTTGGTATTCTCGCAAACACTTTATCAACCATTTTAAAAAACAGAGACCTAATTGTAGCTGCTGAAGATACAAATGAAAACCATTCTAAAAAAAAGGCTAAAAGAGTTTCCTTTTCTCAATCTGGAGAAAGCTATGATTGAATGGTTTCGGTATGCACGTAATAAAAATATTCCGATTTCGGAACCTGTACTGTTACAAAAATCAGAAGAGTTCGCGCGCCTATTACATTATGATAATTGCAAAGCAAGTCAGGGTTGGCTGAGAATTTCAAAAAAAGGAACGTCATCATTCAAAAAGTAATATGTGGTTAAAGTGCAGAAGTATCTGAAAACAATTGTGAACTTTGGAGGCATAAAGTCTTAACACCATTACTGCAAGAATATAAACATAGCAATACTTTTAATGCGGATGAAATTGCTTTGTTTTTTAAATGCTTACCGGATCAAACTTTGATTTTTTTAAATGAAAAGTGTTATGGTGGAAAACGCCGCAAGGAAAGAGTGACTTTGATGGTAGGAGCTAAAAATTAATGATATATATAACTATACGTAAGTTTTAACTAAAATTTTTTTAATAACTCGAATTAATTTTGGTCTCCCTTCGACTTCGACTTATCGAGGTTCGACTGTATCTAAAGCGAGTCCATGCAAAGATCTAGGCAGTCAGAAACACGTAAATCGAACAATCCCTTTACGAGTTTTACCAAAAATTTATAAAATATTTGCGCAAGATTTAGGAGTATCGGTTGTGCAATAAGTGTGCATGTCTAACATTCGGAATGTCACTGGTCGCACAAAGAGGAAAAGCAAACCGAGTTGAACAAAGAACGCAACTGTGAAAGTTATGTGTAGATTGTGGAATGTCAACCCTGACAGGGCTTTGTCTTTCCTGAAGCTTAGAGTCGTTCTTCGGTTTCCATCCGACCGGAAAAGAGATGACAATCGCACTCAAACTGATATGTGAAACTGCCCTAGGACTTCGGTTCGATCTTTGCGACTACATCCGTACGAGAGCTCTCAGGGCGCATTGCATGCCGCTGCCCAATTTCCTATAACATTCTTTTGTGCCGACAAGATGGCAACAGTTTAAAGCACACAACTTTAAGGCTTTGTTTTGCCCACGTTTCGCAATCATTAAAATGTATGCACTTAGAGAGATTCGAGCTGCATCGAATGCAACGTAAATCCTTGCGCTGCTGCACTTCACGATTTTTACTGCTCTTCAAAACAATGACCGAAGTTTTCCTTAAGTCTTTTGGCGCGCTCTGATCTTTCGCCGGCACGAAAAATGTTATAAATCGTTTCGTCGCGTCGCTTTAAAAGCGTTTATTTTTTATTATGGAGCTTTAATATTCTGCACGACATTTTTTTCGATTTAACGTGTTCTTAAAGATGTTTGATATGGAAAAAATAGAGTTCCCACGTTTCGGTTTTGGCTTATTTTGTCACGCAATTTTAGAATCGTTTTTAGACCAAAAGAAGAAAGAAACGAAAAGTAATTAGAAATTTAATTAAATCAGCGTCGGTAAAGTAAAACCGAGAATTTATGATATCGACAAAAATAGAAATCTAAACAATCTAATAAAAATCAAAGAACTGCAAATTGAGTCTTTTTGACCATATAACAACGCCTATTATGCTTATTTAAGGTTATGTTTTACCATAGCAATAGATCCTTTTCTACACCTGTTAAATTTAGTGATCGTTAAAAGGGTGGTGAACCAGAATAAGTATAAAAATGAACTTTATTACTTTTTGGATATTAGATAAATAATAAAACAACAAGCTGTCGATTTGTAACTTGTTCAATTGTTTTTTTTTTGCTAATTTTTTAATCGTGGTCTGGCAGAATTTTGGTCAAGTATTAATGTGCCAGATCAATTCTATTCAAAAGAGAGATAAAAAACAAAAATTTTGACGTTTAATTTTTTCTTATACCTTCTATAGAAAATTTATCATTGCAATAAATATTTTGAGGGTGATCTGGCAAACAGTTGTGTCAAGAATAGGGGTGTCAGACTTAAATTTTTATATTCTACTGATCGAAACTTCTTCGAATAGTAACATATTGTACTTATGCCTTATACATCATTTTTACAAAAAATTAGGAAAACAATTTATTAAAAAAAATAATAATTCGACAAGTTACAAATTGCCAGACCGTTGGTTTATTATTTATCTAATATCCAAAAAGTAATAAAGTCCTTTTCTGTACTTATTCTGGTTCATCACCCTTTTATTAAAAGGTCCTATTAAGATTAGTTTGAAAACCCACTTCTTTTGAATGTCTGTATTTCCAAAAGAGCAAAAAAATTAATATTTTTAAAAATTATTTAAAAAAATGTATTTTATAAATATTAATCTTTTAAATAATATTTAAATTTTAAAATTATCAACGGGGTTGTTATCAAATTTAAATATAATTTAAAACGATTAAGCTTTAATATTTATACAATACATTTTTACTGCCATATTTTCCTTCTCTACAATAAGAATCTAAAAGGTGTTATTGAGGTTTTCAAAGTAATCTTAATAGCACCTTTTAATAGCTGTAAATGGAAATAACTAACACTTAAAAGGTGTAGAAAAGGTTCTAGTGATATAATAAAATATAACCCTAAATACGGATAAGAGGCGTTGTTAGATGCTAAAAGAACTTAAATTTAGGCTCGGGTAGCTTTTCTAATATGAAATCGCATTATTCTAAACTTGAATTTACAATTATGTAAATAAAATTAAAAATAACACAAAAATTTTGTGAAAAAATTTAATTTTTTTATAACAAAATTTGTAGCAAATTATAAACTAAGAAATAAATAAATAAAAAACTAGTGAGCTTTACCCGTATAAGCTCACGGAAGAAGTGAAACTTGTTTGACAATTCGGACTCGTGAATATAATTTGTTATAGCTGATATAATAGCGTCGATAAATATTGACGCATGCGCCAAACACATAGGCGATAATGACAGTGATGATTACTCTCTACATTATATATTTCGTGGCTCTTTCACTCTCCCCACTCTTTTAAACTATTGGACTTGCCGGTAAAACATTTCCCCTTTCACGGTATTTCCCCTTTTCCTGACAATATTTCAGATTTACTTTCGCATAAGAGTATCACTTCAAAAAATAAATAAAATAAAGTAAACAATAATTTACCAAATACAAACAAGTTTTGAGACAATTTACAAAGTAGATTATGCGCTAGGCAGTGCCACCAACCGCATACATCACTAAACATCGTCGGCGCGCGATTCAAAATGTACGGCTATTTTCCGAACAGACCTCGTACAAGCATTACCTTTGCGATTGTACTCGCACAAGTAAAATGTCGCAAAGGATTACCCCGTAATGGCTGAAACGAGATACGTGATCTGTTTGAATAATAGAGTTGTCTTCGTTTTAGATTAACGGAACTCTTCTTTTGGTCGCATTTGGATCGGATTGGTAATTTAACGCCGTCTGTTGACTTGAGTTGGGTAAACCACTGCTAATCGATTACGGTGTACGCATTTTTAGTCATCGTATTCGTTTTCGAACCCCTTTTTTTCATACGAAAAATATAATCGGCATAGAAAACTTTCCCCTCCACGCTCGCGCGCAAAAAAAATCCGCTTTAATTTGAATTCGTCCCAAAAACGCCTTAAAAATCAATATATTTGACGCTAACCGCACCATTACCCTAAAATTAGAGTATCTGGGTAATATTGGTTAACGTCCTGTGACAAGCGTGAACTACCCCTAAAGGTTTGGATAGAAAACGTTTTCCAATTCCCAGCATGATTAAACCGCTGTCTGTTTGCATCCAATTAATGTTATACCATCCACCTTTGGATTAACAAGACAGAAATGGACACTCACATTTGCATATTGATCTTAGAAACAAATTCTGCTTGTAATCTTCGTGCGCGCTTTTTTTTCTTCTTCTTTTCTTTATTCGATCTCGTCGGGAACGGTGTGCCGGCGAGCTCTTTTCGTTTTTGCTTCGGTCGTTCTTTTTGTTTGCGAACCGGAATAATGAAAGTCGACTGGATCTTTCTTTAAATTTGAAAATGCTTGGACAACGGTGATGTGGAAAAAATAGAATCGCGTTTTTTTTTATGTTAAAAATTATTTTAACATGTATAGAAGGTAAAAAGACCCAAACAATGATACAAAATAATAATAATAATATATAATGTAATTTATTGTGTGAATGTTTTTCTGTGCACAAGAAAACATACAAAAAACTTTCTAAAACTCGGTTATAGGCAAAAATAATTTTTTTTCGGGCAGTGACATAACATACTTTTACTTGCCCGTACTAATTGACAATGTATAAAGAGCCAGCGCCTCTTAGGTCAATTTTTGGCCTACCGAACGGAAAAATTACTGACCGGGCTCAAATTGTAGAGGGAAAAAACTGATTTTTTAATTGTCACCAATTGTTTAAGCTAGATATTGATGAAAAAGGCTCTAAACGATCCGAAAAATTAAAAAAAATTTTTTTGATTTCAACCTTCAGAAACTAATTCTGATAGGTCGATTTTCATTTGAGTTTGTCTCAATGTTCCCAAACTTTTTTAAAACATTTTTTTCCACAAATCAATTTTATTTTTCATGCTCTTTCTAATGACGTTAGTCAGTAATTTTTCTATTCACTCTTTCGCATTTAGGCCAACTTGTGATCAAAAAGGCGCTGGCTCTTTTCTAATATATTGTAGCGAAAGCGATAGTTTAATTGAATTGCATGCGAGAGATTAATGTAAGCAAACACGATATATTAATCTAAAGATGCGCTCGAGAAACTTCTAACTTACATTACCTTGAATGACGGATAAGAACAATCTACACTTTTCTAGAAGTCCTGATAATTAATACCGAGACACACATATAAGCGAAGCCGACTCCCGTAATGGGCAGTTTGGGATTAAATTTTGTGTGTTAAGTTCAATGTTCTACTCCGCTGGTTTTCGGTGAAATTCAGGGTTAGCTCTATTGGGTCGTGAAGATAAATTTGTAAATAAATATACTTTGTAAATAAATACGAGTGTAAATCAATTAGTTTAGTGCATTAAAACTGTAAGTAAATTAGTTCGTAAATTCATTTAAATGTACTAGTATTTAAGTTATTGGTGTAGTTCAATTTGTTAATTCTTTTGTTAAATAAATTGTAATTGTTATTAAAATAAATGACCGACTGTTAATATTTTCAACCCTAGTTCGAACCCTTGTGAAGTCGTTACAATACCAATATTTAGAAAAAAGAATTAATTATTACATTAAATATAACTTTCACGGCACTTACTAAGATAAAAATTGTAAAACAATTTAATTATTTCTTTTTTGACTGATTCAAAACGCACTATAAGCCTCCATTTAATTTTTTAAATAGTATTTAATAAAAAAATTTGCGATAGTAGTTTTAAGGTTAGTAAAATGAAATGATTTAATATTCTCATTATATTTTTAATTGTTGTTAGAAATGTAAACAATTGTAATCATAAATTGAAAAATAAAAATTAATTAGAAATTATTTTAGTATTACTATTTGTTTTTATTTTAATTTGAAATATTTGTTTTAAAGTTACGCAAAGAAAAAGCGAGAAATTTTTTTAAAAGAGTGTTTATTGAAGCTTATAATTATTTTTAATAAAAATTACAATATCTATTAATCAATCAAAGAAATAGTTTTATTTTATAAATAACTACTGTGTAATCAACGTAAATATATTATTAAAAAAATTAACTAAATATTAAGAAGCGAAGATAATAACAAGTTTATTCTTCAACATTTTGCTGTAATTCTTTAACCGAATCAATCCAGTCATTTGATTTTTTATTAACTTTCAACGAAGGCCAAAAAAATATTTTTTTTCTGGCGCTAATGCAACCAATTTTCAAATGATATATTTTTTTTTAACAGGCCATCTCAAATAAAACGTTGCTTCCCAAAATAGAAATACCGCTGGGAAAAATGTGTTAATGAAGAAAGGCAAGAGACTAATAATCCGTAAAATTAATAATAAAGTTTAAAAAAATAACATTTGGTTATTTTCCGAACGCACCTCGTACAAGGAAGAATGAACCCCGAAACACACATACAAAACGGCTCTTCGTACGTCCGTTCTTTTTCGCAAGCGAAGAATAAAAACGTTTGACCAAATAAACGCGAAACGAAAAATTTAAAAAAGGAATCCTTAACAAACGCAGCATCTGGCAGACAGGAAACTTAAGTTGAAGGCAACTAGTGCCAACTGTTACTCGAAATTTTGCTTATTCAAACGACTCGGAATATCAGCTTCGCTGCTTTCGCATCAAACTTAGCAACGTTCAAAATATAATTAGGCCATCTTTTTTTAATCGTTTTCCAAGTTTAATTTGAATTTGAGAAAAATTGACGAGGTCGTTTAATGAGGTTTTTTTTTAATACGCTTAGTACGTTTATGTTTAATTTGAAAAGCGGAATATTCGAACTTTAATTATGCTCGAAATTAAAACGATTTCAACGTCAACTAACCGCGTTTTTGCAGGTTCAGTTATTTACGGAATTAGTGATTTAATATGTGAAAAAAATTAAATATTAATAAAGCGACGGACGCATTTAAAAGAATAACGTTGCAATTTCTGTAATGCGCAAATTTATTGTGTATCGGGGATTTATAATGTGAAAATTTAATTCAATCGAAATTACATCAAATGAAATAATGGTTTAATAATGATTGTCCTAAA
This sequence comes from Sinopyrophorus schimmeli, assembly GCA_036325965.1. Taxonomy (NCBI): domain Eukaryota; kingdom Metazoa; phylum Arthropoda; class Insecta; order Coleoptera; family Elateridae; genus Sinopyrophorus; species Sinopyrophorus schimmeli. The sequence goes on along the minus strand of JARFIZ010000013.1, from coordinate 10,470,330 downwards.
TAATTTAGTAAAGTGTTAACTATGACATGTGTCCTACTATTTTATTGATGAATTTTTAATGTATTTGTGGCACGATTAGTAGATTGGTGCTAATAAAAAATATATGTGATATTTTGTACGAAATTATTTCGAAACAGAAAACTAATTAATCTTAAATTGTATTTTAATTGAAGTTATACTTCTTTTGGCGCTTCGAGAGCAAAATATTAGCAGGCGACGGAAGTAGCGCGCGCACAACTCTCGAAAATTTTAAAATTGAAGTTAGCCGTCTAAGAAAGTAAATTAATTATTGTGAATCGTGCTTAAAACCGAGTGTGCACATTCGAGCTCAAAGTGGCACATTCCGATCTCGGGAAAATGAAGCGCGCCGCTCCGCGTCGCGCTTCATTTGCCTCCCTCGCTCGGAAATGTGCCACTTTTCGCTCGAATGCGCACATCCTCGTATTTACGAGATTTATCTATATTGTTCATTGTTCTTTCAAAACCATTAAATTAAATTTAGTTTGGCAAACATCGATTTTATTCGAAAAAACGAATTTTTACTATAGCAATGAGTGCGAGCGAGCGAAAAGATACAACAATCTCATACGTACAAGTGAGAGGGAACAATTAAAATTATTTTACTAATTTTTCGATTAACTTATTGACCTAAATTATTGTGAATCTTGCTTAAAACCGAGTGTGCACATTCGAGCTCAAAGTGGCACATTCCGATCTCGGGAAAATGAAGCGCGCCGCTCCGCGTCGCGCTCATTTGCCTCCCTCGCTCGGAAATGTGCCACTTTTCGCTCGAATGCGCACATCCTCGTATTTACGAGATTTATCTATATTGTTCATTGTCCTTTCAAAACCATTAAATTAAATTTAGTTTGGCAAACATCGATTTTATTCGAAAAAACGAATTTTTACCATAGCAATGAGTGCAAGCGAGCGAAAAGATAGAACAATCTCATAAGTACGAGTGAGAGGGAACGATTAAAATTATTCTACTGATTTTTCGTCTCATTTATTGACCTAAATTATTGTTAATCGTTTGTGTAATATCGATTTTATGCTGAAAAAACGTATTTACGATAACAATGAGTGGAGGAGAGCAAAAAGATACGACAACCTCGGCAATATGAGTGAGAGGGAACTATTAAAATGAATTCAGTTACACCAAACAAGTATAACTTCTAACACGCTTACATTAGTGCACGCACTAGTCTTTTTTTCTTTTATTTTTTTGATAAACAGTCTGAAGAACTTTTTATAAAGAACAGTTATTCAACAAATTATAAAATCTACTTACGTTCAAAATTAAAAAATTTACATTTAATTCTATAATAACAAATTGCCGAAAGATTTTTGTAATTCTTTCAGATTTCTATAGCAATAATATTCGCGAAAATTTTGATTTGGTGGGGTTTAAGAGATTTCCTTTTTTGTAATTATCAAAATATGTTAAAATTAATCGGTTTTTTATTTATAAAGACTTTTTTGAACAAAAAACTAATTAATTTCGGACAAAATGCACGTAGAAAAGTTGGCCATCGCTGATTGTAAGATAAATAATTAGAAAAGCAATTTAAAACGATTGAATTTGCAAACCCAACGCTTTTTTTAACCCTGCCGTTCTGTTCGGGTCTATGTGACCCAAAATAAATTTCGAATGAACATAAATTTCTCGTCGAGAATGTAAAAAAATACATTTATGTTATATACCAGGGGTGGCAAACCTGCGGTTCGCGAGCCACATGCGGCTCTTTGAAGGATTATTTGTGGCTCTCGATAAATGTACCCGAGTTCCCTTTTCAATTTTGTGCTATTATATTTTAAAAAATTATTATCGTTCAGTATGTGTTTCAAAATGTCTTAAATTACTGGTAACAAATATAAAAGATTAAGTGCAACGTTGTAACAAATTTTTAAAAAAATATGTTTAATACCTTTTTTGCATACCTTTTAAATACGTATTTAATTGCGGTTCGCGAAAATTTTCAAATTTTGAAAAATGGTTTGGACTATCAAGAAGCTTGGCCATCTCTGTTATATATTAAGGGTCATATTGCGCCGAACGTAACATTTGTAGAGAAACCTGTTGTATCTTGGCCCTTTTTTCACTTGTAATTTTTTTTAAATTGTATATGTAACAATTTGATAATAAAATGAATTGCCTCGTAGTGGGGCACTAATAAAGTGTTCATCATAAAATATTTGAAAGCATTACCAACCGTTTACTCAAATTGCTATAAAATTAAATAATTAGTGGTTCTATGGCCTAGGTACAACAGAGGTGATGTACCTTGGTTCTATTCGCATTAACCAAAATAAAACCCATTGTTCTATAAAAACTATATATTTATTTTGAGATCATAAGAACTACTAATGTTCTTCTTTGAGATGACACTAAAATTGTTTTAAAAATTAACAATACCTTTCTGTGGATCATGTTGTAGTTGATTGAGCGAAGTACTATTTCTTTAAGAGCACAAAATCTAATAAATTAATTATTTTAGTTAGAACACTTAAAACACTTCTTTACTGCATAAAATCTATTTGAATACTGACTCAATTTTGTATATTCGAACAAAGATATTACAAATTTTACCTAATATCAATACAACTTTTTTGCAGAAGTACAATACTTTTCTTATCTTTATCGCAACTTGATAAATCGGAGAAGCGTTATTCAACAAAATGCATGCCATTTATTGTTAGTCATTTAAATATAATTTCGACAAACTCTTTTTAGTTTCAATTTTGAAATTAATAATATTAATTACCAAGTAATACAGAAGTGTGAAAATAAGATTTTGACATCTCTGTATCGGCGGTTTTCGGTTTATTGGGAAACCTGTTGTACCTTGGCCCTTTTTTCACTAGTAATTTTTTTTAATTTGTGTATGTAACACTTTGTTGATAAAATGAATTGCATCGTAGTGGGGCACTAATAAGGTATTCATCATAAAATATTTGAAAGCATTACCAACCGTTTACTCAAATTGCTATAAAATTAAATAATTAGTGGTTCTGTGGCCTAGGTACAACAGAGGTGATGTACCTTGGCTCTATTCGCATTAACCAAAATAAAACCCATTGTTCTATAAAAACTATATATTTATTTTGAGATCATAAGAACTACTAATGTTCTTCTTTGAGATGACACTAAAATTGTTTTAAAAATTAACAATACCTTTCTGTGGATCATGTTGTAGTTGATTGAGCGAAGTACTATTTCTTTAAGAGCACAAAATCTAATAAATTAATTATTTTAGTTAGAACACTTAAAACACTTCTTTACTGCATAAAATCTATTTGAATACTGACTCAATTTTGTATATTCGAACAAAGATATTACAAATTTTACCTAATATCAATACAACTTTTTTGCAGAAGTACAATACTTTTCTTATCTTTATCGCAACTTGATAAATCGGAGAAGCGTTATTCAACAAAATGCATGCCATTTATTGTTAGTCATTTAAATATAATTTCGACAAACTCTTTTTAGTTTCAATTTTGTAATTAATAATATTAATTACCAAGTAATACAAAAGTGTGAAAATAGGATTTTGACATCTCTGTATCGGCGGTTATCGCTTTATAGAGGGAAGCCAAGTACCTTGGCCCTTTTTCACTAATAATTTTTTTTAATTTGTGTATGTAACACTTTGTTGATAAAATGAATTGCATCGTAGTGGGGCACTAATAAAGTATTCATCATAAAATATTTGAAAGCATTACCAACCGTTTACTCAAATTGCTATAAGATTTAAAAATTAGTGGATCTATAGCCTAGGTACAACAGAGATGATGTACCTTGGATCTATTCACATTAAGCAAAATAAAACCCATTGTTCTATGAAAATTATATATTTATTTTTGGATTATAAGAACTACTAATGTTCTTCTTTGAGATGACACTAAAATTGTTTCAAAAATTGACAAAACTTTTCTCGTATACTAAAATTTCGCATACTTAATAGTTAACTTTGCAAAAATTTAAATTTTCTGTTAGATTTGCAAGGCATATTATCTGCAGCAAAATTTAAAAAAATAAGAATTTATAACAAAAGTATATCTAAATTTTTATTTATTGCACGTTGATCTTAGGGCCAAGGTACAATTTATTGACAGTGACCGAGTACAACACACCGACCCTTGATGTTTAAACTCAAAAATAAAATTAAAGATTATGCTGTGCCAAAATCAGACCACTACTATGCAAACATTAATAAATAATCTTTCTATTACGATAAGTCATTTGTTATTAGATAATAAAAATTAAGAAGATATTTAAGTAAAAACAATATAAAAAGATTTAATTTTTTTCGATAAAAAATTTCAATTGATCTCATACATTAACAAAGTACATTGACCAGCTGCTGCTAACTTCACGTTAATGTCTCTCAATGTGGCATTTGAAATATCGAAAATTATGGGTCACCAAAGTCCGCAAACATTAAAAAAAATAAAGTTGCCCTAGGTACAAAGAGACCAAGGTACAACAGGTTACCCCATAGTGCAAACAAAACAGCAAGATTAACAAAAGTAAATACACTGCTGCACAAAAAAAACCGGACATTTTAAAAATAGTGGGTTCAGTATTATTCAAAAAAAGCGTTCTAAATTGTATTTATGTTACGTAGGATTATCGTGGGTAATTGACTAATTAAAACAATTGACGAAAAAAATTTAAATCTTCGAAAATTAGTCATACATATAAAAATGTTTGAAACGAGCGGGATAGTAGCCAAAGCTGACCATAATTTATGTAACATGTAGAGGACGAGACGAGAATATTAATCAGAGAGTTGAATATGAGTTTGTAATATAATTTATTAAATACGATTGGTATTCAACTGGTTAAAGCTGTCAAAGCTTTGATGGGTTAATTTTGTATGTAATATTCCGCGCATACTCGATAATGCCAATTCCTGCTTTCGACAGTTAATTTCCCTTTACTAACAAAAAGTTCCTATAGCAATATATTTAAGAAGCCATTCAGTGGATGTGTGTATTAAAAATCTCGTTTGCCAAGCATTTAAGGGAAAATATACTGCACTTGCTTTAAATATGTACGGAAATGCATTTTAAATGAGGACGAAGCAACGGAAGTTTAGATCCACTAAAACCAGAAAAACAAGCAATAAATTTCCTTTTGAAAGCTTTTCCTGCTATTTCCACATCGTTTTAATTAAGAGAGACTTATTTTTATTTATGGACATTTGCTTAATTAACGCTGATAGGAAAACTATCGATTTTATCAATTTCGTGTAAAGCTACCAGCATTTGTACTGTTTTAATTAGAGACTTACGAATATTGAAAAACATCGAAGTGCTTTTACCGTTCATTGCATATTTAAAAATTGCAGACACAAAAAAATATTTATATTGCAAGTTTAAATGCTAATAATAATTTTATTGTTTGGCGCTATTAAAATGCACCTTCTCTTGTAATTTAAATTTTAGAACAGAATAAGTTTTAACAGTGCTAAAGTTTCTAACTTGTATTGTAAGTTACGTTCCAAGAAAGAAATTTACAACAAAAAAATCAACTGTTATATTTTAACCACTTGCCCGTGTAATAGTGCATTCAAAATGGTTTTCAAAGCCAAAAATGCAAAACATTTCAATTGGTCCGTTTGATTTATTCGAAGACAAAAAGTTGAGCACTACCAAATTTGCAAAATTTTCAAAAATCTGGTCACAAATAAGCGAGATGCGAATTTTAAGGTTCAATTTTGTGTCGCGAAATTATCTAAAAATTCACTCATTATGGTAAGTGACCTTTCTACCGGACATGGCTCCTCTACCGGCCACTTCGCATAAAATTCTGAAATGCATTAATGAATAACATTTAAAAAAATATTAAAACGTTGCTTATTTAATGAAATATAATATAAACGTAGTTTAAATAGTGTAAAAAATGATTTTAAAATAATAAATCAAAAATTTGTTGCTCGCGAATGTCGAATTTTTCCGCATTTTAATAATCGCGAATAATCAAAATTCGCGAACATCGTGACCGCGAATGTTGAGGGATTACTGTATTTCAAAGGTACAAGGGACCTACAGTTTTACGTGGGTTTCGAACCACGCCAATTTCCGGAGCAACGTTTCGAGCAGATTTAACTCGTGTTAGGAGGTGCTCAACGCCTTTGCGAAGAGAAGAGGAGCGCGAAAATTTGAATGGTTAGCGCGGGGATTCGAACCCACGACGCTAGGCGCAGCAGCCCAATCACTAAATCACTTGCGCCAAGCCGCATTTAACGCAACCATACTAAAAAGCCTCTAGCGTCCACTTAAAAATAACACCATCTTAAGCTAATGTACAGAAAAAAAAACAAAAACATGTCAACACAAATATTTAAATCATTAACGAACCGTTTGTTTACCAAACAATAAATACAATAAAATCGCTCCGACTTCGCCTACGTCACATACAAAACGCAATTAACCTTATTTAATGAACAAACACATTCGTACGATCCAATTTTTCAATAAACATTTCGCCACAGATTTTATTTTTTTCCCAAGCTATCTCACCCAAACGTTTCGCCCCCGGTAGCATTTTCGACACTAAAACGGCGACATTTCCAATCAGATATAAAACTTGCTTTAATTAAGCCTCTGCCACCGTCTCTCGAATTGATTGAGCAGTCTCATTAACATTCGGTCAAACCGCAACGGTTCCCATGCAACTCGTAAAAAATCAACGCCTAACTAGCCGAGGCGCACAAAAAATATTTGCAATTACGCGCAACGAAAATGTTTTGGAGATTTTTAATAATGCGAAATCCTATGCAAAAAATTTCAAAGTAGGTTTTCTGATGGCCAAACATAACAGTTGATTAATTGTTTATTCTCTTAGTAATAGTGTTAAAGCGTCCTATCGTAAATTTCTATATTGGTTTTACTTGCGACCACGCAAAAAGATGTCTACACAATTGTAAATTACGTTTACATTCTGTCCATTGTTTCGGACTTTCGTGTTAATTAAAAAAACATTATTTCCGCTCGATTAGCGGAATTATCGAATGAACATCTACAAAGCTTCTCATTACGAATAATAATTATTTAATCGGCGGCATTATTTTGATTTAACGCTCGTCATGTGCAACGAAGCTATTTTTAATTTCTGATCTACTTTTTAATTAAAACTATTCCGTTTTTTTAATAAACGAATCATTGATTATATCTCAATAGTTCTGAATAATATTGCGGAGATTGATACGATTAATTTTTTGATTTACGATATCGCGTGTGGGTCGGGGTCCGTCCGTATCCATTATTAAACGCGTCTGTGATTGGAAATTGCTCATTTACCGTTCGCAGTTACCATGGCGCACACAGGCCGTGCAGTTTTTCTCTTGATCTCGGCGGTTTTAGTTCAAGTAAGTGCCGACGAGTGTTCCATCGTACGACAAGGACAAGGGGGACCAAAAATTATAAATTATTTGTGTTTTAGATAAAGGCCGAAAGTGTTGTCTTCAGAGGACAGACGGGAAATGGCGGTTTTAGTGAGATACGCAAATCGCACACGGCCATGCCAGGGGGTGGCAATTCGGAGACCGTTTCGACGGTCACAACGAATAGTATAGTCGGAGGTTCGCCGAATTTGGGTTTTTCGAATGGGCTCTTCAACATGAAACGTCCCTCCTTTCCTGGAATTAACTTCGGCCTTTCCGGTTTTCCTTTCGGCAGTGGTGGCATAAATGGCGGCGGACCTGGTATAAATTGGGGAAATTTAGATAGTTGGGGAAATTTAGGTAATTCGAGAAATTTAGGAAGTTGGGGAAATTGGGAAAATTTGGGTAATTTACAAAATTTGGGAAGTTGGGGAAATGTGGGTAATTTGGGAAATGTGGGTAATTTGGGAAATGTGGGTAATTTGGGAAATTGGGGTAATTTGGGAAATTGGGGTAATTTAGGACATTTGAGAAATTGGGGAAATTTAGAAAATTTGGGAAGTTGGGGAAATGTAGGAAATTTAGGAAATGTAGGAAATTTGGGAAGTTGGGGAAATGCAGGAAATTGGGGAAATGTAGGAAATTGGAGAAATTTAAGAAATTTAAAAAACTTGAGAAATTTAGGAAGTTGGGGAAACGTAGGCAATTTGGGAAACCTAGCAAATTCGGACAATTTAGGCAATTGGGGCAATTTAGGAAACGTCGGTGTTCCTAACTTAAATTTTGGATTACCTTCCGGACCCCCAAATTTTGGACTATCGGGCGTACGCCCTGGTTTATCTTCAGGAGCCTTCCTTGGCATAGATCATAGACTGTCTGGCGTGCACCCTGGTTTAATTGCAGGTCTTCCTGGCATAAATAATGAAATATCTGGCCTTCACCCCGGTTTAATACAAGGAATGTATCCTGGCTTAGGTCATGGAAGCTCCGATCTAAGTTCCATCTTTCCTGGCATTCATTCTGGCATGTTTGACGATTCCCAGCTTGATCCAAGATTTAACGGAATAAATCGGCCAACGCCATTGCCTCTCCCCATGCCACCCCATTATAATTATCTCTTTCGCCCCAGAGCTATGTCCTTGCCTTATCCCATGCCTACAGGTTTGCGCAACCCATACGAACGTTTTAGTACCACGGGTAGCTCCATGGTAAACCCAGTAAGCACCATTTACTTTTTGATTTTGATTATAATTGTCTAATGAAACTTTCAAACTCAATTTATATCGCCATTTTTTTCTAGTACGAAATGCATGGGCTCTCTTCGAGATCCACTTCATCAGAAAACGTGAGTAAAGCAAACCTTTTCATCGAAACTACTTTTTATTTGATTTCTTTCGTTGATTGAAAATGTTTCATTTTTAGGAAGAAGACGATGGTAGCGAATTCGACGAAAACTAATTGAACTATTGACCGTTTAATTTTCATAACCGATATATTTTCGTGTGTATAAATTAGGTAATTGTATAATTTGTAGATTATAATAAAAAAAGAATACAGGAAGCGTTAGAAATGGGTTTTCATTGCTTGCGATTGCGGAGGCGAGACGAACTGCCGTCGTTACAATCGGGATTACTCCGCCGATAGAATATCAACTACAAATTACCTCGACGTTGATGTTTCTACTAATTTTGAAACGTAGATGCTTCGGCAATTCAATTTTAACGAGCATTTTATGGCGTCCATCGACTGGGTTTGTGTGGACGATTGAATCGCGCTATCGCGATGCTTCGTTCGGCTTGATTACGAGGGAATAATTGAAATTTTTAGGTGCAAGCGTTTTAATCAGCATGTTTTGTATCATCTGCGTTTGTTCTATTTTTTTTTTTTTTTTTTTTTTGATACACGAATAGTTTTATTTTGCAATCCTTTTTTTTTTGGTGAACGTTTTGTTTCGAAGTTTGCCCCGAGGGTATTTGTTTGCTGTCTTTTTATGTTTGCCTTTTTTTTTTGTGTGCGCGCAGCGAGGTCGAATTTTTTCCTTCGCTTGATATGCCAACATCTCTTTTTTTTGGCCATTTTTTAATAATTTAGTTGTGCTACTTTTTTAAAATTTAGGTAGACAAAGGAGATTTGAGTTGGACGAATTGTAAATTTTTCATTAATGTTTTTTTGAGTTCTAATTTTTTTGCGTATGTTTTTTATTTGTCTTAAAGTAGTTTTTGTTTGCGAAATTAGATTCCCGACGTTTGTAAATGTTAGGATAAAAGTTGAAAGTGTTTTGTGTGCGATCCTATTTTTTTTTTTAGGTTTTTATTCAATTAGAAAGATTAATTTTATGCGAACGATTTCTGTTTCATAATTACAATTTAGAATAATATTTTGGTGTTATTAATGAAAGGGGTTGTCGAATATATAAATATGTAAAAGAAACAAAGTGTTAAAACCACTAATATTGTGATATTGTACTTTTAAAATAAAATAAGATATTTTAAAAATAACCAAAAACACTATTTAATTGTTTCTAATTATTTTAATTAATACCTAGTGCTAAAAATATGTATTACAATTCAATAAGATGGTACACTTTGTTTATTATTCGTAACTATGGATATGTATTTCCAAAATAAAATACATTAGAGGAAAACATATAAAACTATTCGGCTTGTCCATTTTAAAAGCCAATAACAGCTAAAAATAAAATTTTTCAAAGCAACAACAAAACATACCTACTAATTAGAAGCTATTAAGAGAAAATTTTTGGACTTTTCTAATATGACTAGTAGTTTTAATGTAGAAGTGTACCCCTAGTTATTACGTTTAGCGGACAATAGATGGCGCTACTTATTTTCAAATTACAGACTGAAAGCAAAAGTTCCTATTTCTATTTTGCATCACTTTTCTAATTTTAATTTTTCATAGACAATATTCGATAAACAGATAGATATCACACGTGCAAGTATTGGTAACGTCATGTATCCGTTAGAAACAAGTAAATAAACAAATAATTTAATGTCGTTTATTCTCACCAGAGGCAGCATATTCAATACAAATATTATTAACGCATTTTATTGTTAAGTACTTTATACATGCATTTCTAAGTGTTGAATGGTTTGTATTTAATTGTAATTTATTCAAACAATTCACAAAACTCTAAAAATTATTCGCCTATAAGTCTTATGTGAATTAAATTTTTTTAAGCCAGTAAAAAAGTTCAAAAAATAATATTTTTGGGTATGTCTTTAACCACTTTACGATTTTTTTTAAATCTGAAAATTTTGCGTTCAATTACCATAACAACAAGCTGTTCAAATTTAACTAATTTCGAATTTGTCGTTTCATTATATTTTTAATTGTTATTTGAAATTTTAAACATTTTTAATAAAAATTTAATGGTGAAAAATAAATATTAATTAGAAAAGTCATGTGTTTTTATTTTAATTAATAACTGCTTTTAAAATTTTGCAACGTCCATAATTATTGGGTTATTTAAATGTAAAATATTTAATGCCCCACCAATTAAACAATTAAATTTTATTAAAAAAATTTTTTCCTTGTAAGTATTAAATTTTTTTTCCAATATAGTACTTAGTGGTTTTCAACTACACGTTGTTCGTTTTATACTAGTTTTATTTTGTCTCAAATATTGATTTTAAAAATAAAATTTGAAACACGATTAAGAAATAGTAATTAAAAGCACAAAAAAAATCTTTTTTAATTGAAAATGATGTGAAAAAATAGTATACCGAAAGCCTCAAACTAAATATCTGCTGCTTCGTAGTTAGTTGTGTTAACCTTTCGGCTACAGAGCGATTTCTTACACGCACAGGAATTTCTGTTGGAATCAACCACATAGTCAAACTTTAAAGTCGTTTTTTTCACGTCTATTCAAATAGTATGTCGTACTGATGTGGCAAATTAATGTTAAAGTAGTAATCGTCAAATACTGTAAAAATAAACAAAAATTGTGTTGCACAGTTGTGAACCACTCCGCGTTAGTGAAACACCAAAATCAAGGAAACTTGTACTAAGTAAACCGAACTCATAAACCAAACAATAGCTTTTAAAAAGGCAAATTTAATCTTCTTAAAATAAATGAAAAATTCCAGCAATTATCAGTAGGAGAACCTGTTGTACCTTAGCCCTTTTGTCACTTATAATTTTTTTTAAATTGTATAAGTTACAATTTGTTGATAAAATGAATTGCATCGTAGTGGGGCACTAATCAGGTATTCATCATAAAATATTTGAAAGCATTACCAACCGTTTACTCAAATTGCTATATGATTTAAAAATTAGTGGTGCTATGGCCTAGGTGCAACGGAGGTGATGTACCTTGGCTCTATTCACATTAAGCAAAATAAAATCCATTGTTCTATGAAAACTATATATTAATTTTTGAATTATAAGAACTACTAATGTTCTTCTTTGAGATGACACTAAAAGTGTTTCAAAAATTAACAAAACTTTTCTCGTATACTAAAATTTCACATACGTAATGGTTAACTTTGCAAAACTTTAAATTTTTCGTTAGATTTGTGAGGCATATTATCTGAAGCAAAATAAAAAAAAATAAGAATTTATAACAAAGGTAAATCTAAATTTTTATTTATTGCACGTTGATCTTGGGGCCAAGGTACAACTTATTGACAGTGACCGAGGTACAACACACCGACCCTTGATGTTTAAACGCAAAAATAAAATTAAAGATTAAGCTGTGCCAAAATCAGACCACTACTATGCAAACATTAATAAATCCTCTTTCTATTACGATGAGTCATTTGTTATTAGGTAATAAAAATCAATAAGATATTTAAGTAAAAAGAATATAAAAAAAACTTACTTTTTTTCGATTAAAAATTTCAATTGATCTCATACATTAACAAAGTACATTGGCCAGCTGCTGCTAACTTTACGTTAATGTCTGTCAATGTGGCATTTGAAATATCGAAAATTATGGGTCACGAAAGCCCGCAAATATTAAAAAAAATAAAGTTGCCCCATGTACAAAGGGACCAAGGTACAACAGGTTTCCCTAATTTTCCCAATCAATTTCAAAATTTATTAACCGAAAAAATAAACTGTTTCACTTATTAACTTAAACAAGTTTAGATCAGAAATCCAACCTCAAAATTCGAGAAGCTAAGAGAGATAAGTAAGCCAACAGGTAGTTCGTTCGTCGAGCCCTCAGATGATCGAAGTCGTACGAGAAACCCTACGCCCGAGGAAACAGAATATACCTGCAGGAGTTTAAAAAGAAAGCGGCATAATTGGGATTTCCCTTGGGGCGCGCAAAACAAACGTAGCTGAATAAACATTTAAAGGAAGTAAAAGGGAAGCGCTAACATATGTAAACGAAGTCTATATACACTCGTTTCGGATAAGTTAATTTTATCCGAAACAATGTAATTATTCGGCGTGGCTCGCTGCAGATAAGGCCCTTATCAAAAGCTCGAAGCACGCACTTAGACGCAATAAACGTAATTTACAAATGAACGCTGGCAGACATTTAAAAGACACAATATAAAATGGAACTTCTCGCCCCGACTTCGCTAACGATTCAAAAACGCGTCGCGATTTTGATACAGTCGAACCTCGATAAGGCGAATTTTCGATAACTCGAACTCGAACCCGTTTCCCTAGGACTTAATAATTTATTGGCCTAAATTATTGTGAATTATGCTGAAAACAGAGTGTGCACATTCGAGCTCAAAGTGGCACATTCCGATCTCGGGAAAATGAAGCGCGCCGCTCCGCGTCGCGCTTCATTTGCCTCCCTCGCTCGGAAATGTGCCACTTTTCGCTCGAATGCGCACATCCTCGTATTTATTGAATTTATCTACTTTTGTTCATGCTCTTTCAAAATTATATATTAAATTTAGTTTGTAAATATCGATTTTGTTCGAAAAATGCATTTACCATAGCAATAAGTGGAAGGAAGCAAAAGATACAATAATCTTTTACGTCAAGTGAAAGGGACGGATTAAAATAATTCGATTAATTTATCATCTAATTTATTGGCCCTAAATTATAGTGAATCATGCTTAAAACGGAGTGTGCACATTCGAGCTCAAAGTGGCACATTCCGATCTCGGGAAAATAAAGCGCGCCGCTCCGCGTCGCGCTTCATTTGCCTCCCTCGCTCGGAAATGTGCCACTTTTCGCTCGAATGCGCACATCCTCGTATTTAATAGATTTATCTATTTTGTTCATCGCTCTTTCAAAATCAAAAAATTAAATTTAGTTTTGTAAATACAGATTTTGTTCCAAAAATGAATTTTTACCATAGCAATAAGTGCGAGCGAGCGAAAAGATACAACAATCTTATAAGTACGAGTGAGAGGGAACGATTAAAATTATTCTACTGATTTTTCGTGTAATTTATGGCCCTAAATTATAGTGAATCATGCTTAAAACGGAGTGTGCACATTCGAGCTCAAAGTGGCACATTCCGATCTCGGGAAAATAAAGCGCGCCGCTCCGCGTCGCGCTTCATTTGCCTCCCTCGCTCGGAAATGTGCCACTTTTCACTCGAATGTGCACATCTTTGTATTCATTGAATATGACCTTACCAATTTTCTCTTTATGAAATCAAATAATTAAATTTAAATTTAATACAGTCAAACCTCCATAAGCCGAACCTTTTTGATTTTTGATAACCCGAACTCAAACCTGTTTCCCCAGGACTTGCCTATTTCAACGTTAATATTTTTATATCGATAACTCGAATTTTTCGATATTTCGAAGCGTTTACAATTCCCTAAATTCAAGTTTACATTAGTAAATATTACGATAACTCAATAACTCGGTAGGATTAAAGAACGGGTTTGTTCGGTGTTATTTCTAGTCAAAATGGCTATTGTAAAATAGGATGAAAAGGTTGAAACCTACTACAAGACTTCGATGTTTTGACGTCGGCACTTCAATTTGGTTGTTAAGGTTAAGGTTGTTCGGAAAATAATTTCGTTTTTTCCCGACAGAGGATTTAATTGTATTTTTTGCACCCAACTTCACACTTAAGCCGTATAATCATTATATGTTTTTAGAGCTGATATAGCAAGGCTTGTTTGTGAAAAGTCCAATTGATTCTACTCAGTAGGTTTTGGTTAGTGCTCTTTTAAATATAGAGAGTAATATGCAGCATTTTTGGCATATTTCACTTTTTTACTATAGAAAAGGTAAACATGCTGTTCAGCGGGTTTGCAAAATTTCGATCCGGCAATTTTGATGTCGAAGATGCACCACGTTCTGGAAGGCCGCTTGAAGCTGATAAAGACACGATAAAGGCATTAGTTGATGCAAACCGGCGAATAACAACACGTGAGATCGGTGAGGGGTTAAATTTATCAAATTCAACTGTTTATAACCACTTGAAAGACCTGGGTTTAATCTCAAAGCTCGATATATGGGTTCCCCATGTTCTCATGGACAGAAATTTATGTCGTCGCATTGACGTCTGTGATTCGCTTCTCAAACGTTACAAAAATAATACATTTTTGAAGCGCATCATTACTGAGGACGAAAAATGGGTTGTATATAACAATGTAAAACGCAAGAGATCATGAAGCAAAAAAGATGAACCCTCTCAAAGCATTTTCAAAGCCAATATACATTCAAAAAAGGTGATTCTGTCTGTTTGGTGAGATTTTAAAGGTCAAAAACCACCTCCATCAGTTTTTTGCTAGCAAAGACCAAATCATGGAATCATGCTACTACCAGAAAGATGGCAAATGGTATTAGACCAGAATGGCCAATATATAATTTAATAAAATATTTGTTTATTATACAAAAATTGTCTTTCGTTTTCAAAAAAAAAAACGAAATTACTTTTCGAACAACCACATAAATGCTTTCTCAACAGTTATGAAATTTAAGATGGTTTTACCGTTTCTTTTACAAGAAAAGGGTCTATTTTTGCCTTTATGTTTTCGTTCTGGTTGTTATTCGTCAAGCAGGAGGACGATCAAATGTATTTTTTGTTGTTTATAGTTTATAACAGTTTATAACAGTGTGTAACAGAAAATCTAAAAGAATTAAATATTTTTTATAAAAGTATTTACCGATCAACAAAAAGTGTAAACGAAAATTAAAAAAAGGCTAAAGTAGTGTCTTTTTTCCAACTTGGAGAAAGCTATGATTGAATGGTTTTGGTATACACGTAGTAAAAATATTCTGGTTCGGGAGATCATTAGAAAAATTTATAGAAACCCAACATTTTGGATCAATGAGGCAAAAGACAATTTTAGATTACTTTCAAACCAACAATAAATAATATGTACATAACCACATTACCTAAATACTTAATAACAATAAATAATGTTAATAATTGTTAACAAATTTTGGTTATTTTGAATAAAGGATGGTAAATATAGGTATGATATATACACAGAAAAGTAGAGGAGACCAGGGTTAGAAGTCACAATTTTTGTTCTTTTACATTTATAGAGCCCATGGTCTTAATTTATCAATGACATTTATACATCAATAGATAGTGTATTTATTCCAGTTTAAGAAAAAATAAAGACTTTTTCTCTACCATTATCTAATTAGAACATATTATAATTTTTATGAAAAAAGAGAAGTGTAACTTTTAACCCCGTGTCTGGGGTAAGTAGACACATACTAAATAAAAGGTAAACGACGAAACGACAAAACAAATGCCTATTTTTATTAAAGGTAAAATGTTGTTTGTAAGAAATCTTACCTAAGAAAGGAACGAAAAATATCTTATTCATAATTTAAAAAAATAAAAAATATTTGCTGTGAGCGAATAGTAACTTCTATCTAACGAACTTAAGTTATGGTAACAAAAATGACAAAAATATAATTACAGCCAATCGTTTATGTAGTAAAACCCCTAGAAACCAATAAAAAAAGCCGAGCATATTTATGGTGTTGCTTTTCACATGTAACAACTAGTCTCGTTAACTTGAGACAACTTTTCCCATAACAGTTTTAGACAATTAACTCCGAAAATAAATTTAAATCAATGGTCATTTAAGAAACTATATGAATAATATCATGAAGCATATCTTAAACATCATAAATACACGAAAAAGTGTATCACTATGAAAAATTTAAATATACTTACGAGACTCAACACAGATTCACAAAAATTACTTTCACTGTACAAAAAAAACGAACGCATATATTTCTTTTACGGTATTTCAGAGCGAACTGAAGTGAAGTACGCAAGGAGGTATTGTGCTCGGGCTTCTTTGACACGGGTAAACAAATTTATTAATTCATTAGGTTTGCTGTTATGGCTTTTGTGACAACTTACCCGTGAGACAACTATACTCGGTCTCCCTTATTTAACTCGACTTTTTTGATAACTCAAATTATTTTTAGTTTCCCTTCGTCTTCGATTTATCGAGGTGCGACTGTACTTTTCCCCGTCCAAAATTTCTGTTTCGGTGTGCGTTCGGATTAAATACGACGCTGTAACTTAATTCTAATTAGCTTCATTTGCATTTCTATCTGCCCAGTAGCATGTAAAAATTGTAATTATAAAATATATTCAACATAAACAGCAAAATCGGACCGACTTGTTTTTCAAGTTTAATTGGAACGTCCGCCTCGTTTTCGCTGATTTGACTGCCGTACAATTTTTCTGCGCCGTTCCAAAAACGTAACATCCGAATTTTACAAGTAAGAATTTTCGTACACACCTTTAATTAAAACATAATGAAACGTAACGAATCGGAGAAAACGAGGCGGCCGGTCCAATTATGCTCGGCCGAGGATTTTTCGAGGAAATCCTTTCTTTTTTTTTTCTTCCCGTAGTTAATTGTGCAAATACGGAATAACTGAATTTAGATTAATCACGATAGTAAATGTGTTAGACAAGTTAATTAACTGTTTCAGATGTTAGATAAATTAAAATAGGCCACTCTTGGATCTTAACGTGCGTTGCTTTTGTGTTTCGTTAGATTTGTAAGCGATACCCTCTCTTCTAATATCGAAGCAAATGCGATGTTTGCTTTTAATTAAGTGCTTTTGTTTTTCGATTTGGATATCTTAGAAGGAGAGGTTCAGACCTCCGAATCACGGATTTTGTTTATATTTGCAGTATTTGAAGATCATTACGTCAACATTAATTCTCCTGCAAGCAGCAAAACGGTAATTTAAAAAAAAGTCTTTAAAGTTTTAGGTAGCAGTTTATATAGCGTAAATTTCAGTACACTGTA
The DNA here is from genome assembly GCA_036325965.1 of Sinopyrophorus schimmeli. Lineage (NCBI taxonomy): Eukaryota > Metazoa > Arthropoda > Insecta > Coleoptera > Elateridae > Sinopyrophorus > Sinopyrophorus schimmeli. The sequence continues at coordinate 10,452,749 of JARFIZ010000013.1, read as the reverse complement.
AAAAATTTTGGTGTAAAGTTGGACCCGGCGACTTTTACACCGCCGTGTAAGTGTAAAATTTTGGTGTAAAATTTTCTTTGTGTAAAATTTTCACTTTAGTAAATTTTACACGGTATAATTTACTGTTTTACATCATTCCGTGTTATTATTTATAATTTTACCAATTAAATTACTATTAGTGGTTTCTATGAAAATATATTTACAATCAATTATCATGAACTGCATTTACACGCAGGATGGTGTAAAATTCAGGATTCACACCGTTCAGAATTTTACACTACACTTAGTGCGATTTTTACACCGTCCGTGTTAAAAATTTTTACACCGAACCATTTACACCACACTGAGTCCAAAAATTTTTTAGAATGTAGTACTTCCAAGCAACTTGATGGCTCAGTTGCTAACACAGTAATAAATGAGGTAAGATAGCTTTGAATCGATTGTGAACGCAAATGAATCGATATAATAGGTAAAAAGTTTGAAGTAGACAAAAAAAATTATTCGATATTTATTGTTTTTTTTTATAACGATTAATGTAACTTTTATTTTTATTTTTTTATGAAAAAAAATTTCCTTATTGTAAAATTTAAAAAAATAAACAAAAAATTGCCATTTTAAAAAAATTGAAAATGGAATACAATTTATTTGCGAAGTGTTCAAAAATTTGGTTTCAACTAAACATAAAATACTAAATTTGCAATTTTTTTAGAATACTTCGAACTATTTAAATATTTAATAATTTAGCTATTATAATGTTTTTAAGTGTTTAGATATTTAGTAATTAGTTATTACAATTTATTTAATTAATTCGATATTTAATATAGGTATGTAATAAAAATACATGATTTAGATATTTACAAAGTAAAAAAAAGTGGCGTTAGAATACCGATGTTAATGAATTAATACATTAAACATTTAAAGAGTGTAATATCGGTGAAAAAAATATATATTAATTGTTTACAAAATGTGCATATACACATACAAAACACGTAAAAATTCTTTAATAACACCCCTTAACACCGCAAAAATTTTAAACCTGGACTCTAACTAAAATACTTATTGATTTATCGATCATTAACTGTGGTGGCCACATTCTCGGAAAATCTGGAAAATTCTGGAAATTTCGTACGAATTCAACAATTAGAGTGAAAACGCCTTTTTTAATTTTTACAAATTTACTATATATCGAATTATTTAGAAATATTGTATTGCAAATTACTAATTATTCAAATATTTGATAGGTATATATTTAGTATTTATATTCAAATACATAATTTTTATAATCAATCTTTTTCATTATAATCTAATTTTAATTTATTATAAATATTTTTTATAAAAAATGGAACGTAAAAAAATAAATTAAAAAAATGTTGAAAATGAAAAAAAAGTGCACCCAGTGGGTACTTGATCAAAGTATTTCTTACTTTATTCATTGTTGGATAGCAACTGAGATACCGAGTTGCTTGAAACCGCTACTTAAAACTTTAAAGCCATTTTTTTTTCAGTATTGCAGAATAGTGCTTGCTGCTGCTTGCAAAAAGTAATGATCATAAAATACTGCAAATATAAACAAAATTTGTTATTCAGACTTTGGCACCTCTCCTTGTCAGTTTATTTTTAACCAATAAATTGAAAATCTAAAATTAAATTATCAGGTTTTTTTTTTTGAATTTCGAATAAAAACTAATACGATTCGAGGAAATTTAATAAATCTAACTTTCATTTGCAACCAAGAAAACTTATTACAAGTTGATATTAATGCTCGGAAATTTATATTAAACATTCTTCGTGCTTGTAGAATGTATGAAACGTGACTTTATTGCAGGTGTTAACACCATTGCCGGGAAAATATTGCTTTCTTGTTCAGCATTAGATCGGTATAACTCCGGTCTCATGTTCGTTTTCATTTTAATCGCCAAAAATTACTGTTTGGCATTAATGCTATTACAGCGGGCTCGATTAATAAAAATCTCGATTACCGTAACTGAATTGTGCGTTGAAATTTTCTGAAAATTGCATGCATTTCCAATTTCCCATACAGGAGATGGAGCAATAAACAAATTTCGAAGCCCCGAGGTTAATATCGTAAATAAGAATTAGCGTTCGAATGTTCACAGAAAAAAATGGGTTTTTGCAAAAGAAAAACTGATTATTATATTTTTCCAAAAAAATAGTTATATTCCAAAAATTTTAAAACAATGTAAATATGTTGAGAAAAATATCATGGGTTTACTGCAAGTCATCGCAGTGAAAAAATCTTCATATTAATGTTTTTGTTATCTATGTAATTTTTCCATTATTGGCTTTAATCGACTTGGTTATTTTGTGCTGACTAAAAATAATACACACATAATATCAATTTTGATAAATTTTGATTCAGTCAGTTTTTGCAGTAAGCGCACGATATCGTCTTGTATGTGTAATAAAACAAAATCATAGGAAATTAATCAAAAAATGAGTTTAAGTAGATTAAAATCAAAGTTAAATTAAAAGGTCACATATAGAAGATTTTCCAAATAAATTCCCAAACGACTTTTGAACTTTACAAAAATAAATAGAGTTCCAATTAGGTAAATACTTAAATAAAAATATGCCTCGAATTTATTTTTTGTGAAAACTCATTTTTTGACAATCTGTTAAATACAGCCCAACCCCTTTTTACACGGTTTATTTGTATAAGACAACAAAATAACACAGTTTTCGTGTATATGACACGAACGGAATTTTGATATTTTGATAATTCGGATTTTTCTGATTAAGACACGTTAAACATTTTCGATTGCCCTAAGGCTCAATTTCATAGAATAATTTCGAAAAAAATTAATCATTTTTCCATAAGTATGTTATAAAACAAAGTATTAAAAATATGGGAACTCGATACCTTCTTTAATTTAAGATATATTTGCACGGGATTTTCATTTTTGGATAATTCAGACTTTTCACTCAATTTTGTAAAATAATCTCTAAAAAAACTAATAATTTTCTTATAAGTGCGTTGTAAAATATTGTATAATATTAAAGATGTGGAAGCTTAATACCTTCCTTAATTTTGATTGAAATTTTTTTATATGTCATTGTGTGCATCTTTATACGGTTTCTTCAGACATCAATCTACCATGTAAAAAGAAGTGTAACTATATTTACTTTTAGTTAATGTACAAAAAGAATAATTTTTTGTAGTACTGATTGAATGTACAGTGCTCGTGAAAAGAGAATGGACATGCGAATTTAACATGAGAAGTTAAAGTTCTGAAAGTTAGAGGACCAATCATACATTACATTTCAGGCCCAATTTATAACAATAAAATATTGTATTAGAATTTAAAAGTTATAATATTTTATTTTTTATGTATTGGTCATTATACGAACCGTTTTTTAATAGCTGATTGTACCTTTATTAAATAATATTGTACTTTTACTTCACAAAATTTATAATCAAAAAAGTTTAGAAAAAAAGAAAACTCCATTGGAATTCGAATATCGGTAAACCATCCCAAGGTCCGTGGACTAGCCGGCCGAGTTACTCGAGCAACAACCAAATTTTTTTGCGATTTTAAATATATAATTAAAAGTAGCATGTAAAATTTACTGAAATTTAGATGACCAGTCTTACATGCTGCTTTTAGTATTTTAATGTATCATTGGTCCTCTAACTTTCAGAGCTTTAACTTACCACGTTAAATTCGCATTTCCATTCTTTTTTGACGAACACTGTACGTAATGTACCAATTTCTAACCATTATCAAGTTTCTTTTATGGCATTAAATTAATTTTGAATTTAATCCGTCGCTGACGGTATTTATTTTTCTTATTTCTAAAATTACAAGATATTTATAAATTTCCATTACATAAAATGTATTTCAAGGAACTTAATGAACTGATCTCGAAGACTAAAGCAAACTCGAATACCCCATTTGCTCACAGCACAACAACAATACCTGCGATGCAAAAAAAAATATAAATAAAATCCGATTCCTAAGCTCCTTTTATGATATTGTGCGTCCTCGTTATTTGTATTTATTAGAATGGCATTCTTAAGTGGGACGACTCTAACGTATTTGAACAACATTCTCGAAACAGAAAAAAAAAACGATTCCGAAAACGATCCTCTCTGCGCCGGCATTATTTTCGATGCACGAAACATCTCTATCGTAGTTCGCATCGAAATTGATTTAAATAATAAAAAAAAAACAAATACAAAGCCTCTTAACTTTATTTTCGTAATCCCCAAATTCGCGTATGTTATTACATATTAGATTTTCTGTAACGATATTCGGATGGTTGTATTCAAATTAAAACGACTCGCTTTTTGAAGTAAAACTTCTTATGCGAGGTTAAATCTGAAATATGGTCCGTTTGAGAAAAAAAATATAAAGTGTAAAGCTCGAATGAAAAGAGAAAGGGAAAATGTTTTAGCAGTAAGTGCGATAGATCGACAGAGTGGGGAGAGTCAAAGAGGCGGGCACGACGGGCAATATATAATGTAGAGAATATTCAAGATGAGTTTGGCGCATGCGTCCAAAATTGTCGACGCTGTAACAAATTATATTCGCATGTAAAAATGCGCATATGGGTAATTCCATTTTAACTATGATTTTTTATGTCCTATACTGTTTGCTCTCGCTGGTCGTACATTATAAATCGATTAATGAAATTTTTGTACCAATACGATTATCATGAATATATTTCATCACTTTTCTTGTATAATATAAGTGGCAGTTCAAAGAAAACTTGCAATATCTCACTTAAATGTCAGTACCGTGTCATGTCCTTTTCTAGAATTTACCTATATGTAACCATGCCGAATAATTATTTGAAGTTATACTTCTTTTGGGGCGTTGAGAATAATATCTTTGAAAAACATGGAAGTTGCGCGCGCGCACCTAACGAAAATTAGACAGTATGAAACTTCATACTGTTCATACGGTTAACTACCCGTCTGAGAAAGTAAATTAATTATTGTGAATGTGCTTAAAACCGAGTGTGCACATTCGAGCTCAAAGTGGCACATTCCGATCTCGGGAAAATGAAGCGCGCCGCTCCGCGTCGCGCTTCATTTGCCTCCCTCGCTCGGAAATGTGCCACTTTTCGCTCGAATGCGCACATCATCGTATTTATTACATTTGACCAATTTAACCTACGCTTCTTCAAATCAAAATTTTTAATTTAATTCAGTAAATGGGTGATTCCATTCTAACTGTGATTTTTTGTGTCCTATACTGTTTGCTCTCACTGGCCACACATTATAAATCGATTAATGAAATTTTTGTATCAAAACGATTATCATAAACATATTTCATCACTTTTCTTGTATAATATAACTGGCAGTTCAAAGAAAACTTGCAATATCTCACTTAAATGTCAATACCGTGTCATGTGCTTTTCTAGAATTTACCTATAAATCGGTTATTTTTGTTGTTGCAATAAATAATTCAAACCAATTAACTGATAAATCTTCATGTATATAATCAAACTTAAAAGAAATTAACGAATTTTTTTTAATAAATCAATTTAAGATTGAATTCCAGCTTAATAACTTTTGTCGTCAGATTTAAGCAAATTTTTAAATTTGAATGTGTAAGACTCGTGCGCCATTTACCTCGAAATTAATGGAACAACTAAAAAGCCATATTGAAAGTACGTTAACTGAGTTATGTTTACAAACATCACGCAAGTGAAATTCTCAAACGAGTTTGTGTCATTTTAAAACTCAAGTTTTAAAAGACGATGTCATAAATTTACTTGTCAGTACCGTGGTATTGGTAAACTTAATTAATGATTAATTTTTTTCATCATAAATAATGAATTTCTGTACTTATTACTAGCCTAAATTATAGGGTAATAGGATATTATCAAATTCATAATCAAAAAATTACAGTTGCTATTTTAATTTAAAATGTCAGTACCGTGGCGGTCCGTACCATGTCAAAAAATAATAAAAATATATTTAATTGTTAATAAATAAAATTAAGTCGCTTTTATTGCTCTAATAAGAATGTATGCAGACACTTTTCTATGAGAAAAATTGATTATTCTTCAAATGATAAGGTGGGAAAAATAAATAACAGAATGACGCAAAAAACAAAAAAATCGGAGAATTCGTCCCAAGAAGTTAAAAAATTGCCAAAGATGACTGAAACTGTATCACTGCGTAGAGGCTTAAGAATTAAAAATGCTGTGATGAAAACCAAAAAAAAATTTAATTAAGTTAATTTTTGTGAAATGTGTTAGATTTGAGTTGATTAATGTTTGATATAAATTATAATATATTATTTGTTATACATAAATTACTATGGATTATTAAAATATTAAATAATCAATAAAAAAAAGTTTTAAAATGTTACAATACAATTCATAAATGAATTTAATAATTTTTCGGGAGAATGTCTACCAAATTTATTTTATGTCAGTACCGTGGATGAATGAGTCAGTACCGTGGCACGGAAATTAGTAAATATAATTCTCATTCTCGAAGTTGTAACAAAATTCTCTCGCACTTTCATTTTTACTATCAAATGGAGTAATAATATGCATGAAGAATCAAAAAAAGTTGAGTTATAGAATTCAAAAATTTTTAATCAAAAAGATAAGAGTTAGAACAGAATCACCTATTTAGACCAGCGCGAATTATCAAACAAGTTTCACTTCTTCCGCGTGGCACACTCGTATTTTTCTTATAAAAATCAATCGGAAAACTGTTCGCCGTTTAATGACGTTTGTTTTTCGTTGTGTTTTCCATTTTACGAGCAGGTAACGCAATTAGGCCGATTAATTATGTTAATTGCTTCGGGCGAAGATTTATGAATATCAGAAAAAAATTGTAGCTTAGTTAAATTTAATAGAAAGGAAGTGTTTTTGAAGTAAATCAGCGAGATCTTCCCCCTTTCGTATAAATCCACTTCCTTTTATTATTCTCCAGTGATACATAGAAGCAGTTAAAATGCAAATTTAGTTAGTTAAAAATAAATGCAGAATAATGCCTTTCAACTTATCCGCAATGCCTTCGAGTGAGAAAAAATTAATTTTCGCCGGCGAATGTGCGAATTGGTCGGCGGCAATGTGCGCGCGGAGCGGTCCCCGAAGTTCTGCGGGGAATAATTAATGCCGAAGTCGATCTCTCATTGGCGGACGGCGCCGAGACGTTTTAACTAAAACATGACTTTGTTGTTACGGTATGCCCAAACGGCCTCCTGCAGATGTATGCAGGCACGGCGGCGGCGGAAGATCCCCGTGCGAGAAAAAGAGCCGATCTCGCCGCCAGGGAAATTCGCCCCTTTCATTGGCCGGACATTGAGTTGCAGAAATCCCCCGGCGCCGGCTACTGTCAGCTATAATTACATTTTCTGCTCTGTTTTTACTAAAAACTGCCGGCACGCCGTGCAAATTAATGGATTCGTATTCCTCGCTTCAAAAGTTGCCAGCAGCGTACATTTTCTATTCTATTTTGATGTGCGCGTCTTTTTAGGTTGTCGCCTTGAACCCCTAACAATTCTGCGCTTTGTTCCGCTCCGTCTAATTTTTTTTTTGATGGAAAAATTGTTTTTAATTCGGGCCGAAAAAATCTCAAGTACTTCCGCCACTAAATCCATCCCCAGTTCGCATGTAAACCTCTTTGCGCTAGTGTTAAAAATTTGTTAAATTTTAAACGTTGACGTTTGGTGATTTTTGGAAACGATTAAATTAAATAAATCCGATAAAAACGCATTTTTAGACGCACCTACGATTAAAAGCGTAAAGAGCACAATAGTATCAATTTTTAGCACTTAGAGATGCGAGCCTGGGTTTAAACCCAAAATACAACTTCGTAGTAGCTTTGTGCGCGTATGTACCAAAAATTAACAATTTTAAAACTTGACGTTTTTCGACGATAAAATTTACTCGAAGACCATTACTGGATTAACATGGAAAAGTGCCCTTGAAGATATTTGGCTGATTTTTTTTTCTGTGACATACAAAAAAAAAACGAATTTGATGAGTCCGAAAAAACTATTAATTTGGCTCAACTTAGGGGTCGTCCATAAATTATGTGAGATGTTTGGGGGGTTAAATAAAATCTCACCATGGGAGAGAGGGGGTCTCGGCAAATACATGCAATTTTTTTTCTGATTGAAACAAAAAAAAATTATACTATTTTGGTCCATTTAATCCAGATTGTACATGCTTAAGATTTAATCTTAAGCGTAATCGTAATACGATTAAGATCATTCTCAGCAATATTGATTACTAATCTTCACTAGTCGTAAATAAAAGCACGAAGCAATTTTTTTTTCTTTTTACAATAACAATCCAACGCGTTTACGTAAGAAACCCACATTTTGAAAAATCCCACGTGAGATTGGGAGGGGGTTTAAATAAAATCTCACGAAATCTCATCATGGGGGAGGGTCACAAAATTAAAAACACCTCACGTAATTTATGGACGCCCCCTTAACTGTTATGAGCATACACAAGTAACATAAAATAAATAATTAATAGTTTTAAATTATTTTGAAATATGTAGAGCAGTGTTTCCCAACCTTTTTTCAACATTCCCCGCCCAAGTCATTCTAAAATTTTGATGCCCCCCTATGTAACATAAATAATTTTTTATATTTAAAAATTGAATTATTCCATAAATCAAGCCTAATTACAACTTGTTCAAGACACAAGATTTAGGTTTTAGCAAGAAATCACTAGAAAATTATTAAGAAAAAAAAAACAATAAGTAAATTTTCAAAATATAAATTAAAAATCAAGTGCGTTTTCAAATTGTTCCCTTGAGTAATAATATTACCCCCCCCCCCCATTTAAATTGCCCTATGTAGCGCGTTAGGAAACACTGATACACAGTAACTAGGCATTTTTTAAACATTTTAAAACATTTTCTTCTTGACCTCTTTTTTTGTCCTTATTATTGAAAACAGTTCTTGACGTCTTAGAGACTCAAAACCTACAATGATACCCTAAATGATTCACGTCTCTCAGACGTCAAGAGGTTAAATTAGTTTTTTTTAGAAAATTAAACGCCACAAATCTGTATTTAAGTTTTTGACTTTGAAAGAGCGATGAATAATGTAGATGAATCTAGTAAATACGAAGATGTGCGCATTCGAGCGAAAAGTGGCATATTTCCGAGCGAGGGAAGCAAATGAAGCGCGACGCGGAGCGGCGCGCTTCATTTTCCCGAGATCGGAATGTGCCACTTTGAGCTCGAATGTGCACACTCGGTTTTAAGCAAGATTCACAATAATTTAGGTCAATAAGTTAATCGAAAAATTAGTAGAATAATTTTAATTGTTCCCTCTCACTTGTACTTATGAGATTGTTGTATCTTTTCGCTCACTCGCACTCATTGCTATGGCAAAAATACATTTTTTTGGAGCAAAATCGATATTTACCGAACTAAATTTAATTTTTATACAATGGCACCCTAAATGATTGACGTCTCCCAGACGTCATTGTATGTCAAGGGGTTAAGCAATAGTAATAAATGTGGAAAATTTTAGGTCCCCGGTTCTTATTCTTTTTCAATAAAAAAATAGTTTTTATTTATTTACATAAGATATTTTTTTCTCAAAAACGTCTTGACCAATCTATTTGTCCTTTGACTATGTTAAGACATGGAGTAAAAGAAATTAATTTCAATTTTTTTTTAATAAATGTATTTTTTAAATTTAATTTTTCAAAAAGACATTTTTGGTACTTGTGAATTAAAGACACCAACCATTGTCGCACTAGTAATTATTTATTTACTAATCCACAAAATAATTTTTTTTTCAAAAAATATTGAAAAAAACGGATAGAAGTGACAGAATTGATAAAATCCAAAAGAATATTATTTGTTTTAATCTATTTGTCAATTTGACAGTACAATATTACATTAAGGTAACTAAAATTTATAGGTACTGGCATTATGAATTTACTACATTGTTTAAATATAGGGGGAGTACCCTTGTATTTATACGCATACAGTCAAACCTCGATAAGCCGAATTTTTGATAACTCGAATTATTTTTAATTTCCCTTCTACTTCGACTTATCGAGGCTTGACTGTATACACTTCTGTCCCTTTTTGAAGTGATACTTCTTTTGGCGCCATGAGAATAAAATATTAACAGAAAAAGAAAATTTCGCGCGCACAGCTAACAACAATTGGAGATTTCAAGTTAGCCGTCTAAGAAAGCAAATTAAAAATTGTGAATCGTGCTTTAAACCGAGTGCGCACATTCGAGCTCAAAGTGGCACATTCGATCTCGGGAAAATGAAGCGCGCCGCTCCGCGTCACGCTTCATTTGCCTCCCTCGCTCGGAAATGTGCCACTTTTCGCTCGAATGCGCACATCTTCGTATTTATTGAATTTGTCTACTTATTCTTCGCTCTTTCAAACCATAAATATAAATTTAGTTTAGTAAATATCGATTTTATGTTCGAAAAACATATTTACCATAGCAATGAGTGGAAGGGAGCGAAAAGATACGACAATTTCGTCAATGCGAGTGAGAGGTAACGATTAAAACTAATTTAATTACGTCAAAAAAGTATAACTTCTAACACGCACCGGTTTTTTTTTAAATATTGAACTACGTTATACTGTACAAAACTTTTTGAAAAAAATTATGTTGTGAATTAGTAAATAAATATATACTAGTGCCAAAATGGTTGGTGTTCGTTTTTTGAAAAATTAAATTAGTTATACCTATACCTACTGTTGTGTATTTAAATATATCCAGTTACTGATGGATATAACAAAAATAATAAATACTAGTTGTCTTAGCAACATATAGTAAACAGTAACATTACAAGTAAGGTTTGTTAAGGTAAATTAAAAAATGTATCTTGTAACATTAAATAAATAATAAAGAACAAGATAAAACACCTACTTTCTGAATAACTTAATTTTGTGAAAAAATTTAAAATCGATTTTTTTTTTACCTAATAGGCCGAATAAATATCTATAATATATCCAAAGAGCAATTAGATCGGTCAAGACGTTTTTGGAAAAAAAATACTCTCCGAAAATAAAAAGTATTTTTGTATTGAAAAACCATAAAAGCTGGACAACACAAAAAAAATCAGCTAAATATCTTTAAAGTCGCGTTTCTATGTTAATCCGGCACTGGCGTTTGAAATCCTGACTTTTTTCCCATAGGATACGTATAAGATCAGCATAAAGGACAATGTGAAGTTTTTGAGTAATTTTTGGTACATAAAATTAAATATTAAAAAAATCGTAACACTGTTATTTGAGAAATGCTCTTCGAACGTTCTAGATATTTAAAATCTCGGAATATTATGACTTCGGACTTCGGCCCAAAAAAACATAAGCGTGCCATTTGAGATATCCAAAAAATCGACGTTGAAAACTAGGACACTATTCGAAACGTAATATCATATACGCAAGTTCGAGACGCAACAATAATAATTTGTATCGATTTTTACAATTCGCAAAAGCCGAAGTTATTAGCTAAACTTGTAACACCAAAAAAATAATTAAAATTTTCTATATGTATTCGATTCATCGACAATTTCTTATAAGAAAGCTGAAAAACGCAAGCGGATTTCTAAGCCACCCTCTTCTGCAACTTTAAATTCGATTTGTGATTTAAAATGATCAATATAAATTCTGAAAAATCGTATCTAAAGTTGCAGCATTGATGATAAGAGATGGGGCGGCACAAATATATAAAAATCACACAAAATAAGTACATTGTGCAAGCAGAGGGACGATCACTGAACACTTACAAAGTTTACCAAGGTAGCAAATCAATTTATCGATCAATTACAGTAACAGCAAAATGATCGGTCCCATCTGTGTTGCAGACATAAAGAATTGCACCCAATAAACGGAAATGCTCTCCTACTCGTGTTTTCGGTGTTATACACAAATATACAACGACGATGGGCGAGGGGGCAAGACGAACCAAAAAATTCGACGAGCAACACCAAAAACGCGAAATTTGAGCAAATTCCGTTGACAAAAGCTGGAGCGATCGACGCTGCTTTTGCCGCTTATTGAGACAATCAAAAAAGAAAATCATCAAGAAATTGCAGCTAGAAGAACACTTGGTCATATTGCCATTTGGCAATGTTTTCCAAAAATTATGAGCTGCAGAGGTGTTTCTGGTTTTACGCAAGAATCTAATTTTGATTTTCTATAATGTCTTTTTCTACGTTAAAAATTGTTGATGTAAGACAAGTGAAGCTTGCGTGTAACTCGTTACATATAATTCGATTAAACAATTAAAAAACATATTGAAAATTTTGAAGTAAATCACAAATAAATCCAAAATTTTTTTGATTTAATAAAATTAAAAGTTAAAAACATTTCAGACTGATTTTAAGTTTTTTTAAATAAGGTACCTGGGTCAAATATGACTTGTCAAAAAATATGGCCACTCAATCATATATAGAAAAGTAATAGCACAAAAATAAAAGCAACTAAAATTTAAAAACAATTTTTTTTAAAGTTTATTGAATTCTTTATTGTAATCGACTAAGTGTATATTAAATTAATTTTAGAATGTGCCATACATTATAAAAATAAGTTTTTATGTGGCCTTATTTACCTATACTATCGGAAATATGGCCATTTTGCACTTTTTTAAAAATCAAAAATAATTGAACTGTGAAATTGATTTGCCTTTTATACGTTTGTTAAATGCTTGGACTAAATGGCCAAACAATAAGAATAATCTCAAACTTTAGGAAATACAAATTCAGCATTAAACCTTAACGTGGCCCTACGTGGCCCAGGTACCTTATTAACGTATTAAAATTTATTTAAACTAAAAGTTTTTCAATTTTTTCAAAACCCATGTTTATTAAGTTAGGCCCTTAACTCACAAATTAAGTAAAAGAAAAAAAAGATCAGAATTCCAATAAAAATGTTCAAAATTTTTTGCATTATCGCTCATTTTTTTTTTAAAGACGTTCAAATTTTTATGTTAAAAAAACCATACCTACAAAAAGGCATAGGGAGATAAGCGTAGTAAAATTACCTAAGGGAAATATTTTTTTTTAAATGTATGAGGCTTCTAATAAACATAACTTTTTAAAATTTTGCTCAAATCATAGCACATTTAAAAAAAATATTATTGGAATTTTTTTCTACTGGGCAATGAAATCCCATATGGCTATTATTTTGTTTTGGGATAGCCTTTTTGTGCCTCCATAACATACTTAAATTTTATTAAGACAACTAAGCCGTTCTTAAATTTTATTTTTATATTTTAGTATTTTTTGATATTTTCGAAAACACCTTGAGCTAGAGGTCTCAAACTATTAGGATAATAGAACTTTATGAGGACCTACATATCCCCAAAGTGGCGATTAAATATTTTCCGGAGGCAAATTTACCATGTTTATTCCCTTAGGTCCTTTAAATTAAAAAAAAAGAACGGTAAAAGCTTTCAAATTACAATAAAATAAACTGATTATAAATTATTGAACAATTTTCAAAAATCAACAGCTTATTAACATAATAGAAGAATAAAAAAACAACGAAAACAACCCGGCTGGAGCCTCAAAATTGCAACCCTAACGGTACATGTTTTTTAATTGTAAACGGGGATGTAAACAGCATTTGCAAAAAGTTAATTAAAAAAATACACAATAAAATCAAATAAAATTTTGATAGAATTTAAAATGCCATCCACAAAGCCCCATACCTTTCTCATCATTCTAAAATAAATGTCATGTTTGATGTTCAATTTGTAGTTATTTAAAAAAATAAATAATATAATTTAAAAAATTATTTATGATGAACCCTAAACAGCCCTTCCTCCAGATCAGGACGTCTCATCGCAATTGGCGATTCGCACTACCTCTCCGTTCCCCGAAGCCCGTCCCAATTCTGGAAGATAACCAGCTAAAATTTTTTTACAAGAAAATCGCGAGCTAAAAATTTCAAGGCTCCAGAGATCCCAGAAACACCTGCTGCAAGTGAAAATTCAAAATACTCATCGGCAAGGGTGCTACTGTCCTCATATCCCACGCTGAACGAACCTACCTTGATGTCCTTTATACTAAAGATGATTTCGCAATGTGGGGGTTGAGGCTGACCACCATTGCATCCTTCCTCGTCCTTCTTGGAACATCGGCTACCACTCCCGAACACTCCCGCACACAACGTTTTTAAATAAATCGTTCGATTTCATTATTTAAGGGACGCAATACTACTTAAAACTGGGAGGTGAATAACTCGAGCAAAGAACTACGAATAAAGACCCGAATTTCGCGTAATCACTAAACGGCGAGCTTTGGGACTGTCCAGCTTTGCGCGACGCTTTTCACGGTCGAAGCAAGCGGGTTGCGTTGGCAATCTGAAAAAAAAAATAAAATGTTAGTTTTTGGAGGCGCCAAAATGGCAATTGTTGTGGGTGAAAGAGGGTGGGGGGAGGCGCAAGGTTACGTATCTGATAACTATAGCAAAACAAAAAATATTAAACCGATAATCCGATAGATCACCAATCAAATTAATTAAAAGTTCTCAATTAAGAAAAAAGTTCGAAAAAATACTAGGATGGCCTAAGTACAATTAGATATATACAATGCAAAATTTTTATATCCGACTGTAATAATTTTAAAAATCTATTATAAAAAAATATTATCAAAATCGAAAAGGATTATTGTAAAACAAACGATTAATCAGAAAAAATATACTAAAACAGATGGCAATTTGTGGATGGAGACGGATTACTAAAGGCCCCCAAATTTTTGGCTTCCATTAAAACGATAACGTTAACAATAACAAAAATATTCTCAAAATCCAAAAGGACTATTGTAAAATAAAGGATTAATCAAAAAATCTTTGCCATACCTAACGGCAATTCGTGGATGACGACGGATAAAGGAAATTTGACCTCCATTAAAACGATGACGTTGAATTTTGCAAACATCTTTCAAAAATGTATTTGTAACAAAAATATTACCAAAACCAAAAACAGTTCTTGTAGAATAAAAAATTTATGAAAAAAAATATACCACACCTAACGGCTATTCATGGATGGGAACGGATTAAAGCAAACTCGCAAAATTTCGGCCTCCATTAAAACGATGTTATTGAAATTATGCAAAAATATTTAAAAATTGAATTATAACAAAAATACTACTAAAACCAAAAACGATTCTTCTAAAAGACAAGTTTAATCAGAAAAAATATACGGTACCTAATGGTAATTCGTGGATGGAGACGGATAAATGCAAGCGCCCAGAATTTCGGTCTATTTGCACAACTTTCACCTTCAAAGACACCGACAAAACTAAGCAAAATTGCATAGTCCCCACCACATATTTTTGCCAAACGACCAATACCTTGCAATTATAAATCGTCCGATTTGGCGAAAACCAATAGCGTTAAAGTCTAATTATGATGCGTTTTCCCACTTTTTCGTTAAAAGTCACGTAGGCCCGTAAGACTATATTTCAACAGGTAAACTCGTTAAAATGAAGTTACCTTTTTTAAATAATTGCTCAAATACACTTTAAAAATTATTGTTCTATTTAAGATATATTTGGGCAATCATATAAAAAATATATTGCCAAAATGCAAATAGATTCTGGTCAAATTAAGGTAATCCTTTACGTCAAATCGCGGATAGAAACGAATAAATCAGAACGCCAAAAATTTTGACTTCCTTGTAATATTTTCCAAAATATTATTCTAACAAAAATATTACCAAAATCAAAAACCATTCTTGTAAAATAAAGGCTTAATGCAAAAATATTTATGATATGTAAGGACAATTCGTGGATGGAGACGGATAAATGTGGGCGCCCAAAATGGTAATCTCTTTTAAAACGATGACATCAAAATTTGCACAAAATTTCAAAATTAAATCAAAAATATTGCCAAAATCTAAAAGGATTCTTCTAAAATAAAGGATTAATCAAAAAAACTTTACCACAACTAACGGCAATTCGTGGATGATGACGGATAAATAAGTGCACCGAAAATTTAGACCTCCATTACAACGATGACGTTGCATTTTACAAGCATCTTTCAAAAATTCAATTTTAATAAAAATATTACCAAAACCAAAAACCATTCTTGTACAATAAAGAATTAATGCAAAAATATTTATGATATGCAAGAACAATTCGTGGATGGAGACGGATAAATATGGGCGCCCAAAATGGCGATTTCTTTTAAAACGATGACATCGTAATTTGCACAAAATTTCAAAATTACATCAAAAATATTGCCAAAATCTAAAAGATTCTTCTAAAATAAAGGATTAATCAAAAAAATATGTCAGACCTAAAGGCAACTCTTGGATGGCAACAGATTAAAGAAAATTCCGAAAATTTTGACCTCCATTAACAAGGCGATATTAAAAATTTACAAAATTTAATTATGTCCAAAATACTACCAAAACCAAAAATGATTCATCTGAAATAAAAGAACAAACAGAAAAAATATAAGGTACCTATTGATAATTCGTGGATGGAGACGGATGAATGCGATCGTCCAGAATGGCGGCTCCTTTTCAACCGGCGACGTCGAAATTACACACCTTGCACCTTCAAATACGCCGACGAAACTAAGCAAAATTGTATGGTCTCCTCCGTACCTTATTACGAAACGACCAATACGATGCAATTATAAGTCGAGCCTTTTGCCAAAAACCAATAACATTAAATGCCAATTATGACGCGTTTTCCCACTTTTTCGGTAAAAGTCACGTAGGCCCAAAAGAATGCATATTAGCAACAGGTAAACCCAATGCAACGAAGCCACCTTTTTGGACGTTTTTACTAATTAAACAACCATGAAAAATTCGTAACCCATAAAATGACTGCTCTAATGGATTTTAAATAGTAAATTATTTTTCTATTTAAAATCTATTTTGACAACCATTTAACTTTGAGCAATAATTCAGTTTTTTTTGCGCCATGTTTTTGCTTTAAAGGCATAGCAATATAATAGGATCTAGCGATCATAAAAGAGTTTAAAAAACACAATAGGATTTTTTTGACTCACACTTGCAAACGCTTAGCCTAAAAATCTACTCTCCACCATGAGTTCTATCGGTTCCAGGGAAAAACATTTCAAAACATTTTCAAACTACGTCTGAGAAAAGCAACAGGATTCCCTCCAAAAACATATTTTGACTGTGTGCACACTTTCGTGTTTCAGCGAGTCTATTAAAATAAAATACCTTAATATAATAACATGTAACTACCTGTGTGGCAAATCTAAAAATCAATACTTTGAAGGCTTCGTGAAAAATCAATACATAAACTCCGCCTCTTTACTTAAAGCAAATTTGCCTTAACTTATAGGCAGCTTGAATACAATGTGCTTTGAATAGAAGATATGTGCTTCAAGGAAAAATTGGGAAATTTAATTTATACCAGTCTTTAAAACATTTTTTTAAATGACAAATAAATTAAATAATATTAAACAAATCATCACTGTTAAAAAAATGGGTCATCTACTATAACATTAATTGGAAACGTCATGGTCCAAGCGCAATAAACTAGAACAAGCCACACCAAAAGCTGAATTGCATAAAAAAAAATGAGTTTTTCATTTTGATAGGATTTATCAAGGTGTTATGTATTTTCAGTTGCTTCCAAAAAAACCAAACGATCAATTCCGATGTTTACCGTCAACAACTGATAAATTGGAGGAAGCAATCAAAAATAAACGGCCAGAATTTGCTAATGGTACAGACACCATGACAACGGTCAACCTCACACATCTTTAGTAACTCGTCAAAAATTATTGAAGCTTGGTTGGAAACTTGCGTTGCATCCCCACCATATACCCTGACCTTTCACCAACAGATCACCCTTTATTTTGATATTTACAAAATCATGCTAATAATGATGACTTAGAATGGAATTTGGTTCAATTTTTTGCTGATATGCACCAGACGTTCTACAATCGTGGAATCATGAAAAACCGAAATTACTTTTTTGGCAATCCGATAATAAAAATTACAAGTCTATTATAAATTATGTAGATCATGCACAAAAGGCAAAATTACAGTTTAATTAATTGACTTTAATTAGTAATTCTAATTATAATAAAAATATTTTTTCCATCAATATTGGTAACGTGCATGTCCAAAAAAATTGAAAATCGCCCCATCTTAGAAAATGAAGTAAATCTGTAAGTTCTTTTTTATCTATGCGGTAGGTTCGTTTTTTTTTATTATAGCCATAATGGCAAGTTATGAGTTTTGTTTTGAAGTAATAATTTAATGAGAAAATAAAAGCAGCAATTCTGGCTTACTGCCGACCCTTTGTCGTACAAATGTCACGATGCTTAATCCCTAACCATATATAACTTGGGATTTTCATTTTCAAATGTCTGTTAGGTAGCTGTTCCACCTACAGTAACGCAAAATGACCCTATAGGATAATATGTTTTGGCATGGTGAGAGAAGAGCGCTTGGCTCAGCGATGTCGTAGACGGAATATTGAAACACGGGTAGGACGTGATGAGTCCTGAGAGATACGTGTTTCATACGTAATTTAAATATATTGCATTTATATTCAAGAGCTGTACTCACATATTATAAATATGTGCTCATCTCTTTGTTCTAAAAACTGACAGATATTATTAAGCGCAAACATTCGCGTAGCTAAACATTACAACGGGAACGCCTAAAAGCCAACTCGGAGACTTCCCCTAAAAAAATCCTAATACAGTCAAATCTCTCGCGGAGATCACCTCTGAAAGGGGGCAGTAACTTTCAGAACAGATATATCGAAATTTAATGCTTTTTATAAATTTTCTCTAAGGCGACCACTCTCTAACCCGACCGCGAAGGTTAATTGCGCGGCCCCATGGCATACAAAAAAAACCGAATTTGGTGAGTCAAAAAAAACTATTAATTTGGCTCAACTTAACTGTTATGAACATACATAAGTAACATAAAATAAATAATAATAGTTTTAAAACATTTTGAAACTTGTAGAGCAGTGTTTCCCAACCTTTTTTTAAAATTCCCACCTAAGTCATTCTAAAATTTTGATGCCCCCCTATGTAACATATAAATATTTTTTATATTTAAAAATTGAATTATTCCATAATCGAAGCTTAATTACAACTTGTTCAAGACACAAAATTTAGGTTTTAGCAAAAAACCACTAGGAAATTATTAAGAAAAAAAACAATAAGTAAATTTTCAAAACATAAACTAAAAATCAAGTGCGTTTTCAAATTATTTCCTTAAATAATGATATCCTCCCCCGCCCAAATATTTAAATTACCCCATGTGGCGCGTTGAGAAACATTGATATAGAATAACTAACCATTTTTGAAACATTTTGAAACATTTTTTTCTTGGCCTCCTTTTTTTCCTATTTTTTGAAGACAGTTCTTGACGCCTTAGAGACGTCATAAACTAAAAATAAACGTGCGTTTCAAATTATTTCAAGTTTCTCCCAAATATTAAATTACCATGTGGCGCGTTGAAAACATTGAAATAGTAATAACATTTGAAACATTTTAGGAATCATTCTTGTCTTTATTTCCTTTTTCAATGAAAGAAATTTTATGTACGTTTAGACAAAATTTTACAATGAACGCCTATTATACGTTAGCCCAGACTGATGTATAAGAGCGTTATTGCGACTATGTAGTAATAACATGGGAAAATTTAGTCTTCTTATTTTTTCAATAAAAATACTTTATTTATTACTAAATCAAACTGACATTTTTGATTACTTTCTTATAAAAAATATTTTAAAATTTAATTTTTCAAAAAGACATTTATGGTACTTATGAATTAAGTACACCAACTATTGTCGCACTAGTAATTATTTATTTACTAATGCACAAACTTCTTTTTTTTCAAAATTAAATATCGAAGAAACGGATAGAAGTGACAGAATTGAAAAAATTCAACAGAATATTATTTCAATATTTAAAAAAATATTTTAAAATATTGAACTACGTTATATTGTACAAAATCTTTTGAAAAAAATTATGTTGTGAATTAGTAAATAAATAATTACTAGTGCCAAAATGATTGGAGTACGTTTTTTGAAAAATTAAAGAATAAGTAGTTTGTAAAAAATTTAAAATCGATATATTTTACCTAATAGGCTGAATAAATATCTATAATATATCCAAAGAGCAATTAGATCGATCAAGACGTTTTTGAAAAAAGAAACCTCTTTTTTTAGAAAAATAAACGCCCCAAATCTATATTTAAGTTTTTGACTTTGGAAGAGCTATGAACAATGTAGATGAATCTGGTAAATACAAGGATGTGTGCATTCGAGCGAAAAGTGGCACATTTCCGAGCGAGGGAAGCAAATGAAGCGCGACGCGAAGCGGCGCGCTTCATTTTCCCGAGATCGGAATGTGCCACTTTGAGCTCGAATCTGCACACTCGGTTTTAAACACGATTTACAATAATTTAGGCTAATAAATTAGACGAAAAACCAGTGGAATAATTTTAATCGTTCTCTCTCACTTGTACTTATGAGATTGTTGTATCTTTTCGCTCGCTCGCACTCATTGCTATGGCAAAAATACATTTTTTGGAACAAAATCGATATTTACCGAACTAAATTAAATTTTTTGATTTTGAAAGAGCGATGAATAAGTAGATAAATCTAGTAAACACGACGATGTGCGCATTCGAGCGAAAAGTGGCACATTTCCGAGCGAGGGAGGCAAATGAAGCGCGACGCGGAGCGGCGCGCTTCATTTTCCCGAGATCGGAATGTGCCACTTTGAGCTCGAATGTGCACACTCGGTTTTAAACACGATTTACAATAATTTAGGCTAATAAATTAGACGAAAAATCAGTAGGATAATTTTAATCGTTTTCTCTCACTCGTACTTATGAAATTGTTGTATCTTTTCGCTCGCTCGCACTCATTGCTATGGCAAAAATATATTTTTTGGAACAAAATCGATATTTACCGAACTAAATTAAATTTTTTGATTTTGAAAGAGCGATGAACAAGTAGATAAATCTAGTAAACACGACGATGTGCGCATTCGAGCGAAAAGTGGCACATTTCCGAGCGAGGGAGGCAAATGAAGCGCGACGCGGAGCGGCGCGCTTCATTTTCCCGAGATCGGAATGTGCCACTTTGAGCTCGAATGTGCACACTCGGTTTTAAACACGATTTCCAATAATTTAGGCTAATAAATTAGACGAAAAATCAGTAGGATAATTTTAATCGTTTTCTCTCACTCGTACTTATGAAATTGTTGTATCTTTTCGCTCGCTCGCACTCATTGCTATGGCAAAAATACATTTTTTGGAACAAAATCGATATTTACCGAACTAAATTAAATTTTTTGATTTTGAAAGAGCGATGAACAAGTAGATAAATCTAGTAAACAAGACGATGTGCGCATTCGAGCGAAAAGTGGCACATTTCCGAGCGAGGGAAGCAAATGAAGCGCGACGCGGAGCGGCGCGCTTCATTTTCCCGAGATCGGAATGTGCCACTTTGAGCTCGAATGTGCACACTCGGTTTTAAACACGATTTACAATAATTTAGGCTAATAAATTAGACGAAAAATCACTAAAATAATTTTAATCGTTCCCTCTCACTCGTACTTATGAGATTGTTGTATCTTTTCGCTCGCTCGCACCCATTGCTATGGGAAAAATACATTTTTGGAACTAAATCGATATTTACCGAACTAAATTAAATTTTTTGGTTTTGAAAAAGCGATGAATAAGTAGATAAATCTAGTAAACACGACGATGTGCCCATTCGAGCGAAAAGTGGCACATTTTCCCGAGATCGGAATGGGCCACTTTGAGCTCGAATGTGCACACTCGATTTTAAGCGTGATTCACAATAATTAACACACTTCCTAAATAATACTATTTTCCTTACAATAACTTTGATTATTGATAATATGATGCTGATAAATAATAACTGAATTTAATCTAATATATTATATAAAAAACCAATTTGAGCTGGTCGTGTTAGAGTAGTTTTACTGTACGTTCTCTTTATTGTTCGTACAACGCCCATCTCTTGAGAAATTATCCCGAAACGTCGCAGATAGAAGAATTATTCCAGGTCGTAAATAATTGACGTCGTCCCTAAACGAGTTTCCTAATCAGGAACATTTTTAACACTACTAAAAGTTGAGTGAGATTTATGTTCGTTTGCTGCCTGTCAAAATGTAAAGATTTCGGCGCGCAAAAGTCCAGAAAAGTTGTGACGCGAGGGTTACTATATCAGGACAAATTACAAGTTATGATGTTGCGAAGGGTAGGCGAAGTAGACATTGTTTAGGGAGAAAGAACAGGTATAAATAGACATTAGCGAAACAACCCCGCGAATATTCCACGATGCCAGAGGAAAAAACGCAACTTTTTATTTTGGTCGAAATTTTTTAATGACGAAACCGACGTCGATAATAAAATAACGTCTTTTGGAGATGGGCCGTATAAAAAATGAAACCGAATTGCTTTTTTATCGTTCGATATCTAAGAAACGTAGGGTTTAACAAAGATGTCCTAAAAGCAATATCCGAAATAATATGTCATTCTCTATTTTTATGGTTGCGTATAAAAATACATCAATCACCGATCAAAAATTTTGAAATCAACAAATTGCGGACGTTCTGATGAATTGGTTATATTTGACGACGTTCGGGTTATCGCATTAATTTTTTAAGATTTTAAATTAACGCTTAATCGACTATTTGGCGCCTAAGATAGGCTTCAAAAATTACTCATATGGTTTTAACTTATAATTTTTAATAATAACTCTTTTCTATATTAAATGAGCCATTGAGATTTTCAAAAATTACAAAATAAATGAGCCATTTGATTAATTTTATTAACCGCTTAATGCACAGCCATTTTTTGATTATACAATGTAAACAGTCGGTGGTTAAAAATTAGAAATAATATTTTTATAAAAGTACAGTAGACCCCGTTTAATGTGATCAAAGCATTACAATTTGTTCGTTTATTATTATCAATTTTTTGTTTATTGTGATCAAAGTTGAGTCTGTTAGGCAATAGGACAGTGGTTTCCAAACTATATCTAACCACGGCTCTCTTAAAACTACGCTGGATTAACCGTTTTGCTAAATTTGAGTAAAAAAAAATTTAGATAATGGATCCATTATCCAAATTTTTTTTCCTCAAATCGATTTGCTTTAAATTTTTAGGGGACGTTTCTCTTGACTCCAAACCGATATAGCCGGAGCCATTCTTGCTTAATCCCCCTTCAACTTTTTTGAAAATTTCTCGAGTAATTAAAGGTTGAAGTTTTACGAACATTTTTAGGCACAAAAATTTACGTTAAAAAAATTGTAGCACCGTTATTTGTGGACGGAGCTTTAAAAATTATACAGATTCGGATTTGCCAGACTTTTTGGCTTCGGATAGGTTCAAAAAACTATAGGCGTGCTTTTGAATTTTTAGAAAAACGAATTCTAAGAGTTCGACTTGTAATTCATTCTTTCTAAATTTTCATTTTGAAAAATCGTAGCTCAGTTATTCCTCAACACATCTTTAAAAACTTTTGATATTATGAAAGCCCCTTTATCGGAACCTAAGATCAGCCAAAAAAATCAACAGGGCCCAATGTTAAGTCTGGGAGAAAAACGCCTTCGAAGCTTTCAAAATGTAAATTTTGCTAAAATTTTTAATTTTCAAAATGCTGTAACTCCGCTGTCTTTGCGAATTGTGTCAAATCCTTTCATTTCTCAACGTTTCCAATCCTAACACATCGGAATCTGGGCCCAACTCAAAACTCCCAAAATCGCCAAAAATCGGGAAAAAACATGGATTAACATCCATGTTTTTTCTCGATTTTGGGGGTTTTGAGTTAGCACCGGTTTCGAACGTACTAAGACCTAATACGTTCGAAAATAAACGCTTTCCGCGTACTTCTTAAAAATAAAAAAGTTATTGCGTTTTAAAAGTTTCATTTAAAAGCCAAATTTAATTTTTCAAAAAGTCGACAATTTTTATTTTAGAGGGAGATTTTATTTTCTTTTTATTATAGCTCACTAGGATGCCCAACTTTTAGTTAAACTGTTGTATCAAATATGGTCTCGATTTCAACATTTTTAAAATTTCATTCTCCTGTAATTTTTCATTTTCAATTTGACGTGTGAATTGTTATAACAAGAAAAACTAATTGTGCACCACTCGTACATCGCATTCCAATCAATGTGTTTCTTAACTTATTTAGTGAATTACATTAATTCATGACAAGTGCTCAGTACGCCAGCCCTTCACCTGAGTGCCCTACTAGAAAAAAAAAAAATTGACAACCTCAAATTTAAATTTCTACAGTTTAATTGTAACTTTATTAGGTTTCTGCGCCCCATTCGTTTTTGAAGGGCGCACTCGCTATTTCTTCATGACTAATTGCATCAAATTTGAATAATAGGGCGAAATCGAAACATATTTAGTGGAAAAGTAGTTGACACGAGCCCTCAAGTTTCCAGTAGTTGGTATAAAGCGGGCGAGCTTGTTTATTCAATGGCTCTTTGAATAAGTTCAAATGTATCCGTTTACTTGTACTGGTCCGAACCCAAAGCTATATATTTAGTAGCTTTCAGTCTAATTGTCTACGCTTCAAACAGGAGGAGGTGGATTACAGATTAATGTTTATGACTTTAACCCAACTACTTTTTCTTTAACCCCGGCTTAACTAAATTAGATATGCAGTGGGCGCAATAAACAACTACATTTTGAGCGAACTAGTTTTCCACATCTTTTTCCCGAGCGCTTCTCCAAAAGTCGACTTGTCGACTTTTCATTTAAGACAGCGGTGCCCAAACTTTTTTGGCCCGTAGACTACCTGCCAATTGCATATGTTGAATTTTTATTAACTATTACATAAAATGACTGCTTTTCATGGAAGGCATGAGGCTAATTCTTTAATATCAAATTTTCAATGTTTAACCTCAATTTAGTTAGGTTTAACCTCAAATATTAGGGGTCAATATTTTCTTTTTTAAGTTATACTTCTTGTGGCGCGTCGAGGGTAAAATTTTCGCAAGCAACGGATGTTGCGCGCGTACAACTAAAAAACTAAATTAATTATTGTGAATCTTGTCCAAAGTGGTACATTCTGATCTCAGGAAAATGTGCCGAATGTGCTGGAATGTGCACATCCTGATATTTATTACATTTACCCAATTTATCATTCGCTCGTTTACATCAAAAATTTCAATTTAGTTCAGTAAATATTGATTTTATGTTTGAAAAACGTATTTACCATAGCAATGAGTGGAAGGGAGCAAAAAGATACGACAATATGTCGGTGAAAGTGAGAAAGACCGATTAAAATTATTTGACTAATTTTTCCTCCAATTTATTGACCTAAATTATTGTGAATCGTGCTAAAACCCGAGTGTGCACATTCGAGCTCAAAGTGGCACATTTCGATCTCGGGAAAATAAAGCGCGCCGCTCCGCGTCGCGCTTTATTTGCCTCCCTCGCTCGGAAATGTGCCACTTTTCGCTCGAATGCGCACATCTTCGTGTTTACTAGATTTATCTACTTGTTCATCGCTCTTTTAAAATCAAAAAATTAAATTTAGTTTTGTGAATATCGATTTTGTTCCTAAAAATGAATTTTTACCATAGCAATGGGTGCGAGCGAGCGAAAAGATACAACAATCGCATAAGTACGAGTGAGAGAGAACGATTAAAATTACTCTACTGATTTTTCGTCTAATTTATTAGCCTAAATTATTGTGAATCGTGCTTAGAACCGAGTGTGCACATTCGAGCTCAAAGTGGCACATTCCGATCTCGGGAAAATGAAGCGCGCCGCTCCGCGTCGCGCTTCATTTGCCTCCCTCGCTCGGAAATGTGCCACTTTTCGCTCGAATGCGCACATCGTCGTGTTTACTAGATTTAACTACTTGTTCATCGTTCTTTTAAAATAAAAAAATTAAATTTAGTTTTGTAAACATCGATTTTGTTCCTAAAAATAAATTTTTACCATAGCAATGGGTGCGAGCGAGCGAAAAGATACAACAATCGCATAAGTACGAGTGAGAGGGAACGATTAAAATTACTCTACTGATTTTTCGTCTAATTTATTAGCCTAAATTATTGTGAATCGTGCTTAGAACCGAGTGTGCACATTCGAGCTCAAAGTGGCACATTCCGATCTCGGGAAAATGAAGCGCGCCGCTCCGCGTCGCGCTTCATTTGCCTCCCTCGCTCGGAAATGTGCCACTTTTCGCTCGAATGCGCACATCCTCGTATTTATTGAATTTGTTTGTTTTCAAATAAAAAACTTAAATTTAGGTTTTCTATTTAGAAAAAGTTTTAGCGTTTTTCTTTTAAATTAACCGTTTAAAAACACAAAATAATAAAATTGGGAGTTATTGGTATAAATAAAGTCTTGTAAATTATACGATAATTTAAATTATTTAGAAGGTTATTAAATGATTGTGAATTGTGCCTACATTCGAGCTCAAAGTAACACATTTTGAATTTCGGGAACTTATCTACCTTGTTAATCGGGGAATACTGTACAGTGGGAACAAACAGTTCAATTTATATTTTACGTATGCAAAAAATTATAGCGCTTATTTTTTAAAGTTACAGACACGATTAATATAGATAAACACAGTGAATACAAAGATGTGCACAATTGAGCTCGCAAATGTGCCACTTTGATGCTCGACTTTAAGCCCGATTCATAATAATTAATTAAGTAGGGGAGTCCGGGGTTGGAAGTCACATTTTTTTTCTTTTGTATTTTTAGAGCTCATGGTCTTAATTTATAAATGACATTTATATATCAATAGATAGGGTAAGTGTAGGTATTACTGCGGCTTTTAGGTAAGGCTTTACTTTGGAAGTATTTTTTTTAAATCTATTTCAAAATATCGATAATTTTTTTATTTTAAATCAAAGTTTCCCTTATTTTGAACTTAAAAAATCAACAGCGTGACAAATTAATATTTTCTTTAATTAATAAACATTTTAAAGAAGAGTCTCCATGCATGTATTACTGCGAATAGCTGTTAAGCTTTAAAATTGCATTAAACACGGTAAAAAACTTGTAAGCAAGAAAGTAGGTATTTTTATTGGATTTATTATTAACTTTGCCCATTATTTATTTCTGTTTACGAATAATTTAGCTACTGAATAATTCTTATAGGTTAGAATGAGCGCATTTGACATCCGCAGTAATACCTACATGCACATGAAACTAGCGACGTCTCTATTACTGTGGTTGATTTCAACCCCCCTGTATTTAATAATTATTAATTAATTCAATAATTGTCATACATGTAAAATTAGTATGTTGTTATTATTTTAGAAGCATAAAATATTATTCATATTTTTTTTCAAATTATACAAACTTATATATCATTTATTTATACTAAAAATAAAAAGATCTGCAGTAATACCTACACCCGCAGTAATACCCACTCTTACCCTAGTGTTTTTATTCTAGTTTAAGAAAAAAAAACTTTTTCTCTACCATTATCTAATGAGCAGTTATCATAATTTTTCTGAAGAAAAAAAGTGCGACTTTCAACCCCGTGTCAGGGATGGTTGTCATAGTGTCTGGGATAGGTAATCACCCGCTAAATAAAAGGTAAAATACAAAACGACAAAATAAATGCATATGCTATTCCTAACCTACTCTATCTAACGAACTTAGGTTATGGTAACAAAAATGACAAATGTATAATTACAGCCAATCGGTTATGTAGTAAAACCCCTAGAAACCAATAAAAAAGGCCGCACATATTCATGGTTGCTTTGCACAGGTGACAACTAGCCCCCGTTAACTTTCCCCAAAACAGTTTTGGACAATAAACTCCCAAAATAAATTTAAATCAATGGTCATTTAAAAAACCATATGAATAATGTCATGAAGCATATCTTAAACATCATAAATACACGAAAAAGTATATCACTATGCAAAATTTAAATATACTGAAGAGACTCAACACAGATTCACAAAAATTACTTTCACTGTACAAAAAAAACGAACGCATATATTTCTTTTACGGTATTTCAGAGCGAACTGAAGTGAAGTACGCAAGGAGGTATTGTGCTCGGGCTTCTTTGACACGGGTAAACAAATTTATTAATTCATTAGGTTTGCTGTTATGGCTTATGGTGACAACCTACCCGTGACACAACAATACCCGGTCTCCCCTACTATTAAAAAATATTTAATTACAAACTTACAGGACCTTATATATACCGAAACTCCAATTCTCAATTTTTCAAAAAAATTAATCGCAGCTCAATTTATATTTTATGTTTGCAAAAAATTAGAGCCCTTATTTTTTGAAGTTACAGAGACACGATTAATATAGATAAATCAAGTAAATGCAGGGCATTTGCGCATTCGAGCCAAAAGTGGCACATTTCCGAGCTCGAATGTGTACAATCGGTTTGAAACACGACTTAATTTTTTTTTTAATTTTCTAATCAAATTTTAATCAAGAATTAAATTCGTATTTAGACCATTCCATAAATGAGAAATAACCCTCTTAGAATTAGAGTTAAATTTTAAGCCGACTAAAATGTATCTTAATCACATAAGGAAAAACTTCGTGTAGCAGTTTTTTCGGGAAATTCGCATATTCCAGCGCGCTTATTCGAACGTTGGGGCCGGCTTCCGGGCGTACGGCTTTGGTCGGTGTTAAAATTCTTGTCGGGTATTTTAATACTCCAAATTCGTGCATAAATTAGGTTGGGTTTGAGAAAACTGTCTGGCGAAGAGGTGTGGCAGATAAATAATGGGATAACCGTCTGAGATTGCGAGTTTCCGCTTGACCAGCGTCCAGAGCGGCTTCTGAAAATTCAACCGAGCAAAAAATTGCTTAGCATAAAAGATAACCATATTAAATACGAGACGCCGAACAATTTATTTCCTTTTTGTTTCACAATTCTCGATTTCTGAGAGAATTCATTATTCGAACGTTAATTCGTAGACATTCATTTTCGACGAGGGATTTTCCCGAAGGAAAGCAAAGCAGAGCTTAATAATATAATTCGTCCGATGTTATGCTTGATTTCAATTAAGTTTTAACCGCGCCTTATTAGTTTTGTTTTTTATTATGTTCGGGATCTTTTATGGGGAAAAAAATTGGTTCGCTTTAATGCCAAACATAACTCGTCTAAAGCCGCGCAGGAGAAAAAAACAACTCCCGTCCATTTTTCTGCATAAAAGGTACGAAATATATGAAAGCGATACGCTTTGATTAAGTCCTTTTTTATGTTTTATACGCAGACGAGTATTTGATTTTAAATTAAATTATTTCATAAAACATTCGTGCCTATGCAAAATTTTAATCAAATTTGATTAATCCGAAAATACTATTTTAGAGAAATTCGGTGAGTTATCCAAAAAACTAGATGCTCAACAATTAATTGTTTTTTCTCAATCAGAGTTGCAAAAATTCTAATGTACAGAATAATGCATTTGTCATTTTTTTTAAATAATACATTAATCATTAAAAAAAATTGTTAATGAAAAATATCTCGTTGAACATTAAAATATTAATGTGTATTGAGGGACAATACATTACTCATTAAAAAATTAAGTATTGAGGAACAATACATTACTCAGTAAAAAAATTAATATTAAGAAACCATACATTGCTCATTAAAAAAATGAATATTAAGAAACCATATATTGCTCATTAAAAAAATAGTTATTGAGGAACAATACATTATTCATTAAAAAATTGAGTATTGAAGAACAATACATTACTTAGTAAAAAAAATGAATATTAAAAAACCATACATTGCTCATTAAAAAAAATGGATATTGATGGCCAATACATTACTCATTAAAAAATTGAGTGTTGAGGAACAATACATTACTCATTAAAATAAGTATTAAGAACCAAACCATTACTCATTTAAAAAATGGGTATTGAGGTATAACGCATAACTCATTAAAAATAAAAATAAGTTATAAAAAATAGATACATTACTTATTAAAATAATAATGAGCAATAAATTTTTAATGCATCATAAATAAAACAAATGCGTTTTTTTCAACTATGTTCTCAATTAAAAAAAAATAAATCATCAAACAATTTAAAATTAAAATTGGCAAAAAAATAAAACGTGCACCACGCGTGTGTCACAGCCGATTCTCGGCGTTGTTTTTCATTTGAATAACTGAGCTGACGAAAATGCAAAGAAAAACAAACCCGTTGCCCCCGGAATTCTTTGTGCTAATTTAAAATTAATGATGATTAATAAATTTTAATTAAATTTTCGCAATTTTAAAGAGAGAGAAAATTAATAAAACCTTTACGCGTTTATTGTAAAGTTTTTCCGCGTTAATTTGACGTCCGACAAATTATATAAAATCTCGAGGGGGCAAAAGATATTTACATATTCTCAGGTTTTATATGAAATTAAAACTTTTCGAAAGTTTCCTAATTATGATTCGAATTCTCGATTGTGTACTTAGACAGAACGCGTGGAAATTTATTTCGTAGAAATTTGTTCGCACAAACTTCGAGAATTATTCATATTTAAGTAATAATATAAATGTAGGTAATACGAGCATTTATAAAAGTTACGATCTCAGTTTCCGTGTAACTTTACGTATGTGCAGCAATATGCAATGCCGAGTATAATCCTCGAATAAATCTCTCGGGTAATTGTCATAAATCTACAAACTTATAGTGTAATATCTACTAATTTAAGTAATAACGCCCTAATTGCTGCTGTTCTCGGTTAATCAGAATTAATTAATTTTTAGTTAGAGGGTTAAGTAGTTTGCTTGCGAAAATTTGTAAGTGTGATGAGCCAGATTTATGCGGCTGTTAGTTTTTTGCCCAAATAAATAATAAGATGTCGTATTGATGCAAACGTTCCTGTGCCAAAATTCGTCTTTTTGAGTCGAAGATTTTTTTTGTTCGAACAATATTGAAAGGGTGTACTTCGGGAGCAACGTGATCGATAGCAAACTTCGTAGACGAATTATAAAAAAGAACTCTTCGATTTCTACCTCAAAAACGAATTGTTTAAAAGCGAGATTTTTTTCGCAAAAACGTATATTTTTTACCTTCTCAAGTTTTTTTAAATTAACGCCCACGAATGTTTTATTATTTTAATTCTGGAAAGATACATTTTGAGGTTGTAAAACAGGGGTCTTCAAATTACGGCCCACGGGTTAGATGCGGTCCCAAGGACTTTTGTATTAAGTGTTTTATTTTTGTTTACATCTACAAAATGCAATTTATAATTTATTAGTTAACGCCTGAAAAGTATTGAAAACAAATATTTAATTTTTCTCAAAAAAGTTTGAGGAGCATGGCTCCATAAACAAGAAAATATTTAAATTCAAAATTATGGGAAGATTTTCAGATTTATTCAAAAAATATTATTCCCACCATATTGGTTTTTTTAATCTTGTCTAAAGACAGAAAAAACAATAGATTTTTACAATTTGTAAAAAATGATGATAAAAAAAATTTAATATTAATATCACAAGATATAGAAATTAATAAAGGACATAAACGAAGCTGTACTGTCGCTCCTTTACTATTCGATGTACAGGGTGTTTCATTTAAAGTGCCACTAGAACTATAAAACTAATGAGAATTTCAAAAAACGTACAAGAATATTTTTTTCAATTTTTACGTTCTATCAATGGATGTAAATAGTTTTTTTTTATTTACTTCCGGTTTAACCAGAAATAATTTTAATTCGCTGACTTTAAGCAGAAAGTTATTGATTTTTTTCAAAAATTTAATACAGTTCGTCAAGAGCATTTCGAAAATGTATAACCAATATCATTTAGTTCATAAATAATCCCATTTTTTATTTAGAGTGTTTTGCCAAAGTGTTACAAACATATAGCCCCTAAATCAGTGTTTCCCAACGTAAAGTCTACGCCCCACCGGGGGGCAATTGATAAAATAGAATTTAAAAAACTTTTTTTGAAAATTAATTAAATCGAAAAAAATACACCTCGACTCATACAATTGAAAAAAGAATTAGAAGAGAAAAAAGAGACAAGGTACAACATTAGATTAAATCTAATTATTTATCAGAATCATATTATTATTAAATCAAAGTTATTATAAATAAAAAGTATTATTTAGGAAGTCAGTTAATTATTGTGAATCAAGCTTAAAATCGAGTGTGCACATTCGAGCTCAAAGTGGCACATTCCGATCTCGGGAAAATAAAGCGCGCCGCTCCGCGTCGCGCTTCATTTGCCTCCCTCGCTCGGAAATGTGCCACTTTTCGCTCGAATGCGCACATCGTCGTGTTTACTAGATTTAACTACTTGTTCATCGCTCTTTTAAAATCAAAAAATTAAATTTAGTTTTGTAAATATCGATTTTGTTCCTAAAAATGAATTTTTCCATAGCAATGAGTGCGAGCGAGCGAAAAGATACAACAATCTCATAAGTATAAGTGAGAGAGAACGATTAAAATTATTCTACTGATTTTTCGTCTAATTTATTGGTCTAAATTATAGTGAATCGTGCTTAGAACCGAGTGTGCACATTCGAGCTCAAAGTGGCACATTCCGATCTCGGGAAAATAAGCGCGCCGCTCCGCGTCGCGCTTCATTTGCCTCCCTCGCTCGGAAATGTGCCACTTTTCGCTCGAATGCGCCACATCGTCGTGTTTACTAGATTTAACTACTTGTTCATCGCTCTTTTAAAATCAAAAAATTAAATTTAGTTTTGTAAATATCGATTTTGATGCTAAAAATAAATTTTTCCATAGCAATGAGTGCGAGCGAGCGAAAAGATACAACAATCTCATAAGTATAAGTGAGAGAGAACGATTAAAATTATTCTACTGATTTTTCGTCTAATTTAATAGCCTAAATTATAGTAAATCGTGCTTAGAACCGAGTGTGCACATTTGAGCTCAAAGTGGCACATTCCGATCTCGGGAAAATGAAGCGCGCCGCTACGCGTCGCGCTTCATTTGCCTCCCTCGCTCGGAAATGTGCCACTTTTCGCTCAAATGCGCACATCGTCGTGTTTACTAGATTTAACTACTTGTTCATCGCTCTTTTAAAATCAAAAAATTAAATTTAGTTTTGTAAATATCGATTTTGATCTTAAAAATGAATTTTTACCATAGCAATGAGTGCGAGCGAGCGAAAAGATACAACAATCTCATAAGTATAAGTGAGAGAGAACGATTAAAATTATTCTACTGATTTTTCGTCTAATTTAATAGCCTAAATTATAGTAAATCGTGCTTAGAACCGAGTGTGCACATTCGAGCTCAAAGTGGCACATTCCGATCTCGGGAAAATGAAGCGCGCCGCTCCGCGTCGCGCTTCATTTGCCTCCCTCGCTCGGAAATGTGCCACTTTTCGCTCGAATGCGCACATCGTCGTGTTTACTAGATTTAACTACTTGTTCATCGCTCTTTTAAAATCAAAAAATTAAATTTAGTTTTGTAAATATCGATTTTATTCCTAAAAATGAATTTTTACCATGTGTGCACATTCGAGCTTAAAATGGCACATTCCGATCGCGGAAAAATGTGCCACTTTTCGCTCGAATGCGCACTTTAATGTTTATTTGATTAAATCTTATAACGAGAAATTAAATATTGTTAACCCTATCAATTTTTGCGATTTACAAAAAATTCATTTTCCATAAAACCGTTTCGTATCGCACGAAATTTTGCGGAACGCAAACATTTTAAAAGCACTATCCGTTCCTCCGCAATTCGCTTATTCAAATGGCGAAAAAATAAAACCGCCTAATGATTTCCATGTACGCTGCAATTGTAGTACATACCCGATATAAATGGGGCTTAAAATTGCTTTTATGTGTTGACTATTCGGAATTGTCCGGAAATTCAATTTAAAAGTGCGCGGTTTTAACAATTCCATTTTCGAGCGAAATATATGACCGCTTAAAGATTTAATTAACAGATAAAGTTACATTGTATTTTTATTATTAGTTATCGCAAACTACTGTTTGCATTATCGAACTGCTTCCAAACTATTTATTCGAAAGCGGCGACCTTTCGCAGGAGAGCTTCATTTCGAAGCTTTTCCGAAGCGCCGCGTCGCGCGCCCTCTTCGAACCCATTTTAAATTTAATTTATCCGAGGAGCATATGAAGTAAGTAACTTCTTGTACATAACGCGCTGATTTAAAGTCCATCGAAGCCGGCCATAAACTTAACGAACGACTTTAATATTGGCCGAGTCTCGTTCCCGCAATTTGGCCCGAACTAAATCTTCGATCCTCCATTAAACCGAACTAAATTTGCAAATAGGTAAAGATAAACAGTTCGCTTGTGCAGACACCGTTTATAATCCTTCGCGCGCATACTTCGCTTTTGCTGATACGAAATTCGTGTTGAACAGCGTCGCCGACTGCGGCTCACGGCTCATTTAAAACGAAATTTATACTAATTGAAAACTGACAGTATTATATTACGTAATATCCTGTTACCTAAACTTTGGGTGCCGGGTATCAATCGGCTCGATATCTCTTTGGATGTACACGCCGCGCCGAAAACCATCCACTTACGAAAACGTCAATCAAAAGAAGCGTTACATAAATTCACGAGAACTTTGCAAATTTACTTGCACCGAAATGTTTCGATTGTGGCGGAGCTTTCGGGCGGATGTGTGTATTTTATAAGTTTTCGGCCACCAATTAGTTTTGTTTTGATTATGTAATTAGTGCTTAGTGCGAACTGCATGAACCTGTTTGTGGTCTCACACATCGCTACTTTGGCACACCTGTTGAACGATTTCCACGTTATTCTAAATATTGCATATTTTATATTGCACGTGGGATATATGTATTTAGAATGGAGGTACCCATAATAATAAAATTTAATTTAAAAAGTATCTATTTATAAAATGGTGGGTGGTAGTAAAAATTTGGGCTGATGGTTTAGGACCAAATGTGAACAATATTTTATTCTCGCAATTGTCTTATATAGATCTACACTAAAGGAAAAAATTAAAAGATCAAAAAAATTTCGATAATTTTTTGGTGATTTTTGAGAGGCTGTATTTTTTCAAATTATGTTAAGGATGGGAACAAAATTTCCTAAAAATCGTAACAGTTTCTTGTAGGGCATTTATTCCAGTTTCAAAAACTGTTTTGCAATTTTTCTTCTGATTATTGGTTACTAAGATATCAATGATCGAAGACAAAAAGATGTTTTTTATTTAACGTCCGGTTTCTGGGTAAAAAATGATCGTATCGAGGCTTTAAAAAAATAAACTTGAAGTTGAATGAACAAGCAATCCGTTCCAGATAATGGTTTGGCTGAAAAAAAAAATTCAAGTTTGTGGAAACAAGAACAAGAAAGAAAAAAAATTGGAAAATTTTTCTTGCGCGCTATTGCTTAAGATTGCGTAGTAACGGTGGCTCCTAAAAATTTTTGACTAAAGGATCCGAAAACTAGAATCCTGGTGCTTTAAAATGCTTTTTTTTAAATTTCAGATACGACCATTTTTCACTGAAATACAGAGTGTCAAAAATCTGCAAAAAACTTTGATTATTTTTCCTTTAGTGTATTAGGATTCGTTAAGTGCTGATCACTTTTAATTATCAAACTCAAATAAATTAAACACAAAGTTTTAAGATAAACTTGGTTAAACTTTTTAAACAATTAGAACAAAAAATATAGTTTTTTGCATTTTACCAAAACTCAAACATGCATTTTTCAAAATTTTGCCCATTTGTCTATTTGCCCGAGCTAATTTCCGAAAAATCTAAATCGATTTTGACGAGACTTTGATTGGCGGGTAGAGGATTCTTCAATGAGTAATCTAGGCTACTTTTTATCCCGGAAATATTTACTATTAAAATTTAATATTAGGTTTTGGATTTTAAATTAATTGTATTGTGTTAATGAATAAAATCTGTGAACAATTATATTTAAATTTTAATAATTTTATATAAACTATTTTAATTTTAATTTCTGTCGCCAAACTTTTCTTTACTTAAGATACAAAAATACATTTAAATGAGTAAATGAATGTTGCAAAAACAAATTAAAATATTTAATTTGTAAAATTAAAGTAGTTTTGCCCCAAAAGATAACAAACATACTATTATTTAAAGAGCACTTTAAAAATCGATGGCGGCAGTAAATTAAAATTTTATTTTCAAAAATCGTAAAAACGCATATTTTGCTTAAGTTTAATTATCTTTTGATGGGTAATGCATTTAAATACAGTTTTTCAATTACTCCTTTCTAAACAATTTGTCCCTTCAATCTGTATTTAAAAACGACATTTTTTTGAGCCCCTACAAAAATGTATTAAAAATAACTAATATTGCACAAAAAAATTAATGTATTTAAACCGAGTTTTAACAGAATTAAAGTAAATTAATTAGTGCTTCTAATTTGTAAATTGAAAGTAATTTCCTAAAGTAAGAACAAAAAGACTCCTACATTTTGGGCGCTTTTAAAAAATTAGAGTACCGTTTTATCAAAAACCGCCGAGATACGCATTTGCTCGAATTGAGTTTTTTTTTCTAATTAGCAAAAACAGCAATCAAATCAGACTATTTAATTTCTTAGTATAAAAAATGATGTAATTCTGCTTGTATTTGATAAGCTGATTTCTTTAGTCTCAATTCCTTATTATTATTTTATTTAATTTATAATTTAGATCAATAATTTAGACAAAAAAACAGTTTAATAATTGTGATCGCTCCCTCTCACTTGCACCGACGAGATTATCGTATCCTTTCGCTCCCTTCCACTCATTGCTATGGTAAATATATTTTTCGAATATAAAATCGATATTTACTAAATGAAATTTAAATTAATGGTTTGAAGGTGAGTTGGATAAATTAGAAAAATGTCATAAATACGAGGATGTGCGCATTCGAGCGAAAAGTGGCACATTTCCGAGCGAGGGAAGCAAATGAAGCGCGACGCGGAGCGGCGCGCTTCATTTTCCCGAGATCGGAATGTGCCACTTTGAGCTCGAATGTGCACACTCGGTTTTAAGCATGATTCACAATAATTAATTTACTTTCTTAGGTAGCTATCTTCATACCTCCGAATTTCCTCAACTCTGCGCGCGCAACTTCTATTGCCTGCTAAATTTTTACTTTCAACCGCGAAAAGAAGTATAACTTCAGTAACCCATTAACTTACACGAAATAAACCAAAATTACCACCGATTTCCGTCATCAAATTAAAATGCCCAATTTAAACGTAAAATTACAAAAACCATAAAAAATTCTTAAAATCCTTCCGTCATAAACCGTTCGATAATTACTGTTTCGTCAATAAAAAGCGACTCCGATTTTAAAATAATGATAATTCCCATTTTATTGCGGATTTCCTTACGCAAAGACCTCGTAAACTTTTATTAAATTTCCTCCTCGTTTCTGCCCCAAAAGAAATTCGCAATTAGAAGATTCCGATAGCAAATTATGCTTGTGGATATAAAACGGGGGACGAGGGGGCGCGAGACGCATCTCATTTATATTATTCGAATACCAATAAAGCTCATGAATTTTTATCACTTGTTGCCGCGATGGTGTGTGTGGTCTCACATAGCAATTTCCGAAGCTGGAAATAAGTAAAAGTGGGTTATGTAGCCATAGAAACCCCGCTTCTTAATTACTTTGCTTCCCTAATAATGACGTTTCATTTGTCTAAGCGTTCCGTGCCTTTAAGACAGTAAAAATTATAACATTGCAATTCAAGTCGCGCGAATAGTAGGACAAGATGACACTAACATTCCTCTTTAGATAAGTATTACAAAGAACAAGTTCAAATTAAGTTACTCATTAAAGCCATCACTACCACGTTTTTATTATTCGCGTCAGCGAACGCGGAATATTATATTATTTTTTAATTTCCTCTTCTTTCCCGTTTACTCGGCGTTATGTAAAGCCCTTTAAGTTATTTCCTGTTTTTTTCTTTTCGAGGAACAAACTGACTGAACTGTGCGATACGAGTGGTTCACCATTATTTATTTTTTGTTTAAACAATCTATAAGTTAATTTGCTAATTAAAAGGTGTAGTGGAACAAAATCATAAAAATGTTGAAAGTGGGACCATACTTGTTACAAAAAAAGTTGTGGGTCCTTGTGAGTTATTATAATAAAGAATATAATAAGTAGTTTTGCAATTTTTAATTAAATAATTTTATAAAATAAATATATTGTTGTGAATGGTGCTTAAAACTGACGGCAAAGTCTGAAGTGAATTTTCTACAATAATCTTTTTTAAATCTTCCCCTTCGGCACACATATAAGGCGAAAGCAAGGCGCCGAACAGTAAGTCTCGGTGAGAGACTCGTTAGGCTCGGAATGAGGCTCGACGGTCGAGAATCTCTCACAATTGGAGCGCTCACTGTTATATTGAAATTTTCGAAGTAAATGCGAGCAACGGCGAAGATAAATAAATAGTGTGTAACAAAACAAATATATTTTAGATAAAAAAATAAAAACTCTGTGAGATCGTGAGCGTCGCAAAAAGAAAAGTAAATTTCAAAAATCTGTTAGAGCTAATTTATTTTTTAAATGGGATATAAAATAATATTTACGTGTGGGGTACAAGAGCGACATAGAGGTATATGTTTGTTATCTTAAACAGCTAAAATAGCTAAGCCATTGCTTAAACTACAAAAAATAGAAAACTAAATCATGAGCATTTCAATTGTTTTGATCTCGCCGAAAATTTATTAAACCTATTTACATATTTTTTTACAGATGCAATCTGGCGGACTTAATTAAATTATTATTAAAAAATTAAATTGTATAATTTATTTATATAAAGTGCGTAAATAATTTTTTTTAATAATTTTGCTCAATTGCACAATGTTAAACTTTCATTGAAATGCGTTTTAAACTGTTTCCGTCTCGCTCCACTCATTATCAGAAGTAAAGATTATAAAGTTGTTAAAATTTGTTAAAATTTACAATTTTGGCTCGCATCCTCGACCCACCCAACACCAAGAATGTTTTTTGAGTTTAGAAAAAAATGTTTGAATTCGAAATGTACAGTCAAACTAAGAAGTAATCAACACCTAGAAACAGACCTACAGTCTGGAATAGTACGTTTACTGTAGGTCTGTTTCTAGGGTGTTGATTACTTTTTAGGCTGACTGTACATCTATCCTTTCTTTAGATAGTTCGAAAACTGATAAATTGACACGTTGTTCATTTTCAAGTAGAAAAAAACCAACCAAGTGGAGCCTACCTTTCTTTTAAGAAGATTGAGTCCTCCTTTTTGGGAGATTCCGGATCCAAAATCTAAAACAAGAATTAAAAAATTAGAATCGAAAGATTTTCGGCAGAGAAAAATTAACAATTATTAAATACGAAAAAATGGTAAAAGCAAACGTTATAAAGCACTTCTAATTATGATTTTAAAGTTATTTATTAAATTTGAAAAATGAGCAAAAAATTCGCTTATTACGCAATTAAAAAATAATTATTAAAAGCAAATTTTTAAAAATTTTTTTATAGGTGTTGGGAGTGGTGGGGACAACTATTAATTGCACAAAAACAATACAACCAAAAAAAACCCCTTCTTCTAGTATAAAAAAAATAATTAAATAAATATTTTGTACCCAAGCAAACTAAAATTATCACTGTCCATTAATTTTTTGCAAATCTCTTAAATTGAAGTAATTAATACATGTAATGCAAATGCAATTACTGTAAAAAAGTTTGAAATGCTCTTAAAAAAAATTAAAATTACGATGACTTTTGAACAAAGACCGATTAGTTTTACGTTAAAGCTCGTTACGAAAAAGCAATTAAAAAAATAAGTCTTGCGACCGTTCGAATCGTATGAGAAATGCAAAATTGCGCTTTCGCACAGAAAAATCAAAGTTTTCCCTTTTTCCTTACCACCAATTAAATGTGCACGTAACGAACAACGCATTAACGACAATTATTTAAATAATTAAGCAAACATTCTGATTGAAAATAATTTTATAAGACGTCTGCAGAAACGAAAACACCGACTTCAACTGAATGGAAGGTTCTCGAACTCGAAATCGAAAAGCCGGGCTTCTATCTTATCTGCTTTTTTGCCTAACCGGCACATGCACTGCAAAACAACTTAATCAGTCACCACGTGCAATTAAAAATCAATACTTTTTGACCGTGAAAAATAACGTCGAAATAAAAATGAGTGGAAATTTGTAGATGTACAGGGTGTTCCGCAAATAGGTACCGAAACATAACTGGGCGATACCTGACACCAATCCAAATAACAAAATTTTATATATAATCCGTCCTAAGTGTAAAAAAAATCGAAAAAAATGCATTTCAATTTTCCGGTAAATTACAACACTGTGTCCATATGCTTTTCAAAGAAAGTGAGGTCATTTAGTACATTGCTAATTGGCATATTTGATATGCGATTTCTATGGTTTTTTTTATTTTGGCTTTAATGGCATTATTATAATAGACATGAAAAAAACTATTCTAAATAATAACCCGTGCAGAAATTTACTATGGATGCCCTAACAGTGGTAGGGCCCCTTAAATGCTACGTTGTGGATTACACGTTACAACATTTCTCAGTGAATCCTTTTTAAAGCCAGTAAAGGGCATTGTCGACTTATGATAAGGAAATCCATTTAGGGGTTTTTCAGAGTAACCATTAAAGGGCCTTTTAATTTTTGTCAAAAATTCCTTAACCCTTGACATACAATGACGTCTAGGAGACGTCGATCGTTTAAGGTGTCATTGTAAATTTTGACGTCTCTAAGACGTCAAGAACTGTATTCCATTTTATGTTCCAAAAAAAGTTTTAATTTTGTTAAAAGGCACAAAATTGGCGATTTGGGAATTTTGTTATTAATATAATTCTGTAATATTTAATTGCGAATTGTCAGAGAGTAAATTAATTCTTGTAAAGTGTGCTTAAAGCCGAGTGTGCGCATTCGAGCTCAAAGTGGCACATTTCCGATCTCGGGAAAATGAAGCGCGCCGCTCCGCGTCGCGCTTCATTTGCATCCCTCGCTCGAAAATGTGCCACTTTTCGCTCAAACGCGCACATCTTCGTATTTA
Source organism: Sinopyrophorus schimmeli (assembly GCA_036325965.1). NCBI lineage: Eukaryota > Metazoa > Arthropoda > Insecta > Coleoptera > Elateridae > Sinopyrophorus > Sinopyrophorus schimmeli. The sequence goes on along the minus strand of JARFIZ010000013.1, from coordinate 10,411,842 downwards.
TTTAATTTGTTTAAATTACCTTTTGGATTTAAAAAAGAAATAGCAATGTATTCAAATAAAACGACATATGCGCAGTAACACATAGTTTGATAAGCACTGGTCTAGCTATACGCAAGCGCAACATAGCGCGTTGTAATATTTAATTTAGTCGCGCCAAAGAAGTATTACTTCTAACGTGCGTACATAAGTACATGCACCGGTTTTTTTTACATAGAATGAAATTCAGTTTTAAACATTTAGCAAAATTATTAAAGTAAATTCGAAGAATAAATTATTTTAAGTTTTTAGACAACTCAAAATAAATAAATTAATAACTTGGAAAATTTTTAAAATATATTTAAAAACTTTAGAAATTTTTAATTATCAATTTTGTTGTATAACACAAATTAAATAAAACAAAACTTTATTCGGTAAATTTAAAAGGAAATTTTGATGAAAAAATTATTATTTATTTTCAGAAAACTCAAATAGAGTAAATACAGAATTTGTGGTTTTTCAAAAAACTTCGAAGATCATTAATTTACGCAATTAAAATTAATATTGGAAAAAACTCAATAAATAAATTATCCTAATTGTTCAGAAATATTAAATTTATAAAATTAAATACAGTAAAACCTCGATAGGTCGAAGTTGAAGAGAAACTAAAAATAATTCGCGTTATCAAAAATTCGAGCTATCGATATAAAAATATTTTTTAGTTTATGTTTTTAAAATTTACTTATTGTTTTTTTTTCTTAATAATGTCTTAGTGATTTCTTGCTAAAACTTGTGTCTTGAACAAGTTGTAATTAGGCTTCATATTTGGAATAATCCAATTTTTAAATATAAAAAAATATTTATATGTTATATATTATATGCATCAAAATTTTAGAATGACTTAGGTGGGGAATGTTAAAAAAGGTTGGGAAACACTGCTCTACATATTTCAAAATATTTTAAAACTATTAATTATTTATTTTATGTTATTTGTGTATGCTCATAACAGTTAAGTTGAGCCAAATTAACAGTTTTTTTGGGACTCATCAAATTCGTTTTTTTTGTGTCAAGGGGTTAATAGGTTTTAGTTACGGTAAATATTAAAGGACCTTTAAATGTCTTTTTGTGGATTCTATAAGAAGAAAAGTCTATAATAAATTGATTGAATATCTTATTTATAAAACATTAAATTATTTCTATTTACTGCAAGTTGTGAAGTTATCAATTAAATTATTATTTTTTATTTGTTTTACAGTTTACACTCATACATAATACTTTTTTTGTCAGCTAAAAGTAATGATTATTGATAAGTGTCTTTATGTACATTACTAAAAAGTCATTCAAAAATTACATAACAGCCTATTTGGAGGGCGGGGGTGGGGGGCTTTTATTTGTTAGTATTTGTTACAGGAAAGGGCTAGTTAAACATAAGGTCACAACAGCCAAATAAATTTTTCTTTCAAAAAATTTCTTTTTTTAGTTTGAAAAAAAGTTTAGAAGTTATATACATATATCCTAACAGGTTTCTAAAAGCAAAAAGGATTAATTATTTTGAATTTTAACAAATACAGAACTAACAATAGAAAAATATCTTTTGTTGTCTTTTACCTCAGCTGGATATTGCTTTATGTTTAACTATCCTTTTGTAATATTCTAAGAAAATCTTTAAGAGAAATCTTTAAAGGACCTTATTACATTGCCCTTAAAGGCCCCCATTACATTTCCCTTAAAGGCCCACTTTTACAAAACGTGACCATTAGGGTGGCGCAAAAAAACCGACTATTTTTTTTGAGTCTCAAATGAAAAAATGTTAGTTTTTGATGTTTTAAGAGCTACTTCCAAAGGACAGCTCAAAAAAAAATCGGTTTTTTTGCGCCACCCTAGTGACCATCCTTTTAGGTCCCTTAAAGTGTAAGGAAATCTTTAAAGGGCCGTATTAGAACCCTGACACAATTTCTGCACGGGACTATTTTCTTTTTAAAATCAAAAATTAATAAAAACAAGTTCAATAAACGCCAAGATGCGCGCGTTCGAGCGAAAAGTGGCACATTTCCGAGCGAGGGAGGCAAATGAAGCGCGACGCGGAGCGGCGCGCTTCATTTTCCCGAGATCGGAATGTGCCACTTTGAGCTCGAACGTGCGCACTCCGTTTTAAGGGTGATTCACAATTATTAATTTAATTGCTAAACAATTCGAATAAAAAGAAACAGAAAATCTCCGATTTAGTGCTTTTAAATTAATCGTTTAAATTTAAAAAAGCCGTTGCGTTTCAATTTCAAAATCACACAAACGATTTATTTATGTCGGATTAAATTTTAATTTAGTTTTATTAATAAATAAAACTTTTATAGCTGTACGTTAGCCTTCTTCGGGTTAATAACTTTTACGAAGCGTTATTAAAATTTATTAAACAAACACAAGGCGTTTAATTCCCTATTGTTACCTGGCTGTTAAATGAGCGATTTAAAAAAATATTGACTTCCAAGATTAGAAGAAAATAAGAAGGGAGCCATAAAAAGCTCTAAGCGTCTCGAGAATGCAGGAGGCGCATTAAAAACCCATAACCCTTATTCGAGTAGCACTAAAATATCAAATGAAAAGTCGGTAGACCATTACAACAGTACCTGTAAGCGTTATTGCTTTGATAAAAATCATAAAAACGCCAAAACTAAATGGATAAAATCGATGAAACGTAAAATTTACAGCGTCCTTTCCTAATATATCCTTGTATACGAGCTTCTTGGAACAAGAAGAAAACGGCGGCCCGAGCTTCGGCGGCACTCAAGCATAAGATATAACCCCCGTCACTCGACGACCGCGAATCATAGAAATAATTTAATTTTACGATGGCCAGAATTTAATGGCGTATGTAATCCGGCGCAGCCATTTCGCATGCCGCTTCACGAGCCACACACATCTGTGAATCTTCTGATTAAAACATCGTTTCATGGAAAATGAATTTTTAAAATTTAATTTATAAGAGCCCCCAAGAATTGCCAACGATTCATAAAAGGCATTTCGGTGAGTGGAACGGCGATGGCGATGCTAAACGACATTGCAAAATTAAAATTATGTTGGTCCTTTGTGCATAGCCATCCGTCCGACTCAAATTAAACGTCCGCCATTCTTAATTGCATTAAGAGGAAAGTTTAGCAATCGAATTCGTTGCTCTTGCGACCTTAGAACATTTCTAACAAAGTTTCGTTTTTGTCTTAAGAAATAGTGGTGAAAATTTTGGCTGGTAGCATAGACCCAATTTGAGGTCCATATACAGGGTCGTCGCAACAATTCCGGTATACTTCAATGCAAAATGATGAAGTCACAATTAAGTGTAAGTTGGCGAATAGTGTTGGTTTGTATTTGCTTTAGTTTTGACGTGAAGTACATTTGTTTGATGAAGTACGAAGATGGGCCGAAAGCAAAACGGCAGAGCAGCGATGCTTGATTACTCCGCGCCCAAAAAAATCCCAAAGAAATTATTGAATAATTTGACTATAAAAAGACACAAGTGTCCGCAATTAGGAAAAAGTTTTCGGATGCTGATAGCTGATAGCGTCAAATTTCAATCAATATTTACTTACAAAAATAAAATATATAATTATTTTTCAAAAGCATAACATGGAATTTCAAAATAAAAATCAATTAAATAAAATTAAAATTAAAGTAAAATTGCAAACTAAACTAATTTTTTAAATCTTTAATAATAAATAACTAAAAATGAGACATTAAATTAAAATTACATTTAATGCAATTTTAAATTATTTATTTTTAAACCAAAAAATTTTTAAAAAACAAAAAAAAAAAATAAAATTTTTTAAATAAAAAATTTTTATGAAAATATCCAAAAAGACTTTTTTTTAAAATTTCCCAAAAAATTTCCGCTTATAACGCAACCACTGTATGTAATTTTTTTGAACACCTGTGTGGTAAATCTAAAAATCAATAGTTTGAAGGCTTCGTGAAAAATCAATACATAAACTTCGCCCCTTTACTTAACGTTTTATGGACGCAAATGTGCCTTAACTTATAGGCAGCTTCAATACAACGTTCTTTGAATGTAACATATGTGCTTCAAAGAAAAATTACGAAATTTAAATTATATCAGTCTTTAAAACATTTTTTGAAATGGCTTTAATATTACTTAAAAATTGAAATTGCAAATATTTGTTGAATTGTATTTTTTATTTTAACTCTTATAAATCAATTTATTTAATGTGTATTACTTTTTCCAGAACATCATTAAAGCTTACCAAACTTTCCTCTACGAAAATATATAAAAAATGAAATTTTTAAAAACACATAATTCCGCTTATAACGCAACCACTGTAAATTTTTTGAACATGTAACTATGTGTTTGGCAAATCTAAAAATCAATACTTTGCAGATTTCGTGAAAAATCAATACTTTGAATTTGTCGTGAAAAATCAATTCATAAACTCCGCCCCTTTACTTAACGCAAATTTGCCTTAACTTATAGGCAGCTTGAATACAACGTGTTTTTAATGTAACATGCGTGCTTTAAAGAAAAATTAAAAAATTTAAATTATACCAACTTAAAATTTTTTTTTTAAATGACATCTAAATTAATTAATATTAATATCTGCTAGAGCAATAAATAAATATATATTCTTTTAGAAGAAGGTCGCAAAAGTATTACAACCTGTAAAGGAGTCGCAGTATAAAATAGATTGGGAACCCCTGTAATAATGTATACAAAATTAAGATGCTAAAATGGATATTGACTTATCTAATTTGCAATGCGAAAGCGGTCCAAATTTAACCATTAATTTTATTTTATAGGTTAAGGTATTATTATCTTCATATTTCTACCATTAATTGAGTCTATCATGCTCGCCTTATTTTAGTGCCTTCAATTCATTTGAGTTTGATCATGAAAAGTAATCAGTTATTTAACGTATCCTAATACATCTATTTAAGACAATTTTGAGTATATATACCGGGTGTTTCATTTAACGTGCCACGAGCTTATATTACCCATGCGAATTTTTCAAAAAGTACAAGTATAAAAGTGTTCTTAATTTAAACGATCTATCGATGGGCATTTCTACTTGCGTTTTAAGCAAAAATACTGTCAACTTTCTTATCTTAAAAAGAATGGTATAGATTTTTTCCAAAATTAAATGGACATGGTCAAAAGCTTTCAAAAAATGTATAATAAGGCATTATTTGTTTAACGGAAAATAGTGTTAACTTTCTTATCTTAAATTGAATGAAACGCACTAGAAACTTTTTTAAAATGTGTAACAAGTTACCATTTGGTTATTAATTTTTTATTTTTTGGAATTCTATAGTGTTTCATCAAAACACAATGACACTCGCGGTACTTTGATAAAACAACCAACTTTACCTAACAAAAAATGATTTTAAAAAATTATTTAAAAACCAAACGGTTACGTATTAAAATTTTTGAAAATCCCTTGACAAGACCATTAAAATTTTGAAAAAAATTAATACTTTACAATTTAAGACGAAAGAGTTAACATCATTCTCGATTAAACAGGAAGCAGAACAAAATTCATATTAATCTTCCGCATACTAGGTGACTAAATGTCACATGCCATACTAGGTGGGGTTTCTATATCCCAAAAATAAAATAAAATCCACAAAATTTTATTTCATGACAGTTAAATGATAAGAAATATATTTTAATCACCAATAACACATATCTATTTATGCATTAGAATAGACTTTAATTAATTAATAAAAATACAAAAACTTAACTTTTTCTTCACTTACAAACTATTGAGTTTTTTTTTTGAGTACTAAATTCCAATGACACGCGTCAATTACGATACCGAATATTGAGAAAACCTAACAAGAATTTCATTCTTGCCTCCTTATTGAAATACAAATTAATTTCACGACAATTTCTTAATGATTCGCAATAATTTAGACTAATAAATTAGACGAAAAATTAATTGAATAATTTGAATCGTTCCCTCTCACTTGCATTAACAATATTAACGTATGTTCTCGCTCCCCTCCACTCATTGCTATGGTAAATACGTTTTCGAATATAAAATCGATATTTACTAAATTAAATTAAAATTTTTGATTTGAAGGAGCGCACGGTAAATTATACTAATATAATAAACACGAGGATGTGCGCATTCGAGCGAAAAGTGGCACATTTCCGAGCGAGGAAGCAAATGAAGCGCGACGCGGAGCGGCGCGCTTCATTTTCCCGAGATCGGAATGTGCCACTTTGAGCTCGAATGTGCGCACTCGGTTTTAAGCACGATTTACAATAATTTAGGCCGATAAATTAGACAAAGAATCAGTAAAATAATTTTAATCGTTCCCTCTCACTCGTACTTATGAAATTATTGTATCTTTTCGCTCGCTCGCACTCATTGCTATGGTGAAAATGCATTTTTTGGAACAAAATCGATATTTACCGAACTAAATTTAATTTTTTCATTTTGAAAGAGCGATGAACAATGTAGATAAATCTAGTAAACACGAAGATGTGCGCATTCGAGCGAAAAGTGGCACATTTCCGAGCGAGGGAGGCAAATGAAGCGCGACGCGGAGCGGCGCGCTTCATTTTCCCGAGATCGGAATGTGCCACTTTGAGCTCGAATGTGCACACTCGGTTTTAAGCTCGATTACCAAATGTCGCGTTTTGACAAAAAAAAATTGTTCCCACGTGTTTTGCGATAGATGAAATAAATTTAAAAAAACTTTTATAGCCGTACTTTTTTTAAAAAATTAGTTTTAGTGTAAAATCCTGTGACCGGATTTGGTTCTGTACCACCAGCGCAAATTTTTACCACCAGTTCTTTATTTTTTCTAAAATTAAAAGAAAAATAGAAACGTCCCCATTAAAGACGTTTAACTTTACGGCTCAATTTGGGCGGGCCGTAAATGTGCCCAACTGTTCCCATAAAAAAAACCGTATGCAAAAAGCAAAGAACGGAGATAGCCGCCGCAAAAAGAAATTATGCGAAGAAATAAAATTTTAATCAGATCGCTATTCTATGTTTACTACTGCAGCGCGGAAAATGCGAGATGAAAATAAAAATCTCGACATCACACGTAAATCTAAAGCGGATTACCTTTTACAAAAGTTTCTCATACATTATTTTCGCGTTTTTTACACTTTTCGGGCTATCGGACGTTTCCATTTTTAAGAGTAATAGAAAAAAAATAGCAAACACTAAGCTGCAGCTGTAAAATCTTTTATTCCATTGTAATCTGACGCCGGAAATAGGATAGATTACTTTTTACCGCGCTTTATAAATTTTTAACTGGTTGAATAAATTTAAGCGGCCGGCCTTTTGCTTCCTTAAAATCGCGTTAAATAAAAATATGCAGATTATCCAATCTGCTTAGTTCGAAATATAAGAATATTTATTATTATTGAAAATGTTCAAGTAGCTGTGCTTGAGAAAAGTCTTTTAAGCGTGATTTCTTACACGGCTAAAATTAGCTGTGCGCGCGCAACTTCCTTTGCCGACTAGAATTGTCCTTAAGGGGCGCCAAAAGAAGTATAACTTCAACAATTTCTTTTTCTCTGCAAAATTACGCGCAACCTTTTGTGTCCCGCAGTAACTGATATTAATTGATCGACAAGTTATAATTAAGTTCCCGAAAGTTTTCAGCTTGACTCGTTTATGCCGGCACTTCACAATGATCTCAAGTCGTGATTCAGTTGGCAGCTAATAAGTTTACAGAATGTTAATGAAACGCTTCGAACTTTACGACTTTTGATTAAATTTCGCTAGAAAACCAAAAGTTCTCCTGCTGCTTAAGGATCGGGAAATGCAGGTTAGCAAATGATGTACGCCTTTGTTTGATCCGCGTTATCTCGTTAAAGTCTCAGCTACGGCTTTAATTTAATAAAGCTCAGGAAGTGCGGGAAATTAAAACCAATTGACCCTGAAACCGGAAGTCGAAAGTGCGGCAGCTGCCGAGCTCAGATTATGCAGATAAAGCTTTTAAACAACGGTAACTAAAGCGTTGAAATACATCGTGTCTGCCGTTTACTGTATATTTTCTTAAGAACTTTGCCAACTTTACAACGCATTATCTTCCTCTATTATTACGTTACGTAAATATAATTTTGCCACAATAAAACAATCAGGGCGCCTCTTTGTGCCGCAAAAGGTTACTTTATTAAAATATCTGCTTCGTTATTTAGTTTCTTTTTCCGCAATTTTTTTGTTCGGCACGAGATTCAATTTTTCAAACAGATTTTGGCGCGTAATTAAATATCTGGCTTGCTTATTCACAGAGTTTATCAAAAAATATGGGTATTGCATTTTTCTAAAAAAAAATCTTCCATAAGTCGAACGCTGACAAGTCGAATTTTTGATAGGTCGAACCTGTTTCCCTAAGATTTGCCTATCTCAACGTTAATATTTTTATATCAACAACTGGAATTTCAATAAATCGAATTTTTTAATAAATCGAAGCGTTTTACAATTTTTTAAATTCAAGTTTCCGTTAGTAAATACGTTGATAACTCGAAGTTTAATTTTACATTTTTTCTTAAAATTATGCTACCTGGGAGAAGATTAAAAACGGGTCGGTTCGAGGTTATTGCTGCTTAAAAGGTCTATTGTATAAAAAGGTTTTATACTACAAGCTGTTTTAATGGCGGCACTTCAATTGGATTTAAAAACTAATTTTTGTTTAAATGCCTTATAAACAGTTATGAATTTTAAGATAGTTTTAGCGTTTATTTTACAAGAAAAGAAACTATTTTTGCATTTTAGTTTTCATTTTGGTAGTGATTCGTCGAGTACGAGGACTAACAAATATGTTTTACGTTCTTTATAGTTTGTAACAGAGTATAACAGAAAATCTAAAAAATAATACTTTTTCTAAAATTATTTACGTATTAAAATGGAGTGTAAACGAAAATTAAAAAGTTTAAGCATAAGGGAGAGAATTAGTCTTATAAAAGAGGTGGAACGTGGGCTCAAAAGAAAAAAGGATATAGCTAAAGATTTTGGAATTCCCGCAAACACTTTATCAACCATTTTAAAAAACAAAGACCTAATTGTAGCTGCTGAAGATACAAATGATCACTACTTTAGAAAAAGCCTAAAGGAGTTTCCTTTTCCCAATCTGGAGAAAGCTATGATTGAATAGTTTCGGTATGCACGTAATAAAAATATTTCGATTTCGGGACCTGTACTGTTACAAAAATCAGAAGAGTTCACGCGCCTATTAAACTATTATAATTTTAAAGCAAGTCAGGGTTGGCTGAAGAATTTCAAAAAAGGGAACCTCATCATTTAAAAAGTAATATGTGGTTAAAGTGCAGAAGTGTCTGAAAACGATTGTGAACTTTGGAGGCATAAAGTCTTAACACCATTACTGCAAAGGTATGAACATAGCAATATTTTTAACGCCGATGAAACTGGTTTGTTTTTTTAAATACTTACCGGATAAAACTTTAACTTTTTTAAATAAAAAGTGTTACGGTGGGAAACGCAGCAAGGAAAGAGTGACTTTGATGGTAGGAGCTAAAAATGAATGAATAAAGTGGGCCACTGATTTTTTAAATTAAATTCAAGTTAAAATTCTTTTGAAACAAAAAAAAAATTTTGGCTTTTGATCTTCAAATTTATCTAAAAATGAACAAATTTCATCGTTTCTAATTCAAAATTCACTTTAATGCCTAAGAAAAGTATGTTATTGTTTCGGAATTTTTTTGAAAACTGCAATAATGACGATAGAAATTTTTTAGTTAATAATTGTTAATGGCAAGAATAAGGAGACTTCGAAGCTTTGGAACACTTTTTTTTTCCAAAAAAATTGGAACTTGAATTTAATTTAAAAAATCAGTGGGCCACCTCAAAATGTTGAGTAAAAAAAATTTTTTTTTCAAAAGTTTTTATTTTTTTAAGCTACATATTTTAGCCCCAGGCCAAAAAAATTTTTTTTGCTCCACCCTAATATACATATATATACGTAAGTGTGTAAATGAACTTTTATTGATAACTCAAATTAATTATCAAAAGTTCAATAACAGAAGACATCAAACAAAAACAATTATGTTGGTATGGACACGTACAAAGAATGGGAGAGGAAAGATTGCCGAAACAGGTTATACAGTGGTCACCAAGAGAAAACAGAAAGAGAGGAAGACCAAGGACTACGTGGATAAGTGGCATTGAAAAAGCCATGTCGGAAAGAAATCTAACACCTAACGACTGTAACGATAGAAGGCGATGGCAGATGGGAACCGCAGGGCGTAGAAGAACGCTATAAAGCGGATATATATATATAAATTAATTAGTGTCCCTTCGACTTATCGAGGTTCGACTGTAATTGATTACATCGTATACAGGTAGCCCTCCTACAACACGGCTTCTTATAACACGATAAGAAAATTCCAAAAATCTTTGTAAAACCAATGTACTACTGCTGCACTGAATAATATGATTTTTGTTAAAGATATTTAAAAGCTAAATTGCCTTAAAAAAAGAAAGAATGAACTATAGTGCCTTTAAGGGCATTTATTTCAGTTTCCGAAACTGTTTTGAAATTTTCCGTACGATTTTTGCTTATTGAGATATCAACGATTGAAGACAAAAGGACCTTTTTTTATTTAACGTTCCGCAACTTGGTCAAAAATGATCGTATCGAGGTCTTAAAAAATGAAACTTGAAGCTGAATAAGCAAACTATCCGTTCCTAATGGTTTAACTGAAAAAATGAAATCCGCAAAGACAAAAACAAAAAAAAAATTGCGAGCTATTGCTTAAGATTGCATAATAACGCACACAGCCTCGTATTCATTAAATTTATTTATTTGAATCTTTGCATTTAATTTAGTTACACCAAAGAAGTATCCCTTTTAATGCGCGCTTTTTTAATTAGTGCGTTTCGAATTCGCAAAGACGCCATCCTTTCCCCGAATCGATGTCGCCAATTAATGTCGCAACTTCTTGCTTTGCGAAATTGAATTGCGAATGTGTGTTCTCGATTCGAACCTATTCGAAACGTACACGCACTTAGGAAAATTGCATTCCTTACCGTTGTAGTAACTCGGTCGGGTGCTTCGCCACACTATTCTTGCGGCCATAGAATTTTTATCAGACATTGAATTTAGCTTCGGGGCGCTCTCTCCAGATTAATTTTCTTCATTGACAACGACAGCTGACAAATGCAGGCCCCTTGCAACAAATTACACATCCTCCGAGATAGTTGCAATAGTTGTCAAAACTTGATAAGTGGCCGGGAAATAGTTTCGAGTTTCCTTTCAAATTTCGACGTTGAGAGATGTGTACGTGTTGCGAGCAACTTATTTTCTCACCGAATTAGTATAAATCATTATTAAAACTAAGAAAGACTTTTCGCTAAAGCAATCTGGATATTGTGAGTAATTAAATTTTTAGTGCTTTTTTAACAATTACTCAAAAGTATTCAATAATTGATTTATTATTAATAATACTGTGTTTCCATTATGAAAAATATGACGTTATAATTTCGCAATTAGTGTATTTACCATGACAACTGAATACTTAAAGTTTGCAAACAAAACTAAGGCATTTGTTGGTAGGTGGTTGTCATGACAATGCAATTTAGAGAAAATACCAGTGGTACGTCGAAAAAGTGTATGCCTGTTTGTTATTTAATTAATTTATTATTATAGGATTGAAAGAAGAATGTGTTATTAAAAATACAACAAATTATGTTCATGGCGCCTATAAAAATAAATCATTTTCATATGGTTTATTTAATAAATACTATTTTAAAGAGACATTGAAATTAAACTAATACTTTTTGTCGGTTTATAAAACCACTTTTTAGTGATTAGGTACTGGGGTATATATTGATCGACTACTAGTTTTCTTAATTTTAGTATGATCGGATACAAGGGGTGCCAACTTCTGGCTCTTTTCACGTTTAATTTTGTTAGAGTTCGCTTAACTGTGAAAGGCAACTCGACAAAATAAATTTCTCCCAAATTGATTACGTTAATTTGGTTACCTTGGAAATAATATTAATAAATAAGAATTTCTGACTTATTTACTGTCAAAACACAAAAATTAGCTGCAAGACAACCACAATTTGACGCTTTAAAAATGTGGGAAACATACAATAACTACATATAAAAATGTATAAACTGCGGAACCATACTTTGAAAAGCCAAACCGACTGACAAAGTCGGCTCCCATCTAAAGCACCCCCTCTCTGATGAAGTATTACGGCAATCAAATGATTATTTTGAAATATTAATTTTATATATGGAAAACATTACGCCATAAAAAAATTTTTGTATTAGAGTTGCAAGGCTTCAAAGACCAAAATGTTTAATTTTCAAAATTTGCAAAACGGCTTTTTTGGTGCTTCATGATTGTTTATTTATGTTTAGTAAAGCCCGGAAAAATAATTAAAAAAATCCTAGATAACAATCAAAAGAGAAAATAATTTATTTCCTCTAAGATTTTCAAGGCATGAAAGTTGAAAATATCTAATTTGCAAAATTTACGAAAACGGCCATTTTGGTACTTCATAATTGTTTATTTATGTTTTGTAAACACCGGAAAAATAGTTTAAAAATCCTGGATAGCTATCAAAGGAGTAAACAATTTTTTTTCTATTAGAGTTGCAAGGCTTCAAAGCCCAAAATATTAATTTTCAAAATTTACAAACACGGCCTTTTTGTAGCTTCATAATTGTTTATTAATATTTAGTAAAGACCGGAAAAATAATTAAAAGATTCCTGGATAACAATCAAAAGAGAAAATAATTTATTTTATGTATGATTTCCAAGCTATCAAAGTTTAAAATATTTAATTTTCAAAATTTGAAAACACGGCCTTTTTGGTGTTTTATAATTGTTTACTTATGTTTAGTAAAGACTAAAAAAATAATTAAAAAAATTCTGGATAACAATCAAAAGAGAAAATAATTTATTTCATATATGATTTCCAGGCCATCAAAGTCCAAAATATTTAATTTTCAAAATTTGCAAATACGGCCTTTTTAGTGTTTCATAATTGTTTATTTATGTTTAGTAAAGACCGGAAAAATAATTAAAAAATTCCTGGATAACAATCAAAAGAGAAAATAATTTATTTCATACGTGTAGGTATATGATTTCCAAGCCATCAAAGACCAAAATATTTAATTTTCAAAATTTGCAAACTCGACCTTTTTGGTGCTTTATAATTGTTTATTTATGTTTTGTAAACGCTGAAAAAATAGTTTAAAAAATCTTGCATAGCTATCAAAGAAGAAATTAATTAATTTAATGGTTCCCAAGAAAATATATATGAAATTGTTAAAATTTAAAAAAAGGGTGATTCTGATGCTTTAGAATTCTTTATTTGTAATTGTTTAGTTCAAAATTAAATTGTTAAGATTTATTTATTAAATAAGTTTTTTTCAGATAAACCACCACCTAAATATTGAATATAATTTTCATCACGGGTCATACTTATTTAATTCTATCACTTTGTAATTTTTTGACACGATTTAATAAAACTTTATATAAACTTAATTAAAAGTATACTTCTTTGGCAATACATTTACATTATTGACAACAAACAAAAATTAAAAATAATGTAATTTAGAATTAAGACTTTTTATTATTTTAATGTTCCTATAGCTTTTACTATATAGCTATTTATTATAAAAAATTCAGAACGTGCGTCCTTTCCTCTGAATTTATATTAAATAATTTAGGGATGCAAAAAGTATCGAAATTTTTCGTTTGAAAATCGAAATTTCCGCGGACCGTGTGCGGATTTTTATTAGTTGAAAAATGAATTAGATCCGAAGGGCGTCCGATAATGCGGCAGGAATAGTAATGGTCTCCTCCGACGCAATGTTTTTTTTAAGGGCATTCGAATTTCGCAGTTTCCGAGTTAAAAGTTTGGGCCGACGAAAACGAGCATGTGTCTTTAAAATGCTAAAAGCAAAGTGAACACATAATATTTCAGAGGCGCTAGGTACAAAAGCAAATTATCATATCCGGCGTATAATGTGTTCTTTTGCATTTTAGCCGGCAAAATTCCGCTTGAATTAATCCCAGGATCCCGTGCATAATGGCTGAGAGGTGCGAGGCCGTAAGAAATGATTACTCGGCGTGCGAGATCCGTATTTTGATGCAAATGCATGTGCGCCTCGTCGTACAAGGAGAGGTTCGGAACTCGGAATCGCAGATTTCGGTTATATTTGCAATATTTAATAATCATTACTTCAACATTAATTCAAAAATAATGAAAAAAAAATGCTTTTAAAGTTTTACGCATCATCTAATTGAAGAAAGTTTGTATCAATACCAAATCTGAAAAATTACTATAAGTTCTACTTTAACCTTTAATAACTTTTAAATAAGTGAATTTATCGAAAAATCGTAAAAGGGCTGTTTTGTGGAGCGTTCAATAACCTACAAAAATATGTACCTTTCATCGCTGTATTAATATACAGCGAGGAAAGAAAAATTAAATATAAACCGTGCCAAAACCCCATGTTGTTTAAGGCCGTGGTCCAAAATAGTGCTGCTTTTTTTTTTGAAGCGGTGAATAGTTAAATAACAATAGTTGCGTTCCGAATCAAGTTAAATCTGCCAAGAACAACATAATATTTAAGCACTTATCAATAGGTGGCACTTTACCGTTTGTTATTTGTTCAGCAAACATGACTTCGGGAAATATCGTTAAAAGCAAAACTTACCAAAAAGTTTGATAGATCAGCCAAAAAGTGAAAAAAAAAATTGAATTTTTTGTAGGTTCTATTTTGACATTGATTAACTTTTGAAGGAGTAGAATGTTCAAATACAACTTTTCAGCGCTATTACCATCTAACGGACAAGGGTCAAAGTTTTGGTTAGCAAAGACGAGGAACCGCAATAAAAATCATAACATAACCATGCCCAGCGAGATCAAAAACAATGCTTCGGCACTTCAATTACCAAATTGTTATTAATGACTTTTTCAATACAATTTTTTAACAATATATATACAAAAGATGGCTCTACAGCATAGCGTATTGCAAATTTGATGAAATTCCTTAGTTTTTGTACAATTGCGGTCTGAACTATCGTCTTTCTTGCCCTTAAAGCATGTTAATTTCAGCAGGTTTGCTATTTTTTTTAAAGTTACACTATATTTTTAGGTAAAATAAAATATGCCTTGCTTTAGTCCAATCTGTTATTGTTCTATGTAATTTTTTTTACAACATTATATATTGTTAATTAAAAATGGTAATTGAAATACGAAACGTCTAAATTTTCGTCGATATTAGGCAACCCAGTTCTCTCGGATCGCCCCCCTTAAATGGAAAATGTATCGTCTTTGTGGCAGGGTTTAATATGAATATTAAGGGTACATATGGGGTACCTATATATTTTTTTTACGCCATAAACTAAAAATTTAGGGGCCGCTGCAAAAAAATTAACCAAGTTGGTAAACAACGGATACCGTAATATAGAAAACCTGTTGTACCTTGGTCCCTTTTTATCTAAAGCAACTTTATATTTTTTTAATATTTTCCGGCTTTCGTGACCCATAATTTTCGATAACGTGAAGTTAGCAGCAGCTGGCCAATGTACTTTGTTAATGTATGAGATCAATTGAAATTTTTAATCGAAAAAAAGTGTCTTTTTATATTCTTTTTACTTAAATATCTTATTGATTTTTATTACCTAATAACAAATGACCCATCGTAATAAAAAGATTATTTATTAATGTTTGCATAGTAGTGGTCTAATTTTGGCACTGCGTAATCTTTAATTTTATTTTTGAGTTTAAACATCAAGGGTCGGTGTGTTGTACCTCGGTCACCGTCAATAAGTTGTACCTTGGCCCTAAGATCAACGTGCAATAAATAAAAATTTAGATATAAATACCTTTGTTATAAATTCTTATTTTTTTTTTATTTTGATTCAGATAATATGCCTCGCAAATTAAAATTTTTTCAAAGTTAACCATTAATTATGTGAAATTTTAGTATACGAGAAAAGTTTTGTAAATTTTTGAAACAATTTTAGTGTCATCTCAAAGAAGAACATTAGTAGTTCTTGTAATAGAAAAATAAATGTACAGTTTTCATAGAACAATAGGTTTTATTTTGCTTAATGTGAATAGAGCCAAGGTACATCACCCCCGTTGTAGATCCACTAATTTTTAAATCTTATAGCAATTCGAGTAAACGGTTGGTAATGGTTTCAAATATTTTATGATCAATACCTTAGTAGTGCCCCACTACGATGCAAATTATTTTATCAACAAATTGTTACATATACAATTTAAAATAAATTGCAAGTGAAAAAAGGGCAAAGGTACAACATGTTCCCCTATATTAGATTAAATCTAATTATTTATCAGTATCATATTATTATTAAATCAAAGTTATTATAAATAAAATAGTAATGTTTATGAAGTAAGTTAATTATTGTGAATCACGCTTAAAACCGAGTGTGCGCATTCGAGCTCAAAGTGGCACATTCCGATCTCGGGAAAATGAAGCGCGCCGCTCCGCGTCGCGCTTCATTTGCCTCCCTCGCTCGGAAATGTGCCACTTTTCGCTCGAATGCGCACATCCTCGTATTTACTAGATATATCTACTGTGTTGCAAATATAAACGAAATCTGTAATTCAGAGTTCTGAGTGCAATTGGCACAAAATCATGCAACACAAACGTAATTAATAGATAATATTCGGGCGCAAGTTTTGCGGGCTTTCTTTGAATTTTTCATGGCCGAAGGCGGCGCCGTGTTTCGATTTGTACGTTGAATGTGTCGCCGGCTTCTGCTGACGTTGATTTGATTAAAAATTAAATTTTTCTCGCCCGAACGTGGAAATGATATTTCTCGACGACGTTTCCGACCATATTTCAGGTAATTTTTAATTCAAATCCTAACGTTATAAATCATTTCTATAATGAAAACGCGTTACTTGTACGACACACTTTAATAACAACTTATACGATCAAACTTTTTAATAAATTTAATATCGCCGATACTTTTCATCTGTATTCAGCGCAAGATTGATAGATGTTATTGATATGCTTTTGCGAAAACACGCGATATTTTTGAACCGAACGCCTCGCTTAGTATTTTTGATCGTGCATAATAATCGCTCAAATTATTTAATATCTGGCTCGTACGTAAGTGCTAAAAGGTGACGAAGGCTTTCAAAATCAAAAAACTTACATTTTTAGAAGATAATAAGTGGGGAAAGCTAAAGACGTACATAAGAGGAAACGTTGTTACTTTTGTCTTTCAAGAGATCTGTTATTTCGACGCCGAAGAAACAATTTTTTATTCATTTGCAAATACCGGGTGTTTCGTTTAAAGTGCCACGAGCTTATAACTCCTTAACTAATAAAAAAAATTGCATTTATAAATCAGTGGCACTTATACTGAAACACGCTGCTAATCGAAAATAAAACTATTTTTTTGAAATTATTTATTAATCAAAATGGTAACTTATTTTACATTTATGGAAAGCCCCGAGGGGTTCTATCCAATTATTAAAAAACACCCTTCTATTTAAGATAAAAAGTTGACACGATTTCCGGTTAAAACGGAAGTATAGAACGAATAAATTTAAAAAAACTTCTAAACTTGTACTTTTTTTGAAATCTATGTTATTTTAGGTATTATAAGCTCGTGGCACTTTAAATCATACACCCGGTATATTTTCTCGTCGAAGATTTTTCCAAATAGAACTTTACCGTGACGTTCGTAAAAACGGACGTGGTTTTCGAGTTGCTTTCGTAAACAGGCAAAATAAAATAATATCTCAAAAGCCAGGTAAGAAATGCGATAACGTCGACTCGCACACAACCCAAAGCTTCTACGTCATTCTGTGACGTATAAAAATTCAACTTAAAGGAAATTAATTTGTGGTGTAGTTTTAATTTTTTGCAAAAACCACCGAAGCCAAAAATTGCCCATTTTTTTGTGAGCACAGCGGTACAAAAATTTCTGAGGTACCACTAATTTCGCACAATAAAAATCGAAAAACATTAAAAAAACGACTTACAGGTTTGAATTTTGCAGGAGGGGTGCTTCTTAGGGATAGAAGGCCTTCGATAAACACTGTCACTCTACACATTTAAATATTCACTGGTAAATCAAAATTTTGGGGAGCGTTTAACTGAGATCTTCGACGTGCCTTACACAAATGAAACGTGCGGGGAACGGGTGTGAGAATTCCAGTTTGCGATAAGCATTTTGTTTGCGTTTTCGATGAATTAAATTTTTGGGCATTTACATGGCAGTTTTCGAACGATTTATGTGATTGCGTAAATTGGCAATTTTTGCATAAAACTAGCAATATTAAAATTATAAGCTCGTGGCGCTTTAAATGATACAACCGGTATATATAATATATACCGGGTGTTTTATTTAAAGTACCACGAGCTTAGAATTTCTAAAATAATAAAAACTTCCAAAAAAATACAAGTATAAAAGTTTTTTTAATTAATTTTATACTGTACTTTTTTGAAATTTTGATTATTTTAAAAATTATAAGCTTGTGGTACTTTACTGAAACACTAGAATTCAAAATACATTTTTAAAATTATGTATTAATCAAATAGAAAGTTGTTATACATATTTAGAAAGCCCTTGATGAGCTTTTTCCAACTATCTAAAGCAGTGTTTCCCAACCTTTTTATTAACATGCCCCACCTAAGTCATTCTAAAATTTTGATGCCCCCCTATGTAATATAAATATTTTTGAAGTTATACTTCTTTGAGAAGAAATATTTGCAGGCAACGGAAGTTGCGCGCACACATCTAACAAAAATTTGTTACTTGAAATTAGCTTTCTAAAAAAGTAATTTAATAATTTTGAATGAAGCTTACAACCGAGCGTGCACATTCGAGCTCAAAGTGGCACATTCCGATCTCGGGAAAATGAAGCGCGCCGCTCCGCGTCGCGCTTCATTTGCCTCCCTCGCTCGGAAATGTGCCACTTTTCGCTCGAATGCGCACATACCACGCATTCATGGAATTTGTTTATTCTATCTTTCGCTTTTTGAAATCTTAAATCTAAATTTAGAGTAAATATCAATTTTATGTTCAAAAAACGTATTTACCATAGCAATAAGTGGAAGGGAGCAAAAAGATACAGCAATCCCGTCAATGCGAGTGAGAGGAACGATTGAAATTATTCAATTAATTTTGTGTCTAATTTATTTGCTTAAATTATTGTGAATCATGCTTAAAACCGAGTGTGCACATTCGAGCTCAAAGTGGCACATTCCGATCTCGGGAAAATGAAGCGCGCCGCTCCGCGTCGCGCTTCATTTGCCTCCCTCGCTCGGAAATGTGCCACTTTTCGCTCGAATGCGCACATACCACGCATTCATGGAATTTGTTTATTCTATCTTTCGCTTTTTGAAATCTTAAATCTAAATTTAATGTAACTATCAATTTTATGTTCAAAAAACGTATTTACCACAGCAATAAGTGGAAGGGAGCAGAAAGATACAACAATCCCGTCAATGCGAGTGAGAGGGAACGATTGAAATTATTCAATTAGTTTTGTGTCTAATTTATTTGCTTAAATTATTGTGAATCATGCTTAAAACCGAGTGTGCACATTCGAGCTCAAAGTGGCACATTCCGATCTCGGGAAAATGAAGCGCGCCGCTCCGCGTCGCGCTTCATTTCCTTCCCTCGCTCGGAAATGTGCCACTTTTCGCTCGAACGCGCACATCCTCGTATTTATTAAATTTATCTTTGCACGTGGTTATGTTTAATTTAGTTACACAAAAGAAGTATAACTTCTAATGCGCGTACATAAGTACATGCAATGGTTTTTAAATTTTCTATTTAAAAATTAAATTATTCTATAAATGAAGCCCAATTACAACTTGTTTAAAGCGCAAGATTTAGGTTTTAGCAAGAAATCACTAGAAAATTATTAAGAAAAAAACAAAAAGTAAATTTTTAAAATATATATGGGTAGAGAACGAAAAATTAAGTACGTATTTAAATTGTCCCCTTCACTGCAAATGGAAGTGTTTTATTTTAAAACGCTAAAGTGTTTTACTGCTATTTAAATACATGGTAGTCACTAAGTAAACGTTTACTTAGTGCCTACCACGTACTTACATAAATGGCAGAAAAACACTTTAGCGTTTTAAAATAACACACTTCCATTTGCAGTGTTGATTAATGATATTGCCTTCCTAACCATTTAAATTGCCATGTGGGGCGTGGGACCCACGTTGGGAAACACCGATCTAAAGCATCTTACTATTTAAGATAAAAAAATTAACACAATTTCGAGTTAAACCGGAAGAGGTACAAAATTTGTATTTATGCCAGTGCATAGATCACATAAATTAAAGAAACTTTTATACAGAAACGTCTACCTTACATAACCTTGTATGACGGATAAGAACAATCTACATTTTTCCAAAAGCTCTCATAATCGATACTAAGACACACATATAAGCATAGCCGACTCCCGTAATAGTCAGTGTAAGACTAAGTTGCGTTCGTTCAGTTCAGTGATCTCTACTCTGCTGGTTCTCTATCGTGCCGTAAAGATAAATTCGTAAATAAATATACATTGTAAATAAATACGAGTGTAAATCAATTAGTTCAGTGAACTAAAACTGTAAGTAAATTAGTTAGCAAATTAAATATATATTAAGTATTTAAGTTATTAGTGTAGGTAAATTGGTTAATTTTTTTCTTAAATAATTGTAATTGTTATTAATATAAGTTAATATTTGTAACCCTAATTCGAACCCTAGTGAACTTGTTACAGTATTGTATTGTGCCGTACTTTAGTATTTAAAAATTTAAAACCTCACAATTGACCTCACACAGTGTACCTATATGCTACCTTCCCCTTTGTCGCCCCTATCATTAAATTGGAAATTATAAATATTATTTTATTATTCAAACTTTACAAAATTGATCTTCGGCTTCGCTCGGATTATTTAAGCGATTAATAATAAATCTCTCGGCCTCTATCAAGTAGGTTCCAATAAATGCGTAATGCAAGAGACTTATGTACACGCGTACGTCTGCACAACAAACGTTATACATTTTTAATTGATGCTTACAATTAGAACCAAAACATTATCAATTAATTACCGAGCTCGAACAACAAACAAAACGGAATATTATTCTACCTGATCGAGAAATTAATTAAAATTAAACACATACATACTAATAAGTCAACAAGAAAACAAATTACAAATTAATATTTTTCAATGCTATTGGTTTTATTGATTGCCCGAACACCTATTTGCCCAAGCCCTTCGCAATAAAACGACAGCCTCGACGAACAAAAAATACGTAACTATTAAAATTGGCCGATTGCAATAATTTGCGCGAAGTTAATTGCCGACGTGTGGCAAATATCAGAAAATAATTTCGGAGGCAAATTCATAAACTGTTTTCATCGCGATTGTCGTTAACGCGATTATATCTCAAACTGATTAAGTTAGGGTTTACGATAGGGAGTTTTTATGGGTTCACAAAAAGGTGTTGATTGTGATCCATATGGCGTTCCCTGCTACAAAACGGTACAAAAAACAGGACACTTGTTTTACCAGAAACAATCAATCGATTATACAAATGGGCGTTAATGCGAAACCGATAATTAAATTATCATATCTTGGGCGGGCGTTATTAAATCTGCAGTTTGTTGCTGTTTCGAAAGTAATTAAAGAACGTCGAATATCCGCCGAATGATACCTTCGGATAGAGGCAAAACGAGGAAAAAAATTATTGGTCGTTTTTAATGTGGCTGGTAATTAAAATACCGGCGAAGATAATGGAGGTGGAGTTTCCAGCTTGGCTGCAAAGTTAATTAGAAAATACGCGTAAAAAAAGGGATTAAAATCTCGGCTCTGCTTATTTCTATTGCAGGAAAGCACGGTTTCCGTGCAAATTATAGTTCATATAAATTATGTGATAGAATTTACTCTTTGCAGTCGGCCCCCTCGAATAACAGCTTCGTTTTATGTTAATTTGCTACGTTATAATTTAATTTCAAATATAACTTCCTGTTTGAGTTCCGTTTCGACGAAAAACTACGTTTTAGTTGACTCACAGGCCTACTGCGTTTGTTTGAAACATGGACAAGTTTCGTTTCCGACGCATTTAAAATTTTCATAAAAATTTTATTTTTATAAACAAGTTTTTTCAAATTAGACATAAAAATAGTGGTTAAATAACAGAAATTCCGATCGAGCTAAATTTTAGTTGAGACCTTAGGTATACCATTAGAAATAAAGTTTTAAAAGTCCCTTTGATCCTATGTGTGCTAAAAAAGTTAATCGGGGTCAAAATTTGAGGTTTTTTGGATTTTTTCGAAAACGGTTAGTTTTATCAAAAAAGTAGTTCAGACAAAAATTATAGATCTTAAAATTATCTACAAAAATTGTCCTTATACTTTTTCTAATAATTACCATTCGTGAAATATCGCGATTCTACACTAAAAAAAAAAATTAAAGGGTCAAGATTTCTTGGTGATTTTTAACAGGCTGTATTTCAGTGAAAAATGATCGTATCTAAAATTTAAAAAACGCTTTTTAAAGCTCTAAGATTCTAGTTTTCAGATCTTTTAATAAAAAAAATTTAGGAGCCAATGGAAAAACATTTTTTTTAGTTTTTTTTTAACATTTTTACCGCAAACAAAAATTAAATTAATGAAGAAAATCACCAAAAAATTTAGGAAATTTTCTTGACCCTTTAATTTTTTCCTTTAGTGTAGAATCGCGATATCTCAGGAATGGTGATTATTTTTGTAGATAATTTTAAGATCTATAATTTTTTTCTGAGCTACTTTTTTGATAAATCTTACCGTTTTCGAAAAATATCCAAAAAAACCTCAAATTTTGACATTTTCCCTGAAAACTTTTTTAGCACACATAGAATTGATGGGAACTTTTGACATTTTATTTCTAATAGTGTACCCAAGGTCTTAACCAAAATTTAGCTCTGCCAGAATTTTTGTTATTTGAAATGTCTATTTTGACCGGACTATTACTTATAATTTTGAAAATAAGCAGAGGCTACTAAATAAAAAAATAATTACTGTAGTATATTTATGTTTAGTTTAATTTGTCTCATACTAGGTGACTAAATGTCACGTGCCATACTAGGTGGGGTTTGTCATACCTCGAAAATAAAATGAAATAAAATCCACAAATTTGTACTTTATGACAGTTCAATGATAAGAAATAAATTTTAATAATTAATAACGAATAGATTTAAGTAGAACACATTGTATCTACTGGCTTTCTTCCACTCATTGCTTAATAAATACGTTTTGTCAAATAAAAAATCGATATTTATTACATTAAATTAAAATTTTAGAATTAAAGTGGTCTATGGTAAATTAAATTAATGTAATAAATACAAGGATGTGCGCATTCGAGCGAAAAGTGGCACATTTCCGAGCGAGGGAGGCAAATGAAGCGCGACGCGGAGCGGCGCGCTTCATTTTCCCGAGATCGGAATGTGCCACTTTGAGCTCGAATGCGCACACTCGGTTTTAAGCACGATTACCAAGCGTCCCCTTTTAACAAGAAAATAATTGGTCACGTTAGTTATACTCCACCTCGTACACGAAAGTTTAAGAGGACATCACAAATTTTGTTTTAGGTTATTTGAACAAATTATTACCGATCCGAAAGAATTATTCTCGGGCCGATGAACAGACGGAGTGATCACGCTCTAAAAGCATGCTGTGGTAGGGCTCCTGGTCCTTTTACACTATATTTAAGAACTTTATTATTAATTTTACCAACAAGAATTTCTCGCAGAACCGGCTACTGATCAAATAGTTTAACGGCCCCTACACGGCTATACTCTTTTCCCCTAATGCAAAAAGATACAACTGTTTTATTATAATGCTGCAAAGTTGTCGCACCGTTTTCCCCCAGTAATAACATTACAATTTTTAATCTTCCAATATTTGCGAATAAAACACCTGCATTTAATTTACAATTAAAAATATAGTTATATTTCTAAAATTTATAATTAACTAGCTGATGTTCGCATTCACAATTATTTGATTTGCAGAAATAGAAGTTGCTCTTTGTCCGGCACATGCGCACGGCGTCGCTTGCCTCTTCCGCGTACGAAAACTTTGACGACTTGACACTAAATAGGAATATCGCGATAATTTTTATGTCAATTTGAGTCCCGTCAAAATCGGTTCAGCCGTTTCCGAGATATACGGACGGACAAACTGACAGAAAGACAGACGGACAGACAAAAATTTTAAAAACGCCCGTTTGGGCTTTAGTAACATTAAAATAACCATATGCGCTTAAGAAAAATTCTTTATTTTGAAATCACAGACAGACACTTCGATTTTATTTATATGTATAGATAAAGGCCAAATGTTAAAGAAATTTAATAATTTAAAAAAATTAATCAAAATCTATCCGGTAGTTTATGCGTGATACGCACACATCGATTTTATTTCAATTCATCGTTTTCATCCATTACTCCCCAATTTTGATTGCAAAATAAATATAAACAGATTCCACCCAAAAATGCGATTACAATTTAAAAAAAGACGCCCTGCACCATTATAAACGATTTGCGCGGTTAATAAGACAGCGAAGGGGTGCCGTTTCGAACATTTTCTAAAATCTATAATTAATGGAAACCGTCAAAATATAATTTTCCTCCGGTATCGTTTGTGTCTTTACTCGGGCCCACCATTTATATCTGTACAGTAACCAATTACTTCTCTTCTCGACCAGGATCTTAATTTAATTGGAAGGTGGTACGGTTCATTGCGCATTTTCTCTTGATAATTGTTTTCGAAATACACCATTAATTATTTGAAAAGCTGGCGAGGAATATCGTTAAAAAGGAACCGATTAATAGACAGAATTCAACAAAAAAGAAGGGCGGCGTTGGTAATGCGTAAGTGTAAAATAAGTTAAACGTATCTATTTCATTAAGTCCTTAGCCATCGTAATAGGGTCAAAATCTAATTTTCTTGCTCATGTTTAAAACCATTAAGTTGAAATGTTTTTAATGCATGAGCTTTTCGTTATAATTAAAAACGTGTAGGTAATTTTGAACGGCTGACGCTCGGGTCTCATTCTTGGATGATTGCTCTTGGCATCGCAGAAACCCTCGGTATAGGGGGTGAACGCCGCCACCAGCACTCGATGAATATTTTATCGTCGTTTACCTTACTGGACCAAAGTTTAACCGTGACCTTTATTATACATACACACCTTTCCTTTGC
The DNA here is from genome assembly GCA_036325965.1 of Sinopyrophorus schimmeli. NCBI lineage: Eukaryota > Metazoa > Arthropoda > Insecta > Coleoptera > Elateridae > Sinopyrophorus > Sinopyrophorus schimmeli. Next base: position 10,386,683 of record JARFIZ010000013.1, on the reverse strand, counting down.
GAATTTAAATTTCTAATGCCGCCGCCGATTTTAACAATGCAATTCGATTCACGTAAACGGTTCGAGTTTTCTAATTAGTGCTATTCAAAAATTAACGGCGATTTATCAAAATTCGTTGCTATCTCTCGGATCTCTATTACACTAACATTAATTGCGTTGCGGATCGTTTAAATTTATTTAAGGTAGGCGACCCAACGCTCGATTGTACACTGCGCGCCAAAAGAGAATAGACATGAGAAGTTAAAGCTCTAACATTTAGAGGACCAATATTACAACAAATTAAACGCCCAATTTATTTCAATAAAATATTGTACTAGAATTTGAAGGTTATAATATTTTATTTTTTATATTGCCATTATACTGACCGTTTTTTAAGAGCTGATTGGACCTTTAATAAAATAATATTGTACTTTTACTTGTTCACAAAATTTAGAAAAAAAGTAAACTCTGTTGGGATTCGAACATCGGTGGATCATCCCAAGGTTGGCGGACTAGCTGGTCGAGTTAATCAAACAATTACCAAATTGTTTTAACTTTAAATATATAACTAAAAGCAGCATGTAAGAATGGTCCCCTAACTTTCAGAACTTTAACTTACAAAGTTAAATTTGCATGTCCATTCTCTTTTGACGAGCACTGTACCATCATTATGTGAAGACTTCTATATAAAAAAAATTACTATAATTTCTGAAGTTACATTTATTATAAAATCACATATTATAGTGTTTCGTTTAATTAATTAATTTAATCTTGTATGCAATAGAATGAAATAAATCTTCCTTTATTTACAACCCAAACAGGGTTAAAACATAAATAAATTGAATCGACAAGTAATATTACAACGGTCCTAATGACCAAAAAATAATAGCTAAAGCCACATATACGTAAAAATATTTAACTTTGCCAAAATTTTATAAAAATGTGGCATCCGCTGTAAAAACCATACCTAACTTTTTAATTCGGATTACAGTCGAACTTTTATATTAGGAAAGTTTATTTAACAAATATCTTTTTAAAATTAAATTTGTATTTTAAAATACACGTACCAAAAAAAAAAAAACATTAATTTGCTTGTTATAAAATAAAATATTTTGATTCAAGTTTTAAATAATTTTGATGGTATCGAATTCCGTAATTAATAAATAAATTCAAAAGAAAAACCATAGATTAGTAATAAAATAGATAACAGTTTAAATAAACGAAATAAGATTTACAAAAAAAACTAACGGGAGATTTTCAAAAAGTGCAATCTGCTTTCGAAAAACGACAATTAAAGAAAATTGATTTAATGTTTAATTTTTACAAGTTTGAATTAAAAATCAATCTAAAACTTTTGATTTTATATATTTTTTAATTAAATTTAAAAATTTAATTCGTAAACTAATTTAAAAAAAAAACCTATAAATCCCAATTTACTTTTGCCAAATTACGATTAAAGATATAATCAATTTTTTGCAAAAATTATTTATATTAAAATGGAACTCAATTCATAATTATTCTTGGAAATATCAATGTGTACTTTAATTTTATAGAAGTTTATCTTTAATAATTTATAATTATACTTTCAAACTTTTGCAGATTGAAAATTTTCCGACATTTCAGCATAACACAGAACCAAAATTTTAATACTCAAAAACTTCAAAAAACAATGCGTATAACACAAAGTTAAAAAAATCAATTAATTCAATCGACATATAATAATGGCCAAAAGGGGCTCCGACCACGAGCAAAAATAAGCTAATGCCATGTTTAATTTAAAAACTTAAGTTCATCACTAACATCGTTGATAAAAGCACGTAAAAAATTAATTTTTAGTAAACTACCAACGTTTGAATTATTTGTAAATATAAACAAGTCCTTTTTGTTGTACCATTTTGTCTTATTGAACGTATACCCTTATTACAAATAACCAGAAAAAAAATTAAAAATCCTACCTTACACGCTCTTTGTTGATAATTCTTCCCGTCTGGGAAAACTTGATGTTCCAACCATATTTTTGACAAACCACTCAACACACAACTGAATCTGTAACGAAATATCGTAATTAGTACTTTATCTTTTTAAGAACAAAAGTATTATAAAAATTACATAATAATTATTACGTATAAATTAATTTTTGAACATTAAATCAATTCTAAAGTGAAACTTCTTATACAAAGCTAAATCTAAAATTTCGTCACGAAAAAGGGGTATACCGCGAGAAGGACAATATAAAGTGAAAATGTTTTAGCGCCAAGCTCAATAGTTTAAAAAAGAGGGGTGGGGGTCAAAGAGCCGGGCAATATACATACATAAAATGTTGAGAATATTCAACAGCATTATTACGCCAACGTGTGTAGTGTTTGGCGCATGCGTGGACACTATTATATGAGGTGTAGCAAACTATATTCATAAATAAAAATATGTATAATCATTTAGACCCGCGGGAATTAACAAACAAGTTTCACTTCTTCAGCGAGCTATGTGGGCAAGGCTCACTCGTTTTTTGAATTACTTATTTTTAAGTTTTATATTTTCTACTAAGGCACTGAGATGTAAACAATATTTGATGCACTTTTCGAAAACGTATTAAGAGTTGGTAAGTTGCGAAAGTTGCCAACCGTATTGACTCAATAAAATTTCAAAGCCACACACTTGATGCACTTCGAAAGTTGGTATTTTCTTTTACGAATTCGCTTCGTTTAGAATACCAAATTCTTTAGGAATTAAAATTTTAGCGACGGCCACATAAGCGCGAATTATTTCCATTTTTCTGTTTCGAGCAAACAAAATAAAATCCGAAGTTATGAATGGAACTTTTTATGTTCTGGCTTTGCTTTACGGAGAGTTGTACGTACGTTTAATTAATATTTATTTTACTTTGGAATATGACGAGCAGCAAAATGCGAATAAGTTCTTGTTTAATGAAAACGTTCGTTTTTGAAAAGACGGAAACTTCGTGCTTTCGTACAAATATCCAGAATGTGATCAAAAAAAAAGAAGAGAAATAAATGAGCCTTTTTTGCAAAATAAATATATGTATATGTACAACATTTAGTCGAAGATCCATATGACAAATGTCAACCTTGTTTTTCTTACAATTTGTTTAATATTATTTTTTGCACATGTTAAATTTAAGCCAGTGTGACACATCGACTTTTTGCAAATAAAAGAAATGTTTTTAAAAATAATTACATTAAGATTACTTCTAAAAAAAATAACTATGGTAGGTAGTAGTGATGAACAATTTAGCCGGTTAAGTCGGCCAAAAAAGTTAACCAGGCTAATTAGATAGCTAACGAATCAGCTTAGCTCATTTAGCCGGTTAAGTGCAAAAGCCAGGTTATTTAGCTAACAGCTAATCCAGCTAATTTTATTTATTACTATTAATTACTAAAAACAGTTAAACACGATTAATAAATTAAGTATATTCAATTAGTTTTTATACTAAAAAAGCCTTAATAAAATAATTTATTGATTATATTAAATAATATCTAATTACAGTAGGCGCCCCTTAATGTGATCATTAAGGGACCTAGATAAAGTGATTACAGTGATTAAGGTTTTGAAAGCTTCAAACGCGTTTTTCTCCCAGACTTAACCTTGGGCTCTGTTGATTTTTTTGGCTGATCTTACGCTCCGATACACGAACTTTCAGAATCTAAAAAGTATTTAAAGATGCATTCACAAATAATCGAACTACGATTTTTCAAAGTGGAAATTTAAAAAAAATTAATCGGACTCTTCGAACTCCTTTTTCTTCAACCCTTAATTACTCGGGTAATTAACATTGCGCCTTATGCCTATTTTGCATGCATCTTATGGAAAAAAGCTTCAGGAATCCGAATCCGGGTCGTTTTTAGTGATCGAATCGAAAATGAGGGCGCTACGCTCGTTTTTATAATTCGAAGTGTACTTTTTTCGATTTATTTAGTTTTCTGGGCAATTTTGGGAGACAAAAAAGGAGCAGAGTAGAATCATCCCGGCTATGTTGGTTTGGGGTCTATAGGAACGTCCCGTAAAAATTTAAAGTAAGTCCATTACCTAAAATTTTTTTTCTCATTTCGATTTTTGGCGTTTTTAAATTAATTACAAGTCGGACTCTTCAAACCCGTTTTTCTCGAGAATTTCAAATGGTACGACTATGAATTTTTAGACCTATCCGAAACCAAAAAATCTGACAAATTCGAATTTGTATAGTTTTTAAAAAACAGTGCACAAATAACGGCGCTACAATTTTTTTAACGTACTCTTTTGTGCTACAAAAATAAATCTAAAACTTTAACCCATATTTACTCAAAAAATTGACATTGCGCCCTATTCCGATTTTATACGTATCTTATGAAAAAAAATCTAAGAATTCCGAATCCAGGTTGTATTTAATGATCGGATCGAAAACGAGAGCGCTACGATCGATTTTAGTTTCAAAAACGTTCCAAAAAAATACAGAAATGTGATTTTTACGAGAACGATTTATTGCGATAATAAAATTGCAAATCAACTTGTTATAAATTTAGTAATTATTATGTTTAGAAACTAGAAAAACAGGGAGTTTCGATCTGGACCAGTGTTTCCCAACGTGGGTCCCACGCCCCACATGGGAGCAATTTAAAGGTTTAAGGGGGCAATATCATTATTTAATTTGAAAACGTTCTTGATTTTTAGTTATCTTCCTATTATATGTGTTGAAAATTTATTTATTGGTTTTTCTCAATAATTTCATAGTGATTTCTTTCTAAAACCTACATCTTCAGTCTTGAACAAGTTATAATTAGGCTTCATACATAGAATAATTCAATTTTTAAGTATAAAATTAAAAAATTCGGTGTGTGTACTTATGTACGCGCATTAGAAGTTATACTTCTTTGGTGTGACCAAATTAAATATAACCATGTGCAAAGATAAGTTCAATAAATACGAGGATGTGCGCGTTCGAGCGAAAAGTGGCACATTTCCGAGCGAGGGAGGCAAATGAAGCGCGACGCGGAGCGGCGCGCTTCATTTTCCCGAGATCGGAATGTGCCACTTTGAGCTCGAACGTGCACACTCGGTTTTAAGCATGATTCACAACAATTTATTCCGATAAATGAGGCGAAAAACTAATTAAGCAATTTTAATCATTCCCTCTCACTTGCACTGACAAGATTTTCGTATCTTTTCGCTTCCTTCCACTCATTGCTATGGTAAATACGTTTTTTGAATATAAAATCGATATTTACTAAATTAAATTAAGATAATTGATTTGAAGAAGCGAACGGTAAGTTATACTAATCTAATAAACACGAGGATGTGCGCGTTCGAGCGAAAAGTGGCACATTTCCGAGCGAGGGAGGCAAATGAAGCGCGACGCGGAGCGGCGCGCTTCATTTTCCCGAGATCGGAATGTGCCACTTTGAGCTCGAACGTGCACACTCGGTTTTAAGCATGATTCACAACAATTTATTCCGATAAATGAGGCGAAAAACTAATTAAGCAATTTAAATCATTCCCTCTCACTTGCACTGACAAGATTTTCGTATCTTCTCGCTCCCTTCCACTCATTGCTATGGTAAATACGTTTTTCGAATATAAAATCGACATCTACAAAATTAAATTAAGATATTTGATTTGAACAAGCGCACGGTAAGTTATACTAATCTAATAAACACGAGGATGTGCGCGTTCGAGCGAAAAGTGGCACATTTCCGAGCGAGGGAGGCAAATGAAGCGCGACGCGGAGCGGCGCGCTTCATTTTCCCGAGATCGGAATGTGCCACTTTGAGCTCGAACGTGCACACTCGGTTTTAAGCCTCATTCACAAGTATTAATTTACTTTCTTACTTCAACTGTCGAATTTTCGTTAGCAGTGCTAATATTTTACTCTCGAAATCGCCAAAAGAAGTATAACTTCAAAAATATTTTTGTTACGTAAGGGGGCATTCAAATTTTAGAATGACTTAAGTGGGGCATGTTAAAAAAAAAGTTGGGAAACACTGATCTAGACGAAAACCGCATTCCGGCATGACGACGACTAAAATGGGATGCAGAAATCGTAATCGTAGCCCCCCCGTCGGAAAATAAACTATTTCCTGTTCGTGCTGTGTGTCTGTTTAACACAAGTAAATATCTTAATCCGAGCTAAGTGGTGATTAACTACATTGAGTTACGACGGAGACGGAAACAGCCAGGTGAATGTACATATATTTAGGGCTGAAACAGAGCTTTCAGCGGCGGTTTCGGAATTAGGTTTAATAGTAATATGTTAGTAACAACCTTGACTACTTAAAGGTAAATGGAATTAATGGAATTCCGGAAAGTGCACTCCAGATGGATTGCTCCCTTTGTAGAACACAACGTTCCCTATTCAAATGTCACACGATGGCAGCAGGCTTACGTATTATTATCTACTTCGAGTGTGGTACCATTAAGTTTCATTGTAATTCCAACTATTTCAGATTTTATTTAAGGTCCGTAATGGTTTTTATGCCTCCAATTTTTCGAAATTGCATTTCTAACCAAAATAAGCAATGTAAAAAATACACATTGTTTATGATGTTAAAGCAAAAGGTCAATAAGGTAATGTTCATGTTTCATAAAAAGAATTGATATTGCGGTACAACTAAGTTATACTTAATTAATAATTATAATTTTTTTTTAACAAAAAATTATTATTTGAGAAAATTTTATGTCTAAAAACGATTTGTTTCTTTTGCGTGGGTTAAAATTTACATTTCCAGAAGATGTTAATTCAAAAGTACATGCTTGCTAATTAGCTTTAATTTTCTTCACAAAGAAAAGCCCAAAGCTTTCCGAAAAAATTACACGATGCATTGTTTCATTAATAACTTAAAAGGTTCTTAATTTTTTTTCAGAATTATATAAATCTACTGAAATGGCGTTTTAATATGATTATCGACAAGCAATTATTTTAAATAAACTACGGTTATTCCTCCGATAATAAGTCGAGAAAAACTAATTAAGATTTAAATAATCAAATTAATTTTCAAAATAATTTAAGAATGTTTGGGATCTAAATTGAAAGCCAGAATTTATTTAAAAAAAAAGAAAAAAATGATAAATAATATTTACGCTATTATTGAAGGCATATCTTTAAAAAATTAATTTCATTTATTTTAAAAATAAAAAAAAATATGTATGTACGGAAAAGTACAAATTTTTTTTTTCAAAATTATTTAAATCTAATACAAAAGCTGTTTAGTAAGGGCCTTCCGGACAATTTTTTTTAGATAACGTTTTGTCATAGCTCCCTTTATAAGCCCGTAAAAAAATAATTACCGTTCCTGTCTGTTTTTCAATATGTAGATAAGTCCGAATTTTTTTTTTTGGATAACTAACACTAAGGCTGTTTAGTAAGGCTTGCAAGACATTTTTATTTAGGTAACGTTTTTTTGTAGCTCCCTTTATAAGCCCGTAAAAAAATAATTACCGTTCCTGTATGTTTTTCAATATTCAGATAAGTCCAAAAAATTTTTTACGAAATTATTCAAATCAACACAAGAACTGTTTAGCAGAAATCTTAGGGACAATTTGATTTAAATAACGTTATGTCGTAACTCCCTTCATAAGCCCGTAAAAAATTAATTACCTTTCCTGTATGTTTTTCAACACGCAGAAAATTAAGTCGGAAAAAAATTAATTAGAATTTCAATCAGTCCTAAGTTTTGAGCAAATAAATAAAGAATTCTCCGAATTTTTCAAAATTAACAAAACGGTTGTTGAATTCCAAAAATGTTAAATTTGACATAGGAGCATGTGGAAGCATTTTTATTTATTTATTTTTCCCCAATTAAATATTCTGTAATTTTTTTCTTTCGCTTCATTAAAGGTGTAGTTATTTCAAAACTAAATAACACCTCTGCACAAATGCCCGCTTCGAAATATTATCACTTATATTTTTTATTAACGCAAAAAATTGTGGAAGAACTAAATTTTTAATAATCTCATGTGAAAAGTGAAGTCGTTATGCGAAATATACATTTTGCTGGATAACTCGTGTAAATAACTTTGTTAAATTTTTACACTTCGCTGAAATATCAACCTTTTTAAAGCGTCTGCTTTTGTACGGAATTTTTTTTAAATTAAAAAAATACGTTTGTATACAGTGCACGGCATTCAATTCACAAACGTAAAAAAAAAAAGAAAATTAAGCAAAGCTTGATTAAATTTAACTCGCTCATATTTAACCTTCTGTATACTAGGCGACTAACTGTCACATGCCATACTAAGTGGGGTTTGCCATACCCCGAAATTAAAATGAAATAAAATCCACAAAAATCTACTTTATGACAGTTAAATGATAAGAAATATATTTCAATAACCAATAATTAATAGGTTTAAGAAAAACATCTATTTATGAATTAGAATAGACTTTTATTAATAAAAATACAAAAACTTAACTTTTTCTTCAACTTATAAATTTTTGAGTCTTTTCTTGAGTACTAAATTTCAATGACATGTGTCAATTACGATACCGAATATTAAGAAAACCTAACAAGAATTTCATTCTTGCCAAATTCATTTCACGGCAATTTTTTAATAATTTGCAATAATTTAGACCCAAAAATTACACGAAAAATGAATTGAATAATTTTAATCGTTCCCTCTCACTTGCATTGACAAGATTATCGTATCTTTTCGCTCCCTTCCACTCATTGCTATGGTAAATACATTTTTCAAATACAAAATCGATATTTACTAAATTAAATTTACATTTTTGTTTTGAAGATGCGTAGGATAAATTATAAAAATATAATAAATACGAGGATGTGCGCATTCGAGCGAAAAGTGGCACATTTCCGAGCGAGGGAAGCAAATGAAGCGCGACGCGGAGCGGCGCGCTTCATTTTCCCGAGATCGGAATGTGCCACTTTGAGCTCGAATGTGCACACTCGGTTTTAAGCATGATTCACAACAATTTATTCCTATAAATAAAGCGAAAAAATAATTAAGCAATTTTAATCATTCCCTCTCACTTGCACTGACAAATTTTCGTATTTTCTCGCTCCCTTCCACTCATTGCTATGGTAAATACATTTTTCGAATATAAAATCGATATTTACTAAATTAAATTTACATTTTTGTTTTGAAGATGCGTAGGATAAATTATAAAAATATAATAAATACGAGGATGTGCGCATTCGAGCGAAAAGTGGCACATTTCCGAGTGAGGGAAGCAAATGAAGCGCGACGCGGAGCGGCGCGCTTCATTTTCCCGAGATCGGAATGTGCCACTTTGAGCTCGAATGTGCACACTCGGTTTTAAGCATGATTCACAACAATTTATTCCGATATATGAGGCGAAAAACTAATTAAGCCATTTTAATCATTCCCTCGCACTTCCACTCACAAGATTTTCGTATCTTCTCGCTCCCTTCCACTCATTGCTATGGTAAATACATTTTTCGAATATAAAATCGATGTTTACTAAATTAAATTTACATTTTGGTTTTGAAGATGGGTAGGATAAATTATAAAAATATAATAAACACGAAGATGTGCGCATTCGAGCGAAAAGTGGCACATTTCCGAGCGAGGGAGGCAAATGAAGCGCGACGCGGAGCGGCGCGCTTCATTTTCCCGAGATCGGAATGTGCCACTTTGAGCTCGAATGTGCACACTCGGTTTTAAGCTCGACTACCAAACGTCCCGTTTTAACAAAAAAAAAATTGTTCACGTTACTTATACCCCACCTAGTACACGGAAGATTAAAACTCTTTGGTTGCGATCCAAGCCCCCCACTCCATTAAAAAGTGCAATTTTTAGCGCGAAATCTATAAATAGAATTAAAATAGGAACCGAAGGATAAAACAAATCGGGCCTCACTTTTTCCCTTGGACATTAAAGCGAACGTAATAAAGCGAAAGAAATAACAAAAAAAAAAAACAAAGAGACGCAAGAAGTTTATTAGCAACGGAATACTTCTTAAAAAAAAGATGGAAACTTTGAAAAGAACATCCCAAATTGCTTCGGAATTTGCCGCAGATTCATATTCTGAGAATACGGAACATAATTCAAATCCTGAAGTATATTAAATACTCGAGTCTACTCTACTCTACGAAGGTATTAACGGCTCGTATACTTGCTTCCCTTCTAGAATTGCTGTCGGCCTTTATTTAATTATGTTATATCTTAATGAACTAACGCAAGGAATGTTTTTTGGATGAAATTTATTTCACTTCTGAAATTTAGAAGTTCCTCTTAAGAAGCTCTCGAAAACCCGACTATAATCTGATTTGAATTTATGGTATTAGGCATGTCCTCGATTTTCGCCATGTTTTGCGCAAACACATATTTTCTAAATAAGCGACTTGCGTATTAAAACGTAGAAAGCTTGTTTTCTGCTATTTGGAACGACAAAAAAAAACTATAATTTTACGTCAAATCTAATTTTCAAACCATTGAATAGAATGATATAGCAAAACAAGTAAAAGAAATGAAATACTTTTGATTATATGAAGAAAATAATATCCATTTTGGATAACGCAACTTATTTTGAAAAATAATAATATAAAAGAAGTATTTTAATAAAAAAAAACCGGTGTTTGTAGTTATATGCGCGCGTTAGAAGTTATAAGGTACTTGCGGGTAATAAGGCCTGTCGGCTAATAAGGCCTAATTAACAAAAATCGTATTTAAAATAACCGCTTTGGCTTAAGGCCACACACACAAACACCTATTGAACGAAGATGTCTCTACAAGTTTGTGGAGGCGGCATATTCCGCTTCCTGCCCCAAATGTAGCATCATATATCGTAAAACGCGGCCAGGCACCACGAATAATAAAAATCGGTCCGAATCAATCGTTGGTATTTTATGAAATATTACACTTAGCTATGTAAAATCACATTTATTTTCTTTATTCATTCAAGCTTCGATGATTTTAAATATTTGAATGACGTATCATGGACCAAATATTTTTTATTTTGATTTTCTTACATACGTGGTCGGCGGTTATTAAAGCCTACTAAATTTAACCATTGGCCTTATTATACTCCTACTTTTTGTATCAAAGTTTAATTGTTTTCTAATGCATTTTACATTACTTTTAAGGTCTTACAGATATAAATATGTAAAGAAACTTGTTGTACCTTGACTCTTTTTTTATTTGAAATTTTTTTCAAAATGTATATGTAACAATTTGTTGATAAAATAATTTGCACCGTATTGGGGCACTAATAAAGCGCACTTTATAAAAAAAATTAAAAGCATTAGCAACTGCTTATTCACATTGCTTTAAGATTTAAAAATTCGTGGAACTATGGCTTAGGTATAACAGGGGTGCTGTACCTAGACCCGTCTCATGAAAAGTATATATTTATTATTTATTTTTAGATTATAGGAACTATTAATGTTCTTCTTTGATATAACACCAAAATTGTTTCAAAAATCAACAAAACATTTCTCGTATACTGAAATTTAACTATTCAAAAACTTAAAAAAAATTTAACTTTTGATTTGGCTTGCTAGGCATATTACCTGAAGCAAAATAAAATAAAATAAAATAAAAAAGAATATATAACAAATATACTCCTACATTTTTATTTATTACACGTTGATCCTAGAGTCAAGATCGACAATGACCGAGGTACATCACACCGGCCCTTGATGTTTAATCATCACAAGAACAAAATTAAAGATTATGTTGTGTTAAAATCAGACTACTACTATGCAAACGTTAATAAATAATCTTCCTGCTTACGATAAGTCATTATTAGGTAATAAAAATTATGTCAGTGGATTATACTAATGACTTTGAGTGCGCTAATGACTGTTAGAGAGGCAATTTGTAATTTAAAAAAAATTATTCCAATTGCTGTATTCATGTATTTATTAAACTTAGTTATCAAATATATTATGTCCAGTTTGATTAGTTAAATTTTTTAAAGCTGTAGGCCTTATTACCCTTCAGTAGTATAATAAGGCCTACTGGAAAGGTTTTTAAAAATGTTAATTTTTGGTTTTGTTTATGTTGAAAGTTGCCATTTTTCCTTTATATTTTATTGGAACTGGATCTTAAAACCGATTACTACTAAAACCTGTTGATTAAATTCGATGTTTTTTTCATTTCATTTCCAATTTCCCTTAGCTAGGCCTTATTACCTGCAGTTACCTTATATTGCATATCAAATATGGCAATTAGCAATGAAGCACATACGAAATGACCTCATTCTTAGTTAACACACATGAAGACAATTTAGTGGACAATTAAAATGTTTTTTTTTAAATTCTTTAGACTTAAGACATATTGGACATAAATTTTTATTGTTTGGTTTGGTGTCAGCTATCACCCGGTGAAATTTCAATTCGTCTGACACCCTGCATATTTAAAGAAACATGATTTTTTCGCATTCTAAAAGATTAACAATTAACCAATCATAAAAACTAAAAAAGAAATAGAATTCATTGATTTTTAGCAGTACCCCGATCTTATTTTGGAATAAAAGCCCATTTCCGCGAGTAGTGAAATTTCATAAATCAAAGTCAGGGTAGTCAGAATTTAATTATAAATGTGCCTATATATTTGAAATGAGAACAGAATAATAAATAAGACAATAATAATACTCGTGCAATAAGACGAGCCTCGAGCCATAAACCGTACGGAATACAAAGGTGGTTTAGAAATAACACGCCCGAAAGAAGAGACAGTTCGGGTAAAGAACAAGTCGAACGTGACCACTAAATACTTTAATTTACTGCCAGAAATTTCAAAAACAAAACTACCCCCAAATATTGAGTGCTTTACGTGTGCACGGAATTGTCAAGCGATCTCGACTTTAAAACGCGGACGCGCCGCATCGCAACCGATTTCGCGAAAACGCGGAAAAAAGTTAATGTTAATTTCGCGAAGGGAGAGAGGGTCGGCGTAATTGTCTTTGCGACCGCCGAAAATAGGGGACAAACAAAAAGTGCGGTTTGTTGCAACGAAATAAATTTACGGCCGAACGTATCGATTCTATCACTGTCTCTTCCAAACATGCCCCCGAAATTAATTACGAAATTGTGCACTGGCACGTTCGTCGAAATAAAACAGATTTCTTTAAAACTTTGGTTCTCGCTAACTTTAAAAAAGCGCATGCATTAAAGAATTTTTTAAAGCGTTTTTAATTTACTGTTTGTTGTTTTTTTTTCCCGGTTTGCTTTTTAACTCGTTTGCGGTTTGAAAAATGGATAATGTTGCATCGAGGCGTGAAAAAAAAATGAACTAATTAATAACAGAATGATTATTTTTGGAACGGATGTTTAATGCACCATTATTTTGCAAATTAAACAAAATTGTGTTGATCTAGTTGCGTGTAAGGCCCAAATTTCTAAACGTCAAGTCTTTTTTATTGAATTATTAACTTTTCGTATAACTAACGTAAACAATTTTTTTTTGTTAAAATGGGACGTTTGGTAATCGAGCTTAAAACCGAGTGTGCGCATTCGAGCTCAAAGTGGCACATTTCCGAGCGAGGGAAGCAAATGAAGGCGCCGCCCGCGGCGCGCTTCATTTACTTCCCTCGCTCGGTAATGTGCCACTTTTCGCTCGAATACGCACATCCTCGTATTTATTATATTTTTATAATTTATCCTACCCATCTTCAAAACAAAAATGTAAATTTAATTTAGTAAATATCGATTTTATATTCGAAAAATGTATTTACCATAGCAATGAGTGGAAGGGAGCGAGAAGATACGATATTAATGTAAATGCAAGTGAGAGGGAACGATTCAAATTGTTCATTTAATTTTTCGTTTTAATTTATTGGCCTAAATTATTGTGAATCATGCTTAAAACCGAGTGTGCACATTCGAGCTCAAAGTGGCACATTCCGATCTCGGGAAAATGAAGCGCGCCGCTCCGCGTCGCGCTTCATTTGCCTCCCTCGCTCGCAAATGTGCCACTTTTCGCTCGAATGCGCACATCTTCGTATTTATTATATTTTTATAATTTATCCTACCCATCTTCAAAACAAAAATGTAAATTTAATTTAGTAAATATCGATTTTATATTCGAAAATGTATTTACCATAGCAATGAGTGGAAGGGAGCGAGAAGATACGATAATAATGAAAAGTGCAAGTGAGAGGAACGATTCAAATTGTTCATTTAATTTTTCGTTTTAATTTATTGGCCTAAATTATTGTGAATCATGCTTAAAACCGAGTGTGCACATTCGAGCTCAAAGTGGCACATTCCGATCTCGGGAAAATGAAGCGCGCCGCTCCGCGTCGCGCTTCATTTGCCTCCCTCGCTCGGAAATGTGCCACTTTTCGCTCGAATGCGCACATCCTCGTTTTTATTATATTTTTATAATTTATCCTACCCATCTTCAAAATAAAAATGTAAATTTAATTTAGTAAATATCGATTTTATATTCGTAAAATGTATTTACCATAGCAATGAGTGGAAGGGAGCGAGAAGATACGATAATAATGTAAGTGCAAGTGAGAGGGAACGATTCAAATTGTTCATTTAATTTTTCGTTTTAATTTATTGGCCTAAATTATTGTGAATCATGCTTAAAACCGAGTGTGCACATTCGAGCTCAAAGTGGCACATTCCGATCTCGGGAAAATGAAGCGCGCCGCTCCGCGTCGCGCTTCATTTGCCTCCCTCGCTCGGAAATGTGCCACTTTTCGCTCGAATGCGCACATCTTCGTGTTTATTATATTAATATAATTAACCGTGCGCTCCTTCAAAACAAAAATTTTAATTTAATTTAGCAAATATCAATTTATATTTGAAAAACGTATTTGGGTGATTCCTAGATAACTGTGATTTTTGTAAATAATTTTTTTTTTAAATTAAAAATGTTTTAAAACGCGTGTTTTGGGTGTTTTCTGTCTCCAATTATACACAGAACTACGCCAGTGCTGTAGTTCTACTACAACTACAACGAAGCGAAAACTATGACAAAATTTGAAAATTTTAATGCCACGGTACTGACATATAATAGTTCAAGCGGCGACCGTTAAAAGGGTGGTGAACCAAAATAAATACAAAATGGACTTTAGTACTTTTTAGATATTCGACAAAAAATAAACCAACTGTCCGGCGATCTGTAACTTGTCCAACTGTTTTTTTTGATAATTTTTTTCCTAATTTTTGTAAAATGATGTATAAGACATAAGTACAATGTTTTACTATTCGAAGAAGTTTCGATCAGTAGAATATAAAAATTTAAGTCTGGCGCCCCTATTCTTGACACAACTGTTTGCCAGACTACCCTCAAAATATTTATTGCAATGATAAATTTTCCATATAAGGTATAAGAAAAAATTAAACGTCAAAACTTCTGTTTTTTATCCCTCTTTTGAATAGAATTGGTCTGGTACATTAATAGTTGACCAAAATTCTGCTAGACCACGATTTAGAAAGTCCTTTGTTGCTACTTGTTGAGCGCCAGTTTTTTTTTTGTTTTTTTGCAAAATTTACATTTAATTGTTATTCTGTCAAAAAATTTTAACAAAACTATAACAAATAAATACAGAAATAAGTTAAAACATTGAGGAAAAAATAAATTAAAAAGTTATTTCTTATTTTTGCCATGGTAGTGACATCCACGGTAATGACATTTGAATTTAAAATGAACCTAACATTATAATGCAGATAAATAAAATAATTTCCTAAATAATTTCGATTATTTACGTAAAAGTAAATAAAAATTTACTATAATTGATTCAAACATCGTATTAATAACCGTCAATTTCAATACCACGGTTCTGACATGTAATTTTATGACATACCTTTTTCAAAATAAAACAAATTACTTTAATTATATTTTTGAAACTTTAAAATAAATACACAGCTGTAAACATTGCACAAATAGTCCCTCCTGAAAATGCCGACAGAAAAAGTGGACAAAACTAAATTAAGATGGCGATTAGGCGGCAAACATTTCAAATTTAAAAATTGAATAAAATTTCCGGACATGAATCAAAGATGATTATTTTTTTTACCAAACATTATTTTCGTATAATTGCAATACAATTTAATGGAGTCTATATTAGACTTAAGTTATGAGAAGTAACTTTTAAATTACAAATCAAATATCGATAAAAAATTATACATTTAATTTGAAAAATGAGAATCAGACATGCCACGGTAGTGACATTTCGAGTATATTTTCGTAAGTTATGAGTAATCCAAGATCACTTATGTTCCAAAACCTAATGTAGGTTGAAGATAATTATCAGATTTATAATATTAATAATTTCTCAATAAGAAAAAACCATGTTGGATAATAAATAAAATACTGGACATAAAAAAATCACAGTTATCTGAGAATCACCCATTTACCATAGCAATGAGTGGAAGGGAGCGAGAAGATTTCTCATTTAAAGAAATGTTTTAAAGACTGGTATAATTTAAATTTCCTAATTTCTCTTTGGAGCACATAACTTACATTCAAAGCACATAGAGCTGCCTATAAGTTAAGGCGAATTTGCGTTAAGTAAAAGGGCGGAGTTTATGTATAGATTTTTCACGAAGCCTTCAAAATATTTAAAATTTTTAAACAAATACAGTAGAAGTCTCTTATACACTAGACAATTGGCTTCAAATTTTTTAATCGGTCGACTAAACTTAAAAAAAATAATAATTAACGAGATCTGCTCGCTGTATTTGATTTTTAGTGCCATTTCTTCGTTAAGATTTAAATAAATCTTGTTAATTATTAAAACTTAATTTTGTAGAAGTATCTGCTTACCAGCTTTAATACTCGCTTTACAAATTGTTATTGTTTATGGATGAAGCACAGATCCGCATTAATTTATGATCTTAATTATTTATATTCAGTTAGTAAAAAGAGGACCGCCGCATAAAGGCGCACAGCCATTTAATTTCGAATAGGACGTAACGCCACTCAAATATTAAAGCACGCCGAAATACATAAATAACAATGGAAAATCCATAAGCCATGAATTATGCAGTTTAGCTTTATATTTGTGCATTAGTCAATATTAACGGGTTAACAATATTTCGGCAGATTCATCGCCCGGCCGACAGATAAACACGCGATTAATGCGATTCTTTGTCCCAATATAAATCAGACGTATTATCTGTTGTTGCCTTTTCTTTGCCTTCTTTTTATAGTTGTGCAGATATATAATCATCCCCTGCGGGATAAAACCTAAGCCCTTAAGCTCGAAAATGTTGCACTTAACTGTCTTGATTTCGAATTACCTAATAACATCGTCATGAACTCGGGTCAAGCCCCCCCCCATCATCGCAAAGTATTCGCTGATCTTATTGTAGCTAACAGTTTTTGCCCTTTTTGCACTCTGTTGTTGAATGGTTTCACTTGCACCCTTAAATGTTAAGCGATTTAAATATTTGATCTTCATAAAAATTTAAAATTACAAGTTGACTTTTTAAGGGACGATTGTTGTAAATCTTAGTAAGCACCAAGTGCAAAATTTGAGCGCAAAATGGCACATTTTCGATAGCGGCAAGTTAATTTTTACGTTTTACGAGGCAAAGGAAATAATTATAAATTGGAAACGGCAACGAATTACTAAATTTTAATATATTACATTTACAAAAATGTACATAAATAAAAGAAAGACGTTGTTTATAACTTTTAGTTTGGTGAGAAATAAAACCACAAAAATAATGTATTGAATTTTTTTTATAATACCCGCACCGAAAATTTGATTTTCGAGTCCCGTAAAGTGGTTGATTTCCCTTTGTCAGAATAAAGTATTATTTCGTCGTCCTTTTCTGCACATATGTGGAAAGTGCGTACTTTCCTTCTTCACCTTTCTACTTTTTTCCCTTCTGTGTTTTAAAATACAACACTTCGTTTTAGTCTTTACGACCTGTTTATTAAAGTTATATTTCTTTTTGGCGCCTTGAGAGTAAAATCTTAGCAGGCAACCGAAATTGCGCGCGCACATCTAAGGAAAACTTATCAGTATTAAGTTAGTTATCTATGAAAATAAAATAATTAATGTGAATCGTGCTTAAAGCCGAGTGTGCACATTCGAGCTCAAAGTGGCACATTCCGATCTCGGGAAATGTGCCACTTTTCGCTCGAATGCGCACATCCTCGTATTTACTAGATTTATTTACATTGTTCTTCGCTCTTTCAAAATCAAAAAATTAAATTTAGTTCGGTAAATATCGATTTTGTTCAAAAAAATGTATTTTTGCTATAGCAATGAGTGCGAGCGAGCGAAAATATACAACAATCTCATAAGTACGAGAGAGAGGGACGATTAAAATTATTCCCCTGATTTTTCGTCTAATTTAATGGCCTAAATTATTGTGAATTATCTTTAAAATCGAGTGTGCACATTCGAGCTCAAAGTGGCACATTCCGACCTCGGGAAAATGAAGCGCGCCGCTCCGCGTCGCGCTTCATTTGCTTCCCTCGCTCGGAAATGTGCCACTTTTCGCTCGAATGCGCACATCCTCGTATTTACTGGATTTATTTACATTGTTCTTCGCTCTTTCAAAATCAAAAAATTAAATTTAGTTCGGTAAATATCGATTTTGTTCAAAAAAATGTATTTTTACTATAGCAATGAGTGCGAGCGAGCGAAAATATACAACAATCTCATAAGTACGAGAGAGAGGGAACGATTAAAATTATTCTACTGATTTTTCGTCTAATTTAATGGCCTAAATTATTGTGAATTATTTTTAAAACCGAGTGTGCACATTCGAGCTCAAAGTGGCACATTCCGATCTCGGGAAAATGAAGCGCGCCGCTCCGCGTCGCGCTTCATTTGCTTCCCTCGCTCGGAAATGTGCCACTTTTCACTCGAATGCGCACATCCTCGTATTTATTACATTAATATAATTTACCATAAGCCCCTTCAAATCAAAATTTTTAATTTAATTTAGTAAATATCGATTTTATGTTCGAAAAACGTATTTACCATAGCAATGAGTGGAAGGAAGCAAAAAGATACGACAATCTTGTTAGTGCGAAAGAGAGGGAACGATTACAACTAATTAACTAACTTTTCGTCCAATTTATTGACCTAAATTATTGTGAATCGTGCTTAAAACCGAGTGTGCACATTCGAGCTCAAAGTGGCACATTCCGATCTCGGGAAAATGAAGCGCGCCGCTCCGCGTCGCGCTTCATTTGCTTCCCTCGCTCGGAAATGTGCCACTTTTCGCTCGTTTGTGCACATCCTTGTATGCTTTTAAATATTTTTCGATACGTTAGCTGTACTACTTTACTACGTCAAATCCAATCCTACCGAAATTCCTCGCTTTACGCATCTGTATCGAAAAGATCTATATATTTATAAAAATGAGAAAAGAAATTATTAAATTAATACTAGTTGTAATTTATTTCATCTAATACTTTTCTTGTTATAAAGAGAAAAAACTTATTTGGATTTATTTCTTCCAGATTTTGTTGTGGGCCGAGCCACTTATGGAAAATATGTGTGGATTTACAAGTTTTGCTGAAGAAGAATGAGAAAGGGGTGTGAAGGTAGGATTTTTAATTTTTCTGTTATTTCGAAGTGTACCAACACATTCAATGGAACAACATTATATAACAAAAGGGCTTCTTTAGATTTTCTACGACACAAAACGTTAATAGTTTTTTTAAAGTAATCTTTTGCGTGTTTTTATGAAAAATGTTAGTTATGAATTTTTGTTTTTAAATTCCATATAGAATTAGCTATTTTTTTTTAGTGGTCAGGGCCATCTTTAGCTATTGCTATATGACGATTTAATTTATTCATTTTTTGACTTTGTGCTATACTAATGATTTTTCAAAGTTCTTGAGTATTAAATTTTTGATTATTTTTATTCTGAAATGTGTGACAATTTTCAATTTGCAAAAGTTCAAAAGTATAATTTTAAATTATTAATGATAAATCATAATGTTCACGTCCAATATCATTTATTATTGTTCGCAGTTAAAAGGAATTGGCCATTTTCAATAAAACAACTATTGTTAAATTTGCAACGTGTCTCAAAAATTGTACAATTTTTGAGTTTTGATGCTTAAAAGATTTTTTGTGTTGTTAAGTTGCTTGAAAAAGTTTTAATAATGAAACGAAACGTTGCAAATTTAGCAATAGTTGTTTTATTGACAGTGTCCAGTTCCTGTTAACTTCAAACAATATTAATGATGAACTTTTAACAAATTAAAGTACACATTGTTATTTTCAGAAATGATTAGTAGTTGAGTACCGTGTTAAATTTAATAAATATGCTAAATAAATTGATTATTTCTTTAATTGTAATTTGTCGAAAAGAAATTGCGGTCTATGGTTTTTTTTGAATATTTTGAGGATTGAATTTCTAAATTAAATTTAAAAAAAAATGTAATCAAAAGATTTTCATCTTGGATTATATTGCAAAATTAAATTAGGAACTCGTTCTTTAATCAAAACTTGTAGAAATTAAACATTGAATCGAAGTTATTTAATAGTGTCAATTAAAATTAGGTTATTTTTGAATTAGCGTATTACAAAAGCAGATTGCGTTTTTTGAAAATGTTTCAGGAACGAAATATTGTATTTGTTTTTTTTAAATCTTATTTGGATTGTGAAAAATCTTACTTATTCTATTTCTCATCTATAGTTTTTTTTCTAATTTTTTTAAAATAATTTTATAATTCAATTCAATCAATCTTACCTATTTTTTTTTATATTTAATTAATATGCAACTTTAATCAAATATTTCGTTTTATAATAAGAAAATTAATATGTATATTTTTTCGGTACGTATATTTTCGAAGACAGAATTCATTTCAAAGGGACATTCGTTATATATACTCTACTTATATAAAAGTTCGACTGTAATCCGAATTAAAAAGGTATTCCTTTTATATCGGATGCCACATTTCTTGCAGTCTTAGATTTTTATAAAAGTTTAATATCGGTGTGCAATCGTTTATAGATTTTTATTCAAACGACTCTCTTTTCTACCTAAGTTTTAATTAAATTCGAGATTAAATTAAAAATCTTAGAACTCGAATAAGTGCTTGGTTTGTCGTATCGAAGCAAGCAATTCCATTTACAATATTCAAACTGACACTAAAGTAGATATCTTTTCGAATTCTAAATTAATTAATTAAAAACCGGTGCCAAGCCGGCTTGATCACACTGAGCGGTTAACAACATTAACCGTGATCGCATTAAAGACATAAAATAAAGTCACAACTAAGAATTAATTTAGTTATTAAGATTTTACTCATAATACACAAGTTAATGCAAAAAAGCAAGTACATAAACGATTAATAAAAAAGATTTTTGAAAGATGCAATTTAATTTAAATTTTTACTTGTGCAGATATTTTATTAATGAATATTTCTTATTGGTTGCAAAAAGTTACTTAAAGAAATATTTTGAAAGTTCGGTGTAGTATACTTAATTTAATACATTTTGATTTAGTATTGATTTAGTATTCTTTTGATTGTGCATGCAAAGCTAATTTTATTATACGTATGCTCGGTCACCTTATTTTATTTTAAATCAATAAAAAATTATTAAATTGTTTATTTTTTTAATTATTATACCCTATACTAATTAACTCAAAAATATTTTTTGATTTTATAGTTGTCATTTTATATGTAATATTACTTGTCAAAAAAAATCTTAACCTACCTTTTAAAAATCAATGTTTTAGCAAATTGATGAACACATTTTTATTTTTGATTTTACAATGGCTTTTTACACTATTTGTACTACGTTTATATTATATTTCACTAAATAAGCTACATTTTAATGTTTTTTTAAATGTTGTTCATTCACTTGTAATAATGCATTTCAAAATTTTTAGCAAAGTGGCCGGTAGAGGGGCCATACCTTAATGGTTTACATGAACCCTTTAATATTTCTTTAAGTTTTGCAGAGAATCGGACTTTTATGGTTTCAGCACGTTAATTTAGTAATTCTTAGAAAAACCGGTGCGTGTACTTATGTACGCGCGTTAGAAGTAATACTTCTTTGGCGTAACTAAATTAAATATAGTCACGTGTAAAAATTAATAGAAATAAATTCAATTTTTTTTATTGCATTTTTTTTATTCTACCTATATCATCTTAAGAATATTTCTCCAACATTATATAAAAATTGGAGCACACGTTCAAAAGTTATAAGTTAAAAAAAATAGTTTGACATATAAAAACCATAGACTTCAAGCTTTAAACGCAATTATCTCAAAACTGTTTTTTTTTAAATACAGTTGCGGTGACCAAAATTTTTTTCACTTACATTGACAAGATTATTGTATCTTCTCGCTCCTTCCACTCATTGCTATGGTAAATACATTATTCGAATATAAAATCGATATTTACTAAAGTAAATTTAAATTTTTGGTTTGAAGATGAGTAGGATAAATTATGAAAATGTAATCAAAACGAGGATGTGCGCATTCGAGCGAAAAGTGGCACATTTCCGAGCGAGGGAGGCAAATGAAGCGCGACGCGGAGCGGCGCGCTTCATTCCGAGATCGGAATGTGCCACTTTGAGCTCGAATGCACACTGGTTTTAAGCATGATTCACAATAATTTAGGCCAATAAATTAAAACGAAAAATTAAATGAACAATTTGAATTGTTCCCTCTCACTTGCATTAACAATATTATCGTATCTTCTCCCTCCCTTCCACTCGTTGCTAAGGTAAATACATTATTCGAATATAAAATCGATATTTACTAAATTAAATTTAAATTTTTGATTTGAAGATGAGTAGGATAAATTATGAAAATGTAATTAATACGAGGATGTGCGCATTCGAGTGAAAAGTGGCACATTTCCGAGCGAGGGAAGCAAATGAAGCGCGACGCGGAGCGGCGCGCTTCATTTTCCCGAGATCGGAATGTGCCACTTTGAGCTCGAATGTGCACACTCGGTTTTAAGCATGATTCACAATAATTTAGGCCAATAAATTAAAACGAAAAATTAAATGAACAATTTGAATTGTTCCCTCTCACTTGCATTAACAATATTATCGTATCTTCTCCCTCCCTTCCACTCGTTGCTAAGGTAAATACATTATTCGAATATAAAATCGATATTTACTAAATTAAATTTAAATTTTTGATTTGAAGATGAGTAGGATAAATTATGAAAATGTAATTAATACGAGGATGTGCGCATTCGAGTGAAAAGTGGCACATTTCCGAGCGAGGAAGCAAATGAAGCGCGACGCGGAGCGGCGCGCTTCATTTTCCCGAGATCGGAATGTGCCACTTTGAGCTCGAATGTGCACACTCGGTTTTCAGCATCACTGACAATAATTTAGGCAAATAAATTAAAATGAAAAATTAAATAAACAATTTGAATCGTTCCCTCTCACTTGCATTAACAATATTATCGTATCTTCTCGCTCCTTCCACTCATTGCTATGGTAAATACATTATTCGAATATAAATCGATATTTACTAAATTAAATTTAAATTTTTGGTTTGAAGATGAGTAGGATAAATTATGAAAATGTAATCAATACGAAGATGTGCGCATTCGAGCGAAAAGTGGCACATTTGCCTCCCTCGCTCGGAAATGTGCCACTTTTCGCTCAAATGTGCACACTCAATTTTAAGCAAGATTCACATTAATTAATTTACTTTCATAGGTAGCTAACCTAATACTGTCAAGTTTTCGTTAGGTGTGCGCGAAATCGCAATGTGCGCACTGGTTTTAAGCATGGTTCACAAAATCAACATACATTCTTAGACGGCTAACTTCAACCTGTCGAATTTTCGACAGGTGTGCGCGCGCAGCTTCAGTCGTTTGCTAAAATTTTACTCTCAACGACCTCGTGCGGCAAATCGCCACCGCTTTGTATTTTTAAGCAAATAATTATAATGGATATTGCTTATTGATTTAATCAGTTAATTAGAAGCGGATCGACGGCCCTCTCTAATGGCTTCCCTGAAAGCTGTCCCGCTGTTTCGGCATCGAAATGGGGATACGCAGCGTTTGCATAGATTAGTATTTTCCGGAAAAGGCAATGTGCACGCAAACAAAAGAGTTTGTGTTCGGCTTTGTAAACGTATGAACGGTTGCTTAGTTCGGTATAAAACTTGGCCCGAGTGGCGCAGTAGCAATTTCCATATTGGTTAAGCATTCGTATGTGCATTTGAACGACGAGGCATTTGTGATGTATGTAAATTCGTATTGAAGGGCCATCACGAATAGAACTAATTGCGGGATAGACCGATGACTATTTCATTTATCACCCTAACCCCACGGACTAAATAAACCATGCGACATACTGAATAGTGTTGGATTAATCACCTTTGCTAACTGACAGCTTAGGAGGACTGGTTAGCGTGCTGGTTACATAATTAATTTCGAATTAAATAAGTACATTTTTTTTTAAGACATACCAAAACTAACTAGATTATTACCAACAATGCACCCGTTTCTGTAAATTTAAAAACAACACTTGTTGTGGTCAAAAAGTTTGCACTAAAAAGTACTAAAAATTCCAAAGATCGAAACAGGACGAGTTAATGTACACAGGCACCAAATTTATTTTAATTTAGAAGAGCACAATTAAATATCAAAAGTTGGTCACAATCAAATTTTAAAGCACTTAATGATGGCATTAATTTAGAGAAGTGAATTTGTAATCAAAATAAAATTGTATATAAATTTTTGTAATTTTTTGTAAATTTGTATTTTCGTATTAACAAATTAAAAATTCCTAAATTTTATAAATAAAAAAAAAGCAAATTTTGAACTGCACAATCACCTCGTAAATTTGAATTAGCAATTTAGTCATTTTAAAAAAAAAATGCCTTAAAATAATTATGGGGGGAAAGAAGAATGAACTATAGTGCCTTTACATAAAAATATATAAATAAATTATAATTTACTCGTTTATATTTGTTTTTAATAGGTTTTCAAAACGTAACTCTCTTTTTTGTGCTTGCTCTGGGTCTCATATAACTCGATTTAATTTAACACGGCATTTTCTAGGAACCTATCTACCGTTTTATAGGAGGGTTACCTGTATATCAAAAAATAGAGTTTGGCTCACAAAAATTATCGTAGCGCCCTCATTTTCAACCCGATCGTTAAAAACTGCCCGGATTCGAAATCCTGAGACTTTTTGCCATAAGATGCGTTCAAAATCAGTATAGGACGCAATGTTAATTTTTCGACTAATTAAGGGTTGAAGTTTTAAATTCATTTTTGTAGCACAAAAGTTTAGGGTAAAAAAATTGTAGCGTTGTTATTTGTGAACCAATCTTTAAAAACTATACAGATTCGAATTCGCCAAACTTTTTGGCCTCGCATTACATCAAAAAACCATTGGCGTGCTATTTGAAATTCTTGTGTAAAATGAGTTCGACTTGTAAATATTATTTTCTAAATTTTTAATTTGAAAAATTGTAGCTCGGTTATTTGCGAAGCAATCTTTAAAAACTTTTTAGATTCTGAAAGCCCGTTTATTGGAGCGTAATATCAGTTAAAAAAATCAACAAAACCCCATGTTAAAGTCTAGAAGAAAAACGCGTTCGAATCTTTCAAAATGTAAAATTTGCCAAAATTTTTTATTTTCAAAATGCTTTAACTCGGCCGTATTTGCGAATATTGCCAAATCCTTTCATTTCTGACCGCTTCTAGACGTCAAAAACCAGTGCTAACTTAAAACCCCCAAAATCGGTCAAAATAGAGAAAAAAACGTGGTTTAACATCCATGTTTTGTCTCTATTTTGGCCGATTTTGAGCGTTTTGAGTTAGCACCGGTTTTAGACGTACAAAGACCTAAAACGTTCAAAAATGAACGCTTTCCGCACACTTCTTAAAAATCACAAAGTTATTGCGTTTTAAACGTTTCATTTTAAAGCTAAGTTTAATTTTTCGAAAGGACGAAAAATTTTATTTTAGAGGGAGAGCGCCGGGAAATGACACCGGCTATAGTTGCTAGGGGTACGTAGGAACATCCACTTGCAATATAAAGCAAAATTTATTTTTTTCATTTTTGCCAAAAAACATGGGTTAACCCCTTTGCTCGAATTGAGGAAAAAACATTTTAGGTAATAGATTTGCTTTAAATTTTTACGGGACCTTTCTATGGACCCCAAACCTACATATCCGGAGCCCATTCTCCCTGCTCCCCCTTTAATCCGCAAAATTTGACAGTAAACGAATAAATCGAAAAAAATACAATTTGACTCATAAAAACAATCGTAGCGCCCTCATTTTCGATCCGATCTTTAAAAATGACCCGGATTCAGAAATCTAAAACTTTTTCCCATAGGGTATCTGTAAAATTGGCACAGGGTACAATTTTAATTTAGTAAGACATACAAAAAAATTGCCATAAAACAACATCAAGATAACGATCCTAAGCAGAAGACCTTTAAGTACTGCCTATAATTTTTGTATAATTGTCCAAAATAGTTTTTACCAGCCTTCCCATTTTCCGATCCTAACACTATCATACATTTATGGGCACATTTAATGAAAAAAGTACAAAAACACCAGCCTTCAAAAACCAAAAAATTTAAGAGCACATATTAAAAAAAAGAATGGTCAGAAATAGAGAACAACACATTAAATAATCTGTACCTTTCGTTTTTTACATATATTTATTTGATTTATGTCTTACTTTTGAGTTACACAACTGTAGGTTTAATTCTTGTATTTTTAAAGCTGCAAATACATCATACACCATACATTATGGAGGTGCCCAAATTATTTTGATATTGGACTGTACATTTTTTTGACTTTGATAAACTGCCTCAACCGAACAATCTTGGTCGAGATGATAGTAGTTCTCTTCGGCCAAAATCTACCACAATTGAAAAACTGAACTTAATACCTGAAGAAGGTCACACACAACTTTCTCTCTGAAAGATTCATTCGTCCAATTTCGCTCTTAGGACTTTGCGGCAAAACTTCGTACAAATCTCTCAGAGACGCCCAATGGTACCGTGCAAATTATCCGAGCTCAATTTCAACACGCTGAACTCATCAAAATATTATTCTCCATAATATAGCATAAACTTTATTAAATAATTTTTTTGTTGTTGTTGTTGCAAGTTTACGGCCGGCACACAGACGAGCAAAGTTTTATTAACGAGCAGGCATCATTAATTTAATTCTAAAATAACGGCAAAATATCAACAGCAGCTCTGCATGTACGAACATCGCGCGTTCAAACAAAAGTTCTAGATTATGTATCTCGAAACTGGAAGAGGAAGTTAGTTAGTTCTACACGCCATTAAAATGAACAAAGTTGTTACTTAGAGAAGTAGATGGAGACTGACTGTATTTAAATATAGGGAAACATTTGGACTATTTAGAGCATCCCAATGGAGCGATCGGCTCACGTAGAAGGTATTGGAGATGTTATCCAAGTATGTGCGGGATTGGAGAAACGGGTGATCAAGACGCATGGACGATTAGGTAAAGCTGCGGATACGCGCACCTGGGGAGTCGTTCTTGCATAATTAATGCTACCAACTTTCACATACGTACGGCACACACACAAGTCTGCCTAAGCTGCCATGTATCGCTGTTTTGCGCATTTAATTATCCTCCTCCTTCAAAATAACCCCCATTAGATGTACTACCTGCCTTCCGGTTTATTCTAACTATTCTCCTTGAGGAATTCTTTCGCAAATTAAATTCTTGGAAATACGTGATACTTTTCGCTCACTTTCCTTTAATTACTTTCTCGGCGAAGTTTTAGTCATGAGAAATGATCGTATTGTGTGTCGAATTAAAGTGCCGATTAAAAAAAAAATTAAGAATAATCAAAGCGAATAAAAATACTGATTCAAATGATGAAGACGTTTTTAACAATGACAATCATTTTAAATATATAAATAAAGATTTTGAATAAAATGATCATCGTAAAAAAACATTTGTTCCTGATTAAGGATTTTTTGGGACATTCAGAGAATTGATTATTAAAAAAATAATAATAATAATAATAAACGTTATAACTTTATCTTTTTTGCTCGAAAATGACTAAATTAGGACATTTTCGCTTTTTGATTTTACTAATTTCCAAATACAGTAGAGCCTCGTTTATCCGACCTCCGAGTAATGGAGACTCCGCATTATCGGAAGCTAGGGGCTGAAATTTTTTCAATTGTTTATTTTTTCGTGTTACCCGAGTTTTGATTATCCGAGGCACTCCTTCCCCACATTACATCGGATAACTGTGGCTCTACTGTAGAAATAACATTTAATTATTTGTTGTCAAAATTTCCTTATTGCAAATAAATTATTTTCTTCGTAATAAATTTCTTAGCAAATTTTTTTAATGTCCCACATGTTTTTGTACAATTCTATTGCTGATTCCAAGGACCAAAGAAGCAGTCTCTCGGCCCGTGAAAGCTTTTCAATTTATTTAAAAAATTAGCAAAGTTGCATCGCGAAATTTTACGTTTTTTCTTTTTATTTTTAAATGAATTGCTTGTAGTGCTAAACAATTTCGATAATATTTTTAACTCTGTAAAATTTTATTACAGACTCTATAGCCCAAAGAACTAGTCCCTTTGTCCACGAAAGCATTCCAATTTGTTGAGAAAAATTAATAACAATTCGGCCAACCACGTTTTTTTCTTACATTATTTGCAGTATTAAAGTATTTCTGTAATATTATAAACTTTCCGGTGCGTTTCTCAAAATTTTATTACTAAGTCTAAGGGCCAAAGGATTAGTGCTATTGCTCAAGAAAGCGTTTCGATTTATTTAAAAAATTAACAAAGACACAGCGCAAAACTTTAACCTTTTGCAGTGTTAAGTAATTTAGCTAATTTTGTGACCTTTTTAAAAAATTTATTACGAATTCAAAGGACCAAAAAAAACTAGCCCTTTTGCTTTTATTTAAAAAATTAAAGAAGATTCGGCGTACCAAACTTTATGTTTTTTTCTTTTATTTCAAAATACATTATGTGCGATATAATAGAATTTCTGTAACATTTTTTGCCCGATGTTTTTTCAAAATTTGACTACAAATTCTAAGGACTAAAAAACTAGTTTTTTTGGCCAATTTATTTAAAAAATTAGGAAAGATTCAACACACCAAACTATACGTCGCTTTCTTTATTTTTAAATACATCAATTGCACTGCTAAAAAATGTTGCTATTTTTTTTAACCTTCCGCATACTAGGTGACTAAGTGTCACATGCCATACTAGGTAGGGTTTGCCATATCCCCCAAAAATAAAATGAAATAAAATCCACAAATGGTGAGAAATGTATTTTAATAACCAATAATGCATAGCTTTCGGTAAAACATATTTATTTATGCATTAGAATAGATTTTTATTAATAAAAATACAAAAACTTAACATTTTCTTTAACTTATAAACTATTGAGCGTTTTCTTGAGTACTAAATTCCAATGAGACGTGTCAATTACGATACCGAATATTAAGAAACCTAACAAGAATTTCATTCTTGCTTCTTCATTGAAAAACAAATTAATTTTACGGCAATTTTTTAATGATTTGCAATAATTTAGACCCAAAAATTACACGAAAAATAAATTGAACAATTTTAATCGTTCCCTCTCACTTGCATTGACAAGATTATCGTATTTTCTCGCTCCCTTCCACTCATTGCTATGGTAAATATATTTTTCGAATATAAAATCAATATTTACAACATAAAATTTGAATTTTTGGTTTGAAGGTGAGTTGGATAAATTAGAAAAATGTTATAAATACGAAGATGTGCGCATTCGAGCGAAAAGTGGCACATTTCCGAGCGAGGGAAGCAAATGAAGCGCGACGCGGAGCGGCGCGCTTCATTTTCCCGAGATCGGAATGTGCCACTTTGAGCTCGAATGTGCACACTCGGTTTTAAGCATGATTCACAATAATTTAGACCAATAAATTAAAACGAAAAATTAAATGAACAATTTGAATCGTTCCCTCTCACTTGCATTGACAAATTATCGTATCTTCTCGCTCCCTTTCTCTCATTGCTATAGTAAATACATTATTCAAACATAAAATCGATATTTACTAAATTAAATTTAAATTTTTGGTTTGAAGGTGAGTTGGATAAATTAAAAAAATGTAATAAATACGAGGATGTGCGCATTCGAGCGAAAAGTGGCACATTGCCGAGCGAGGGAGGCAAATGAAGCGCGACGCGGAGCGGCGCGCTTCATTTTCCCGAGATCGGAATGTGCCACTTTGAGCTCGAATGTGCACACTCGGTTTTAAGCATGATTCACAATAATTTAGACCAATAAATTAAAACGAAAAATTAAATGAACAATTTGAATCGTTCCCTCTCACTTGCATTGACAAATTATCGTATCTTCTCGCTCCCTTTCTCTCATTGCTATAGTAAATACATTATTCAAACATAAAATCGATATTTACTAAATTAAATTTAAATTTTTGGTTTGAAGGTGAGTTGGATAAATTAGAAAAATGTAATAAATACGAGGATGTGCGCATTCGAGCGAAAAGTGGCACATTTCCGAGCGAGGGAGGCAAATGAAGCGCGACGCGGAGCGGCGCGCTTCATTTTCCCGAGATCGGAATGTGCCACTTTGAGCTCGAATGTGCACACTCGGTTTTAAGCATGATTCACAATAATTTAGGCCAATAAATTAGACGAAAAATTTGTAGAATAATTTCAATCGTTTCCTCTCACTCGTACTTATGAGATTGTTGTATCTTTTCGCTCGCTCGCACTCATTGCTATGGTAAAAATACATTTTTTGGCACCTTTTGTGCCACCGAGTACACGGAAGGTTAAATTCTCGACGCATTTTGTCAGACTTTAGTAGAAATTCGAAGAGACCAAAAAACTAGTTTATTTAAAATTTAAAAAAAAATTGCCTTATTAGTAATTAATTTCCCAAGCACATCAATCGACGAATGACAAGATAAGCAAAAAAAACCACTAATTAACAAAGCTTAATACAAAGAAGGATGAATTTCCAATTTCTAAACTTATTAGAGTTGAGAAAGTTCCACTTTTGTTGCTTTTAAAGGCAACAGCAATTATCGCCATAAAGAATTAAACTTTGATTAACTTTATAACTAAGCAAACTTCTGCAAAAAGTCGCCCCTATAAAGTCCGGAAATAAAATAGTTTTCTAATCCCTATCATTTTTTAACTAAGCGAAACAATTTTTCTTTATTACCTACTGAAACGCTCCTTTATATATTTTTTTACAAACATTATTATATGAGACTATTAAAGGAAAAATAATAATTAACATCCTACCTTAAGAGTGTACGACATTTTCGAATCACAAAACACATTAAAAATTAATAAACTGGCTCTTAATAAAGCTGTTGTAAACACGACTGCACAGAAGAAACTAAATAATTTTAATAGGCCTTGGTAGATAAAATGTTTAAAAACGCTTAGACTGTGAAACCATTCAGCATTTTTAATGTAAAATATTTTTGTTAAATCGTTCGAAGGTAAGGCGAACAGATATCGCGTAAGGCAGACTGGTTTTCTTATCACAGTTCTTGCATTTTGCAACTTTCACAAATAAAATCGATAAAATACATTTGCATTTGAGGCGCTTATACTAAAAATTAATTTTCAAAAATTAACGGATTTCAGGTTATTAATTAATATAAAGTACTCAAAAAAATTAAAGGAACGGCAAATTTCAGAAAAATTTTAGTGATTTTTTAAGCGCTGTAACTCTGTGAAAAATGACCGTTTCGAGATGTTAAAAAAAATTCGTTTAAAGCTTGAAGAGTAGGTTTGAGTTTTTTTGGTAATTTTTTTTTGTGTTACGAGTATTGCGGAACCAGAACAAATTACAAGAGGCCCAAAAATTTGCCACATTTTTCCTAAACGTGTCCCCAAATTGAAAAAAACAATTTTTGTGGTTTAATAAATGCAGAGATCAGTTAGTTTGGTTATTCGACTTTACTACGCTTTTTTGAAAATTTCTGTACGCTAATTTTTTTGCTGAGATATCGGTGCTTTTGTTTGTGATCATCAATATATCATGAACTAATGATTGCACAGCAAATTGCACCCGTCCCTCAATTTACGCGGCACTTTTTTACGCGAGTAATTTTTTTAAGCAGTCAGATTTGTACACTGCTCGTCAAAAGAGAATGGACGTGCGAATTTAACATGCTAAGGGGTTATGCCTACTTAGGTTAGGTCAAAATATCAATTTTTTTTATTGCATTTATCAATCTTAAGAATATTTCATCAACATTGTATAAAAATTGGGCTACTAGTTCAAAAGTTATAAGTTAAAAAAATAGTTTTAAACATGAAAAACATAGACTTCAAGTTTTAAACGCGATTATCTCAAAACTGTTTTTTTTTTAAATACAGTTGCGGTGACCAAATTTTTTTAAAAACTATTGCACCTATCAAACTAAATTTTACGTGCTCATTTGTTATTACAATAGGCAGAGCCTGAACGAAGGATTTTTTATTTCGGTTAAAATTTTGTTGTTTATTGGAAAAAACCAAAATCATTTGACCTCAAAAATTTGACCTTTTCGTAAAATTGTTGTCGTTTTTGGTTAAAATCAAAATTTTAACGAACCCTTCGTTCAGGTCCTACGTAACGCAATATACTATCGCAATATTCTTTTATTTTGATTTCAAATAAGCCGTTCCGAAGATATCTTGGTCACCGCAAGTGATGCAAAAAACGGACGTTCTAAGAGAAGTCATATTTCCCTCATTTTTAAATATTTTTTCATAAAAAAATTTGTACATGTATCTCGAAATAGGTATTTTTTGATAGTATTTTGTGAATTTTAATAAATGCTTATTAAAACAGCAAAAAAATTACTGAAAATCACGTAATTTTCTCGATTACAAAGTAGGCATAACCTCTTAAGTTAAAGCTCTGAAGGTTAGACGACCAATGATACATTAAAATACTAAAAGCAGCGTGTAAGATTGGTCATCTAAATTACAGTAAATCCTCTATTATTGACAATGATTGTTGTTGGGGAAAACATTTTTTTACCATTAACATTAATTTGAATAAAGTTTGGGGTGCTTTAGAAAATATACGGCTACTTCACGAATATGGATTTTTGATCCATATTTGTGAAGACCTTTCGGCACAATGTACCCCAAATTTTAAACACTGAAACGTCTCTAAATGTTATAATAATTAAAATCTACGGTTCTGGGTGGACGGTATTCTTCGTGTTCGTCCGAAAATTATCGCTGATTTGATTTGCATAATATCAAAAGCCTGTATAATGATTCATTGTTACATTATCCGCATGATGTATGAAATTATTAGTGTTTTGATGTATTGAGGTGTTGTTAATAAGCTACGAACTGCCAAACCGTGTTATCTGAAATCCACCTGACGTTGTTAGCTGATGCTTTATTAAAATCAAATGAGAGATTTCATCGAATTTGCTCCTATTATCTCTAAATGCAATTATTCGCAAATTAATTAATAATTTAGAGCTTTTAATTCACCTTTAAAATTAGATAATTAGACAAAGCTAACAATTATATAGTAATGATTTTCACCACATTATTTTCAATTTAACGATTTTTATTTAAAAGATACGATAATCTCGTCGGTGCAAGTGAGAGGGACCGATTAAAATTATTAAAATGTATACACCTTTAAAATGTATACTTACACCTTTTGCTATTATTCTGGTAACTTTTTGCAGTTTTTGTGCTTATCGGCAAAAAACCGAACCAAGTTCGACAAGCAGGTCATCATCATTAGCGAAATTTTTACCGTTCAAAGAGTCCAGTAATAATTGCAATAAATGGTCAGCGCGTCACATCAAGTTTTCAAGCAAGCTCTAATAATTTTTGACGAATTGCTAAAGATGTGTGAGATCGAGCGTTATAATGGTGGCACATAATGCTTTTACAGTTAGCCACTTCGGGCCGTTTGTCCTTGATTACTTTTTCCAATTTTTTTACATCAAAATACATTAATAATTCGGTCATTCACTGGGCGTTTAACCCTATTGTCCTTATAAGCACTCCTAAAACAAATTCTACAATTTGATGACATCAAAGGAACGCTCAAAAACAAATCTCCAAATAATAAATTATCTCAAAATTTAATCGATCTTATCTGCATTTAATATCGCTAATCTTAAAAGCACCGATACATTCCCTCCGCAGAATAGCGGAGCCGCGCATCCTAAGCTCCTCGAAATTGAGAAAAGAGGCCTTCCTCGACTGTTTATAAACCCTCTTAAGCGCAGTTTCTGTCTGCATTCAGCTTCACTAAAAAGCGGGATTATAATTTCGCTCCGTCAAATTTTAGTTTTACCGCCTTCTCCCCCAAAAAGGAAACTCGGATATCCCGGCTCGATTATATTAATAAACACGTTGCGTGCTTTTTTGCGTTACGGTTTTTTTTCGGTGCGCCCGTCTGAGACAAAAAGAAAAGCTAAAGTGCGAATTGTGATCGAGCCATTAAATTATTTCTTAGGCTGTCATGTTTCTCGGGATCAAATCGTCACCTTAATGGGAACTGCTGCGATTTTAAATCGCAAGCTGGCGTTTTAG
Organism: Sinopyrophorus schimmeli; assembly: GCA_036325965.1. Taxonomy (NCBI): domain Eukaryota; kingdom Metazoa; phylum Arthropoda; class Insecta; order Coleoptera; family Elateridae; genus Sinopyrophorus; species Sinopyrophorus schimmeli. The sequence continues at coordinate 10,352,313 of JARFIZ010000013.1, read as the reverse complement.
AGAATCAGATTTGGAAATAACGAAAATCAAATACTAGAAAAACATAGAATCGCAATTTACTCGATTTATTTGCGAAACTACTTCGTCTCTCGAATTGTTGTTTCGCTTTTTGAGATGCTCGGTTTTGTTGGGTTTCGTATTAAAAAGCATATTGTTCGATCTTGGCGTGGGCAAGAATTCCAAATGTGGAACTTCGCGCAGTTGCATAGTTTAACAAAAAATTCGAAATTATTTATTAGAAAATTCCAACAGAGACCAATTAAATAATAATTACGTTTGTTAAAATTTTGGAACTTTCACAATCCTTTACGATTACAATTAAGGTAAAACCCAGTTATTGACACTTGGGGAGTGACAGCTGAGGTTATAACAGGATAACTTATAAAATATTTAATTTAAACAATTAATTCTTTTTTTCATATATAAGTGCACGATTTCTAGAAAAAGTCATATGCGTAAAATAATTATTTGAAGCAGATTAATAATTTAAATTAATGTTTTAAAAAATAATGTTTTAAACCCAGTTTCTGACACTTAAAATTTTTATTGCTGTAGTTTCTGACACTGGCATCTGCCTAGTTTCTGACACTCCATATGTCAAAATTATTCGTCATTTATTAGGTTATACATTATCAAATTTAAATTTATTATAATCAAACATAATTTGTTATAATGTATCATTTATTATAAATAAAATGTTAATTTTTTCAATACAAAAATAATTAAAATAATAAAATTAAATATTATAAAAACAAATGCGTAAACATAACATACGTTAAAATTTGAGTGCCAATAACTGTAACATACCTATAAAATTGAGCCTAGTTATTGACACTATTATTTTAATAATAAAATATAATTTACTATGATGTTTTAATATTTAAAAATAATGAGTAGTTAATTATTAATTGAACCATATATTTTTTATAATATTTTTATACTTACATGATGATTAAATCACTAATTCAATAGTCGAACGTTCTTCTGTCAATTGCTTAGACCAGGGGTGAGCAACCTTTTTAATCAACGGGCCATTTTAAATTTTCAAATTTTTTGACGGGCCGCACATAAATTAACACTTGTTAATAATTTACAAAACTTTATTTATAATAAACATTAGAATAAAAAAATATAAAATTTAAAAAAGTGAATTCAATTTTAGAAATGCTTGGCGGGCCGCATAATCATGTTTAACGGGCCGCAAGCGGCCCGCGGGCCGCGTGTTGCTCATCCCTGGCTTAGACCATAACCAAAAAATGGCTTTCACAGTCACTCTGGGCTTAAATATTATTTTATATTAAGTGAGTTTTTTTTGTAACTGATATCGTCATCAAATAGGTACACGATGAATTTATTTTAATTTTGAAAAAATTCATTTATCAATTCGAGGTAATTTTCTTTTTATTAATTCAAAGTTGAAAGTGTCAGAAACCGGGTCAGTGTCAATAACAGGGTCTTTCATCTTATGTTTATAAAGATAAGGTGTAGTTAAAAAAGTTACTAATATCTATTGAGGCAATTTTGATCATTTCCTCTCGCTTGCACTTATGGGATTCTAGTATCTTTTCACTCGTTCCCACTCATTAAAAATACAAAACTACATTATCTTGCATATTTTCAAGTTGAATTCAATAAATACGAGGATGTGCGCATTCGAGCGAAAAGTGGCACATTTCCGAGCGAGGGAGGCAAATGAAGCGCGACGCGGAGCGGCGCGCTTCATTTTCCCGAGATCGGAATGTGCCACTTTGAGCTCGAATGTGCACACTCGGTTTTAAGCACAATTCACAATAATTAATTTTTTAAACAGTCATATATGTTCATAAAGATAACTTGTAGCTAAAAATGTTACTAATATCTATTGCTGCAATTTTAATCATTTCCTCTCGCTTGCACTTATGGGATTCTAGTATCTTTTCACTCGCTCCCACTCATTAAAAATACAAAACTACATTATCTTGCATATTTTAAAGTTAAATTCAATAAATACGGGAATGTGCGCATTCGAGCGAAAAGTGGCACATTTCCGAGCGAGGGAGGCAAATGAAGCGCGACGCGGAGCGGCGCGCTTCATTTTCCCGAGATCGGAATGTGCCACTTTGAGCTCGAATGTGCACACTCGGTTTTAAGCACAATTAACAATCATTAATTTAAAAAACAATCATTTTTATTAATTCAAAGTAAAGTTGAAAGTGTCAGAAACCGGGTCAGTGTCAATAAGAGGGTCTTTTACCTTACCATTGACTTGACATATTGTCATCTACAACTAACAAATTAATTGAAATCCAATGCATGCTCTCTTCATAACCGTTTCAATTAAATTACATCCATATTGCATATTATTCGCTCTAAATATAATTCATATAGGGGAGACCGGGTATGGTTGTCTCACGGGTAGGTTGTCACATTAACCATAACAGAACACCTAACATTTTATCAACAAATTGTTACATATTGAATTTAAAAAAAATTACAAGTGAAAAAAAGGCCAAGGTACAACAGGTTCCCCTACCTTTTAACAAGCTTTGTTTCATCTAAAGTGACTGGGTTATTACAAATATGAATTTGTAACGCGAAATTTCAAGTGTGGTATTTATTCAAATTTCACACTATATACGTAATTCAAAATTTTGATTTCTGTGCTGAAACATCTTCCTTAAAACATATCGCGTTCAGATTATGTCCAGTTATTTAAGGTCTCTCAATAAAAAAAAAACTGTTACGCAATACTTTATTCGAATATATGTTATTAATAATTAACGATAATGACCGCGATTAGAATCGTGTAATTTTTTCCTATACATCAATTATTAATATCTGTAACATTTAGGCCAAACTATTTTGGACGACTTTATTAAAAAAGAAGTAAAATAAAACATTAGTGTAAACCTAAAAAAAAATGAATGCACTTATTACCATAAAAGTTGAAGCAAATTGCAAATCCAAACCAAGAGTTCCTAATTTAAGAATCTCGGAAACAATTCTAAAATTAAATACGCGCCCTTAATGTAAAATATAGGTATTGTTGGCATTATTTTATAAATTAGAATGAGCTTTGAGATTTTGTTAGATTTAAACCGAAAGTATAGCCATAAATTACGTTTTGGTTCGCTGCTCGCCATGCTTCTGAAGTTTCCCTTATTTCTGCACAACCCACTTTCGTGTTGTTTACGCAGCATTTTGTTGTTATTATTTTCAAAATTGTTCGACTACAATTTTAGAAATCGAAATGAAAAGCAATGAACCGCGTCTATTTTAAATAATTTAAATAATTCGATATATTACATGAAAGACTTTCGCACAAATCAAAATAATTGTAATAAAGGGTGGACGTTTTAATTTAAAATTGGCGATCTTAGTTTCGAAGCAAATCGTAATTTAGTGCGGAGGAAATGGGACACCTTTTACAATGCTTAATATTATTAGGTTGCGTATTTAATTAGATTCTGTAAGTGTCAATTGTTGAGCTTTTAGTTTTAGTACACGTTTCAGGATCACTAAGTAGGAATTTAATTGAATGCGAGGTTTACATTGCAAACAAAATTTCGCTTAATGAAAATGCGTTCCATCAATTGATGCGAAGGACGAGATTACTATTTATAACAATTAATACACCGATGTGGCGAATTTTAATGAAACATCGCGATTGATGGAATTTTTTGCGCATTTCATTGGAAATAACCGTCGCGATTATTGCAATCGATCAGCCTAATATTTAATTTGTTGTCGATATCATCCATGTTAAAATACAGGGTGTCCTGTTGATGATAGCTGAAAGAGTAAATCTAAATTCTACGTAAGAAATGGCAAAAAAAGTCAATCAGAGCGTTCCTCTATTTTTATCGGGGGCGAAGTTATTTAATTTTGAAAAATATAATTTTTTTGCCGCAAAATGCGATTTAAAGAAAAAACACTGTGGCAATCGCAATTATATTTTATCCGTAAAGTAAATTTTTATCCCTACAATGTAAGAAAATGGAATTAAATTAAAATTAAAATGTTAAATTAAATTTAAGCAATCACTCGGAGTGCATAATTAAAAAAAAACAATTTGCGCACGGAGTATACAGGGTGTTTTTTAACGAGTTATTTTAATGGTAATTTAGATTTTAAGCCATAATTTTAATCTAGAAATTACACAAATACGGAGATTTTATACTAAAATAAATTTTTATTAAATAGAAAAATTTTTGTTGTGAAAAATTACAATGAAAAGATTTATTCGCATATTAAAAAATTCAAACAGCACGCCTATGGTTTTGTGGACCTATCCGAAGCCAAGATATATAATTTTTTTCGATTTATTTAGTTTTTCGCAAATTTTGGACGTTGAAGGGGGAGCAGAAAAGAATAGTTACGACTATGTTGATTTGGGGACAATAGGACCGTCTTGCAAAAATTTAATGCAAATCCACTACTTAACAAAAAATTAATTCTTTTTTTTTTTTTAATTTTTTTTGAAGTAAAGTTTCGCCTGTGTTGTGAAGTAAGGAAAACATATTATTTTTTATGCAGGTTTTAGATTTACCCGTTGGGGGACCGATTGACAATAAAAAATTATAACTTTTTGCCCAATTTTTCTAAATAATTTAAGTAGCATTGGATGGGTTTTAATGTGATTTTAGACGAAACAACGTTAATAAGAAGGGCGACATCTAACGACCAATTTATTACGAATTTACAATTAGAACCGTTTCGCTATTTTCATGAAAGCTTATAGCCTGAACGTGACATATTAGATTTCGTAGTTGAAACACCCTGGATATTTCTGTGGCTTAATTCTTGATAAATGTCATCGTCCACTTATCCTTTCCGACACAGATGTCAAATCTAGTTTAGAAGTCATACATGTAAAGCTCCGCAACCGTATGATTTTTCCGACCATCTTTCCACCGCGAGCCAACGCGTAAAAAAATCCTTCCATTTGAGTAAAATTAATTTAGTACCTGAACGGCAATTAAGCATACTCCATGAATTATTTCAATAATATAAGAACTAGGGTAAAACACTCAGTGAATGACCGTTTCGAGAAATAATGTTTAGAACAATTAAAAAAATGAATTTATATGCATGGTATATTTATTTATATATTGACATATTACACAAAAATTGACTAGATAATGTTAGCAGTTTGATCAGAACCAAAAAGGATCGTTTTATCCCGAAGGATCATTTTGTACCACTTTTCCCTATATGCAATAAATGACTGAATCAGGCACATTATATATTTCTTCGATTTACAGGTTTCTGCAGAACCTATCTTCGCTGTAAAACGGGATTTAAAAATTGCCTTAAAAAATAACTACGTTTATATTATATTTCATTAAATAAGCTACCTTTTAATGTTTTTTAAGTGTTGTTCATTGACTTGTAATAGTGCATTTCGAAATTTTTGGCAAAGTGGCCGGTAGAGGGGTCACTTACCTTAATGGTTTACATGAACCCTTCAATATTTGTTTAATTTTTGTAGAGAATCGCGACTTTTATGGATTCAACACGTTAATTTAGTAATTCTTAAAATAACCGGCGGGTATACTTATATACGCGCGTTAGAAGTTATACTTCTTTGGCGTAATTAAATTATATATAGTCACGTGTAAAAAGTAATAGAAATAAATTCTTAAAGAAATATTGTTAAAGTTTGATGTAATATAGTTAATTTAATACATTTTGATTTTGTATTCTTTTGATTGTGCATGATAGTATAAATTTGCGATGTCCCCTCTATCGGCCACCTTTACAAAACTTGTATAAATTACAAAATTAATCAATATTTAATAAAATTTGTTTTGAACAAGTAATTATTATTATTGGCAAATATATTCAATCGAATAAAAGAAGTATTTTTAATTAATCTTTTAATTTATTTATTAGTTAAAGTTTTTTTTGCTCTTTTAGTATTTTTTTGGTTGTGCATGCAAAGACAATTTTATTGTACGTATGATCGGTCACCGTATTTTTAGTTTAAATCAATAGAAAATTATTAATTTGTTTATTTTTTTAATTATTTTACCCTATACTATTTAACTTCAAAATATTTTTTGATTTTATAGTAGTTATTTTATTCTTAATACCATTTGCCAAAAAACCCTTAACCTACCTTTTGAGAAATTAATGTTGTAGCAAATTGATGAACATTTTTTAATTTTTGATTTTACAATCACTTTGAACTACGTTTATATTATGTTTCATTAAATAAGCTTTGTTTTAATGTTTTTTAAGTGTTGTTCATTGACTTGTAATAATGCATTTCGAAATTTTTAGCAAAGTGCCCGGTAGAGGGGTCACTTACTTTAATGGTTTACATGTACCCTTCAATTTTATTTAATTTGTGTAGAGAATCGCGACTTTTATAGTTTCAGCCCGTTAATTTGGTAATTCTTAAAAAAACCGGCGCGTGTACTTATGTACGCGCGTTAGAAGTAATACTTCTTTGCCGTAACTAAACTAAATACACTGTAAAAATCGGGAGTAAATCCGGAGTGAATTTTCACTCCCATCACTCGGAGTTTCGGAGTGAAAACAAAAATCACTCCTCGCTCGGAGTTAACTTGAGTTTTTAGCGGATTAATTGCGGAGTGATTTCTCATCAATTTCGGAGTGAATATAGATGTTCGAGTGAATATCGATTTAACTTACAGAAATTATTATAATTCATTAAACACAATAGATTGAATTTAACATATAACCTAAATCTTCTTCTAAATCTTTACAATATTATTATAAAATTATTTGCATGACTGTAGTTAAGGTTAACGAAAGTAATAAATAAATAATATGTAAATAAGTCAATAAATTATATATTCAGAACAATATAATAATATAACAATTTAATCAAAAAATTACCTAATAGATGGCGTTCAAAGATAATTTTACAAAAATAATTTAAAAAAATGAAAGCACTATTAGTACTTCCGAACGCCATTTTCTGTTTTTTTATTTATATTATTATAAATCTAAATAATAATTATATTATTATTAATAATAATAATAATATTAATAATAATAACAACAATTTTTGTTGTAATCAAATGTATTATGCACGGTCCTTATATCTAAAATTTATTCAAAGTGACTTTTTTGAATTGTTCATATAAAATAATGTTTGAGTGAATTTCACTCCGAGCGGGATTAAACTAATTAAAAGTCATCCGCTCCGCATTCACTCCGCAAATTTTTTACTGTGTATAGTCACGTGTAAAAAGTAATAGAAATAAATTAAATTAATACGAGGATGTGCACACCCGGTTTTTCACCTTGATTTCACAATCATTTAAGACAATAAATTAAAACGAAAAATTAAATGAACAATTTGAATCGTTCCCTCTCACTTATATTGACAAGATTATCGTATCTTCTCGCTCCCTTCCACTCATTGCTATGGTAAATACATTTTTCGAATATAATATCGATATTTACTAAATGAAATTTAAATTTTTGGATTGAAGGTGTGTTGGATAAATTAGAAAAATGTAATAAATACGAGGATGTGCGCATTCGAGCGAAAAGTGGCACATTTCCGAGCGAGGGAGGCAAATGAAGCGCGACGCGGAGCGGCGCGCTTCATTTTCCCGAGATCGGAATGTGCCACTTTGAGCTCGAATGTGCACACTCGGTTTTTCACCTTGATTCACAATAATTTAAGACAATAAATTAAAACGAAAAATTAAATGAACAATTTGAATCGTTCCCTCTCACTTATATTGACAAGATTATCGTATCTTCTCGCTCCCTTCCACTCATTGCTATGGTAAATACATTTTTCGAATATAATATCGATATGTACTAAATTAAATATAAATTTTTGAATTGAAAGTGTGTTGGATAAATTAGAAAAATGTAATAAATACGAGGATGTGCGCATTCGAGCGAAAAGTGGCACATTTCCGAGCGAGGGAGGCAAATGAAGCGCGACGCGGAGCGGCGCGCTTCATTTTCCCGAGATCGGAATGTGCCACTTTGAGCTCGAATGTGCACACTCGGTTTTTCACCTTGATTCACAATAATTTAAGACAATAAATTAAAACGAAAAATTAAATGAACAATTTGAATCGTTCCCTCTCACTTATATTGACAAGATTATCGTATCTTCTCGCTCCCTTCCACTCATTGCTATGGTAAATACATTTTTCGAATATAAAATCGATATTTACTAAATTAAATTTAAATTTTTGGTTTGAAGGTGAGTTGGATAAATTAGAAAAATGTAATAAATACGAGGATGTGCGCATTCGAGCGAAAAGTGGCACATTTCCGAGCGAGGGAGGCAAATGAAGCGCGACGCGAAGCGGCGCGCTTCATTTTCCCGAGATCGGAATGTGCCACTTTGAGCTCGAACGTGCACACTCGGTTTTAAGCATAATTCACAATAATTAATTTACTTTCTGAGGTGGCTAACTTCACACTGTCAAATTTCGTTTACTGCGCGTGCGCAACTTCCATTGCCTGCTAGATTTTAACACTCAACGCGCCAAAAGTAGTATAACTTCATTTAGTACCATTTTTCAAATCTAGTTCTAAGCCTTTCAATAATTTGTAAATCCAAAAAATAACGCACACCAATGCATTTAAAGTGGCCCCTTCATCAAATCGGCTGGCCCACCAATAAACCCCAACTGTAAATTTTCTTTCTGCTGAACCTTAGGGATTTCCATTAGGATAATCGATTACCGAACAAGCTGATAAACACAATTTCTGGACACTTATTAAGACAGCCTCCGAGCGAAAGAGACAAACGCTTGTAAGTGAGGAAAGCTAAGAATTTCAACAAGAATTGTAGCAATGTCTTTTTCTTGATATACGAGCGGCAGAACCGCTTTAGTGCAACAGCTAGACACACATACACACCCTCACGGAAGGGTGTAGAATTTCGGGGGCTTTCAGAAAGTGCGACGCGTCGGTATCACGTATCGTTCTCCCCAAGAATTGTTTCCTCTCAGCTACCCGAACGGAAACAGGCCTTTCTCCGACGAATGCAGATTTCAGATCGATAATCCTGAAGGATATAACTGCGTTCAGAAGACCAAAGCTATAATCGAAGACAATTTTTCCGAGACGTTGCTTTCCTTTCTAATAAATTGCTGTTTTATGTATTTCCTTTCGAGGTTGTATTGGCGCGAGTGTGTGCGATAAGAGACCGAAAATTGATGGGGAAATATGGAAAGGTTTGTTTTCTTTTCGTAAGCGACAAAGTGTTAAGCCGTCGATGCAAATCGAAATGATTTTAACTGGCACGCGATTGCAAGCGGCCCCGTGCTTTTCCATCGATTCGAAAGTACCATAAACTCTGAGCATGTATGCGATATCGGGGTTTAATGGTATTAAGTTTAATCCTGTACATGATAGTTTAACCACCGATTGTTCTTTTAGCGTTTTTATGTTAATTTGTTTTATCGGCACGGTTAACGATAATTCTAGTAAAGCATGTCAATGTTTTTTTGCAATAAAAAAGGGTTTTCCTAGCAATTTTGTACTTTTTTTGTAAAAGAGTGTTATTAAGATAGTGCTCGGATTCGACCTATAATTTTTTTCAAGTTTTATTTCTGATAGGGGTAAACAGTACCGTTGTTGGACAGTCGACAATGATTGGCCATATTTAAAAAATTATTTAATAATAAATCTATATTTCCTAAAATATATTTTCTAATAAATGGTTCGTTTTTTTTGCTAATTTACTATATGTTATTTTAATTATAAAATATTGGCCGATCACTGTAAATTTACTAGTCAATTACTATATTTATATGGCCAATAACTATGTTGTTTAATAAAAGGGCCAATCACTGTACTGTTTACCCCTACTTTAAGTAATAAAAAAAATACGGAGTAGCGCAAGCCGACCAATAGATGGACAAAAATTCTTTTAATAACTAATTACAATAAATTTAATTATAAAATTGTAAAATCAATTTTCTGTTATACAAATACTACCTAAACATATGTTTTGGACAGCATACCGTTTGTAGACCCTTTAAACTTTTTTTTAAATATATAAAGAATGTTACAAATATGATTACTATAGTAGTTGTACGAGCAGCGTCCTCAAATTAAAAAAGAAAATAACAAAAAATGAAAGACAACTTAAGGCAGAAAATAATAAGATATTGAAAAAAGAAAAATGTATTAAAATCTAAAAATCTAAAAAGTTCTGTCAAAAAAGTTAAAAAATTAATAGAACGAATAAAATAATTATTTTCCTATGTTACCGAGTTGTTTTTCATATATTTAACATTATATTTCATATTTTCTTGAAATACTATTAAATATAATAAAGTTAAATATGTTTTCTAAATAATGATTTTTTAATAATTTATATTTTGAACACTTGTGTCCAAAACTAGTATTTATCCCCTGTCCAAAGGTAGTTCAAATCTATCATAAAATTGATATATTAACATATAATTAATATTATGTAGTGTATAAAAATTATTTTTCATATATTTTGAAAATTATTATCCCATCTATTATTTGTTTATTGGTTATTTTTATTAAGTTTATGCTATCAGTTATTAAATTTAAAAATTTAATCGTTCTTTATATAAATAACAAGACAAAAATATTGTTTTTGAAAAACGTCCATCTATTGGTGGTGACCGTCCATCTACTGGCGGGTTTGTCCATCTTCTGGTGATATGAGCTTTTTTCAAAAAAATAATTTTTTTTATTATTTATTACAAAACTACTACTTTATAAAAGATTTTCATTATGGCAGAGTTAAGTTTTACTTCTAGTCATCATTTTTTTAAACAACTACCATTTAATTGGGTAAAACGACTCTCAAAATCTATTTCAGAAGAGTCTATTCCAAAATTTTAAGTAATTAAAAAAATACGGGCTTAATAGCAAGAGTACACCATGCAATTTTAATAATTTCTTGTTGGTGGGGTCAAATGTTATTTCTAATCAGTATTATTAAAAATAATTAACATTTCCGTATATAAAGTTATCTGTAGAAATGGTTTCTGAAGGGTTTAAACAAATAATTTAAATTATGTAAAGGATGCAGGCACATTTTGGAAAGTACACCCCTTTTTTATCAAGTATTTCTTGGAACAACGTAAAAGGTCATTTTTAATCAGACTTATTAGAAATAATTAGCATTTCCTCATGTAAAATGACCTGTATACATAATTTTTGAAGAGTTTAGTGAAATAGTTCAAGTTATGCAAATGTTGCAAGCACATTTCCGAAAGTACACCTCTTTTTATTTAAATATTTCTTGGATCAGGTTTGATAGGTCATTTCTATTTAGTATTGTTAAATATAATTAACATTTCCGTACGTAAAATTACCCGTAGAAATGATTTCTGAAAGGTTTAGTCAAATCTCTTAAGGTATGAGGAAAGTGAAGGCGCATTTCTAAAAGTACACTCTTTTTTTTCAAATATTTCTTGTAGCAAGGCTGAAGTGTCATTGCTAATCAATATTATTATAAATAATTTGCGTTTTCTTAATTATACTTCATTTCTGAAAAATTTTTCCACTATTTTAATAAAAAATATTTTATACAAAACATCTTTTGCAAAAATGATTGATATTTACCAAATATTTTAAATTAGCATACAAATTATTTACAAAATTGCAATTGCTCTTTTTTTTACATTGTTAAAATACTTTTGGGGTAAAAAAACCCAACTAAATGGGACCTACCTTTGTATCAAAAAAAATCGACTCCTGCACTCTGGAATTTCGGATCATTATCTGAAACAACATAAAAAATTAAAATCAATCGATTTTTTCAAACAGACAATTTAAATATTTAGCTTTAATAATAATACGTAACTAAAAAAAATAAAAATAACAACTTATATTCTCTTTAAGAAAAACTATGTTAGGATATCATTTTTATTAAGAAAAAAACGTTTAACATTAATCTATATATCTATACATCTATTATCTATTTTATCTATTCTGTCTGTGATTTCAAAATAAAGACTTTTTCTTAAGCTCATATGGTTATTTAATTGTTATTAAAGCCCAAACACACATTTTTAAAATTCTTGTCTCTCTGTCTATCACCTTATAAACACCTTATAGATTAAATTAACCACTCAGGACTCTGGTTGCTTGGAACCCCGAATAATAAAGCCCCGCATAACGGGGGTCCTACTGTACAGCAAGTGGTTTTCTTATTTATCACAAATGCACTATGCCAGAGTGCAGAATGGTGGCCGAAGCGCATATGAAAGTTAAAATTGCTGCGGCACATGCTAAAAATGGCCTTTTTTAATATATTTATCGACCTCGTAATTGTAGCAGTAAACGGACGATTATTGTTCGAAACATCTTCGACTGCATTAAGAATTTATCGAAAGGGTTTTTTTCTTTATAAAACGATTATCGTTGTATCAGAGATAGAATGGAATTCGAGATCAGGATTTTCACCTTTTTGTAACCACTGAAAAGGGTTTGATATATAAATCAGGGCAAAACCTGTCCACTGTTGCTTGTGTATCTGTCAATTACGTCGTAAAAAGACCCTTATCTTGAAGTAACTGAAAAATCTATCACTGCTTCGCTTTACATTTTTCACCATTGTTATTTTTACATTTAATTCTTTAAGAGACGTTCGCAGATCATCAATTTGTCAATCGTCTTTCGAATAAGAGCGAAATTTCCGTACGGGCGTCTTTTTACCGGCGATTTTTAACAAATTTGAGAGAAATGGCCAAATAGAATTCTTTACAGAATATGGGGGGGTGTGTGAAGGGAAGGTGTAACTTGAACTTTAAACGTTCGTAAAAAAGTGATTATTAAGTTCTTATTTTTTCTAATAACACTTTTGTAAATTAATATAGTTGGAATAAACCCCGTCAGAGGGCATAAATGAAATTTATGCATCTGACTACAGGGGGAAACCGGGGTTAGAAGTCACAATTTTTGTTCTTTTCAATTTATAGAGCCCATGGTCTTAATTTATCAATGACATTTATATATCAATAGATAGTGTATTTATTCTAGTTTAAGAAAACATAAAGACTTTTTCTCTACCATTATCTAATGAAAACATATTATAACTTTTATTAAAAAAGAAAAGTGTGACTTTTAACCCCATGTCTGGAGTAAGTAGTCACATACTAAATAAAAGGTAAAATACAAAACGATAAAACGAAAGCCTATTTTTATTAAAGGTAAAATGTTGTTTGCAAGAAATTTTACCTAAGAAAGGAACGAAAAATATCTTATTCATAATTAAAAAAAACAAAAAATATTTGCTGTGAGCGAATAGTAACTTCTATCTAACGAACTTAGGTTATGGTAACAAAAATGACATAAATATAATTACAGTCAATCGTTTATGTAGTATAACCCCTAGAAACCAATAAAAAAAGCCGCACATATTTATGGTGTTGTTTTGCACATGTGACAACTAGCCCCCGTTAATTTGGGACAACTTTTCCCAAAACAGTTTTGGACAATTAACTCCCAAAATAAATTTAAATCAATGGTCATTTAAGAAACCATATGAATGATATCATGAAGCATATCTTAAACATAAATACACGAAAAAGTATATCACTATGCAAAATTTAAATATACTTACTTACGAGACTCAACACAGATTTAAAAAAAAATACTTTCACTGTACAAAAAAAACGAACGCATGTATTTCTTTTATGGTATTTCAAAGCGAACTGAAGTGTGACAACTAACGCGTGAGACAACTATACCCGGTTTCTCCTATATGTGTTTAAACAACGTGTGTGTACGTTTCGTGATAATACTTCAAATTATATTTAAGATATCAGTTTGAAATTTTTGTTTTATTAGTGTTTTGTTTGTTTTTTAAATTATTTCTTGTGTGTCTTCTTTTCTATAAAGGTCATTTGAACAAAAAACAATATACATCATTAGAAATATAATTAGTATATTTGTTTATTGGGTGTTCATTCATTGGGTTGATAAAAATAGCGAAAAACCAGTAAATGAACAGTTGTTAATTCACTGGAAAATGTTTATATTGACCAAAAGCACAACATACAGAAACCAATAAACAAGAGTAGAAATATTTTAAATGTAAATAAAAAATACCTAAAACTGAAGATTTTAGGTGCATTGCAATGGAGCATTGCATTGCACTGTTCATTCACTGGGCTGTTACTGTTAATTCACAGGCCATTTACTGTTCATATAGGTTAAAACTCACCGCTGCCAACTGCCAAACGAAAAAATATAATTTTGACCGAAGTAAATAAAAAAAAAATTGCAACACTGTCGATTTGCGAAAACCGAAATTACTTTCTTGCCAACCCAATATTATAAAAAAGAACGCGCGAAAGCCCGTCTAACGTATTAAAATAATTTATGGCCGCATGAAAAAAGAAGCAAACGTCCATACAAAATCGAAAAGAAAAAAAAAACGAAAGACAAATAAAGCGAAACGAAAAAACTAAAACGAGATAAGTTTCTATTAAGTAAAACAAACACAATTTTGCTTCGTAACTTTAGCAGAAACAATATCGCCGAATGTAATACATGTATTTAAGATGTTGGTCCGACGAGGAAAAAAACTTTTCTGATATTCCTAACAAACTATAAAAGTCCTCTTTTGTTGACAAGATTATTATACGGTTGTGCTTTTTATATTCTCATCGAGCCGTTTTATTCCACTTTGCTTTCATTTATAAAATTATACCGAACGGAAACTTTGTTTCGGCCATCGAAATTTTTTAAACATCTGCCCACCTTTTTCCCGAGCAAATGAAGCTGAAAAACTTTCTCGTTTCGAAAGCTAATTCGCGGCAACGCGACGTCGGAAATTTTCGAATAGAAAATCTAGTACGCGAAGGAGATTTAAATATTACTAATAACTATTGACGGGATTCGAAGAAGTAGCCTTGCGTAAGGGTTTCACAATGCTAAGAACGCATGATGTCACGGATAATGCGTCCAAAAAGAAACTCAAAGAGAGGGAATAGAAAAGGTCAAATTCGATTACCGTTGTTCAATGGTTTGGGTCGAAGGATTTTACACTGGAGAATTGTATGCTAAGAAATTCGTAAAAGGAGTAAACTGAAAGATGGATCTGTAATCGGGTTTCTGTGCTGGCTTCTTCGCCCTGTTTTAATAATTGTCAACTTTGAATTAGCAGAAAGTATAGCTACAGTCAGATATCGAAATTTTCGGACACTTGTAGATTTTTATGTCATTTTACAATGTAGTAGGTCCTTGTAAGCAATGTCAGTAAAAAGCATTTTTAATTGGGTCACGCGATCAAAAAGTAAAAATACATCGTATGACCAACCACAGTTGGTCATTTTTAAGTTTTAAAAATAAAAATTCGTTATAGAAATATCAAAACTTTTTTAATATTTGCGGCCTTTTATGACCCATAATTTTCGATATTTCAAATTATTGTCAATGATGCTAAAAACCGAGTGTGCACATTCGAGCTCAAAGTGGCACATTTCGATCTCGGGAAAATGAAGCGCGCCGCTCCGCGTCGCGCTTCATTTGCCTCCCTCGCTCGGAAATGTGCCACTTTTCGCTCGAATGCGCACATCCTCGTATTTATTACAATTTTCTATTTTATCCTACCCATCTTCAATCCAAAAATTTAAATTTAATTTAGTAAATATCGATTTTATTGTCGAAAAATGAATTTACCATAGCAATGCGTGGAAGGGAGCGAGAAGATACGATAATATTGTTAATGTAAGTGAGAGGAAACGATGCAAATTGTTCATTTAATTTTTCGTTTTAATCTATTGGTCTAAATGATTGTGAATCATGCTGAAAACCGAGTGTGCGCGTTCGAGCTCAAAGTGGCACATTCCGATCTCGGGAAAATGAAGCGCGCCGCTCCGCGTCGCGCTTCATTTGCCTCCCTCGCTCGGAAATGTGCCACTTTTCGCTCGAATGCGCACATCCTCGTATTTATTACAATTTTCTATTTTATCCTACCCATCTTCAATCCAAAAATTTAAATTTAATTTAGTAAATATCGATTTTATTGTCGAAAAATGAATTTACCATAGCAATGAGTGGAAGGGAGCGAGAAGAAACGATAATATTGTCAATGTAATTGAGGGGGAACGATGCAAAGTGTTAATTTAATTTTTCGTTTTAATCTATTGGTCTAAATGATTGTGAATCATGCTGAAAACCGAGTGTGCACATTCGAGCTCAAAGTGGCACATTCCGATCTCGGGAAAATGAAGCGCGCCGCTCCGCGTCGCGCTTCATTTGCCTCCCTCGCTCGGAAATGTGCCACTTTTCGCTCGGAAATGTGCCACTTTTCGCTCGAATGCGCACATCCTTGTATTCATTGATTTATTGATATTAATTTTTACTCGTAGTTACGCCAAAGAAGTAGGAGAACCTGTTGTACCTTGGGCCCTTTGTACCTAAGGCAACTTTATTATTTTTAATATTTGTGGGCTTTCGTGGTCCATAATTTTCGATATTTCAAATGCCACGTTGACAGACATTTACGTAAAGTTAGCAGCAGCTAGCTAATGCACTTTGTTAATATATGAGATCAATTAAATTTTTAATCGAAAAAAAGTAAGCCTTTTTATATTCTTTTTACTTAAATATTTTATTGATTTTTATTACCTAATAACAAATGACTCATCGTAATAGAAAGATTATTTATTAACGTATGCATAGTAGTGGTCTGATTGTGGGCACAGCATAAACTTTAATTGTATTTTTGAGTTGTGTTGTACCTCGATCACTGTCAATAAATTGTACCTTGACCCTAAGATTAACGTGCAATAAATAAAAATTTAGTTATACCTTTGTTATAAATTCTTATTTTTTTAAAATTTTGCTTCAGATAATATGCCTCGCAAGTCTAACGAAAAATTAAAATTTTTTCAAAATTAACCATTAAGTATGTGCAATTTTAGTATACGAGTAGTTTTGTTAATTTTTGAAACAATTTTACTGTCATCTCAAAGAAGAACATTAGTAGTTCTTATAATCGAACAATAAATATATAGTTTTCATAGAACAATGGGTTTTATTTTGCTTAATGTAAATATAGCCAAGGTACATAACCTCTGTTGTACCTAAACCATAGAGCCACTAATTTTTAAATCTTATAGCAATTCGAGTAAACGGTTGGTAATGCTTTCAAATATTTTATGATAAATACCTTATTAGTGCCCCACCACGATGCAATTCATTTTATCAACAAATTATTACATATAAAATTTTAAAAAAATTACAAATAAAAAACGGGCCAAGGTACAACAGCTTTCCCTATACATTTTGTGTGTGTCCCAATAATTTGTATATTTGACTGTATGCTTTCATTGGACATAAGTGAAAGAAATCTTCGTCTTTCATTTTGTTTTTATTTCGTTGTTGCTTTATATTTTTAATGTGCATTTCAAAGGATTAATGTTAACTGGAATTGGACACTTTCAATAAAACAACTATTGATAAACTTCCAACGCTTATTAACGTTTATTAATAAGTTATTGCTGTTATACTTTGTCAATTTTCAGTTGCTTGATAAAGTTTCAATAAAGAAACGAAAAGTTGCGTGTTTAACAATAGTTGTTTCATTGAAAGTGTCCAAATCCAGTTATCGTTAAACATTATTAAAAGAAATGGGACGCGAACATTATAGTTAAAAATAAGCGTGAATGTCATTGCAAAAGCAACACCAAATTTTGACTTAACGAAAGTTCGGCAAGACAATTGAAAAGGGCTCAAAGTATTAAAATCCGAATTTAGCACGTAGAAGTGCTCATTTTAAACTTTAAAATTTTCAACCATAACTTCGCCATCAAAATTCGATCAAAAGCTTGATGCGCGAACAAATAAATCGATTTAAAAATACGACACGAGTGTTCCCACCGAAGGAATGAATTTCGGTTAATAAATTTCGTTTTTCTCTTTTTTATATTTCGACCAGAAATCGCATTTTTCTCCTAACAGAAAGCGCTCACCGTTTTCATCTTTATGGGCTAGAAAAATTGATGAGCTAGTTTTGTTAAAATGCAGGCGTTCAAGTAAATAATTATTTTGTTGTAAAAATGCGTTTTGCAGAGAAGAAGAAGAGAGTTTCAATTGGGACTCGAAATTTATTAGCATCGACGAGGAAGCTCGGATTCTGCGAAACGGCAAAATCTTTTCTAGAAACTTGTAAATGAATTGAAAATTTCTAAGCGTGTCTAATGCACGACACCATATTGCCAGGAACACTTAAAATCCCTTAACAATTTTTTTTCCAAGTCGTTAACCGCTAAACGTGCAGTCGGTCTATAATATAATCATTTTCGTTTCCGGCATAAGTTAGCCGACGAAATTTATTCGTTTTTCGGAAATTATAAAATACTTAAGACGTTTTAAAAACGCCCTAACTCGAATAAAATTTTCAAATATTAATAATTTTAGTGCGGCATAAATCACGGGATTTATCTCGAGCCAAACAGTTTTAATCGTTTCAGTAATAAAATTAGAGTGTTTCGTAAAAAAAGGCTAAAAACATTTGTGGTCTTATTTGATTACTTATTTATATTTGTTAGTGACATTTCCGATATTTAAATACACTTTTATGATTAAAAAAAAAACGGTGCGTGTACTTTTGGACGCGCGTTAGAAGTTATAGGCCAACCTGTTGTACCTTGGCCCTTTTTTCACTTGTAATTTTTTTAAAATTGTATTTGTAACGATTTGTTGATAAAATGAATTGCATCGTAGTGGGGCACTAGTGAGGTGTTCATCATAAAATATTTGAAAGCATTACCAACCGTTTACTCAAATTGCTATAAGATTTAAAAAGTAGTGGATCTATGACCTAGGTACAACAGAGGTGATGTACCTTGGCTCCATTCACATTAAGCAAAATAAAACCCATTGTTCTATGAAAACAATATATTTGTTTTTGGAATATAACAACTACTAATGTTCTTTTTTGAGATGACACTAAAATTGTTTCAAAAATTAACAAATAATGGTTAACTTCGCAAAAATTTAAATTTTTCGTTAGGCTTGCGAGGAATATTATCTGAAGCAAAATAAAAGAATATGAATACAAGGATGTGCGCATTCGAGTAAAAAGTGGCACATTTCCGAGCGAGGAAGGCAAATGAAGCGCGACGCGGAGCGGCGCGCTTCATTTTCCCGAGATCGGAATGTGCCACTTTGAGCTCGAATGTGCACACTCGGTTTTCAGCACGATTCACAATAATTTAGGCCAATAAATTAAAACGAAAAATTAAATGTACAATTTGCATCGTTCCCTCTCACGTACTTTGACAAGATTATCGTATCTTCTCGCTCCCTTCCACCCATTGCTATGGTAAACAATTTTTTTGACAATAAAATTTATATTTACTAAATTAAATTTAAATTTTTGGATTGAAGATGAGTTGGATAAATTATGAAAATGTAATAAATACGAGGATGTGCGCATTCGAGCGAAAAGTGGCACATTGCCGAGCGAGGGAAGCAAATGAAGCGCGACGCGGAGCGGCGCGCTTCATTTTCCCGAGATCGGAATGTGCCACTTTGAGCTCGAATATGCACACCTGGTTTTCAGCACGATTCACAATAATTTAGGCCAATAAATTAAAACGAAAAATTAAATGAACAATTTGCATCGTTCCCTCTCACTTACTTTGACAAGATTATCGTATCTTCTCGCTCCCTTCCACCCATTGCTATGGTAAATAAATTTTTTGGCAATAAAATTTATATTTACTAAATTAAATTTAAATTTTTGGATTGAAGATGAGTTGGATAAATTATGAAAATGTAATAAATACGAGGATGTGCGCATTCGAGCGAAAAGTGGCACATTGCCGAGCGAGGGAGGCAAATGAAGCGCGACGCGGAGCGGCGCGCTTCATTTTCCCGAGATCGGAATGTGCCACTTTGAGCTCGAATGTGCACACTCGATTTTCAGCACGATCCACAACAATTTATACCAATAAATTAAAAGAAAAAATTAAATGAACAATTTGAATCGTTCCCTCTCACTTACATCGACAAGATTATTGTATCTTCTCGCTCCCTTCCACTCATTGCTATGGTAAATACATTTTTTGAATATAAAATCAATATTTACTAAATTAAATTTAAATTTTTGGTTTGAAGATGAGTTTGCTCGAATGTGCACACTCGATTTCTCAATAATTAGTTTACTTTTTTAAATGACTAACTTTGTTATACGTGCGTGCGCAACTTCCGTTGCCCGCTAAAATTAAAAAGTATAACTTCGAAAATTGTAATTCGTTTATCCGGTGTTTTCGCTTGTGCGTAAACTGCCCACCCCCTCACGACTCCGAATAATGGGGGTCCCACTGTACTACGCAAATACACGTATTTAGCAGACGTTCTACATCTGTTTGCTAAAATATGCACCTCTAATTGAAACCGAGCCCGTACTTCAACGAAAAAACTCAGTACTTTTTATTTCCGCTTTCTTTTTCTTCGTAAAAATTTCGATATTTGCATAAATTTATGGTAATTTAAGGGCGAGCTTTAATAAAAGTTTATACGGCAAAGTAAAATTGCGGCCTACGATAACTGCAAAGTGTCATGTGAGTTCTTAATAAATTACTGCATGTCGGGCACAAACATTTACATGTATTTATGTGCAGCACGAGACGCGCACCTGCAATTAAAACTCTAAATGGATCTTGCCCGTATGTGTAAGCGATGGATTTTTATATGCAGCGTTAGGAATATCTTTAATGGCATTAACTTGTAACGTTAAATTTTAAACGGTAATTTTGTTTTTTGATATCTGTTCGATCTTACTGCTTCTAAACATGCTACTTCTGTTAACTTAATTTAAAGCTTTCGATAATCCAAATATTTACCCGGCAATGTGTTGAGAAGGAAACGAAAATGTTTTATCAGATGTGTTGGTTAAGTTTCAAAATGCCAGGGTCGTATTCAAGTCAAAATTCGATTTGTGATTTTTTAATTTTAACCAACCCCGATTTTTCTTCTTTTAGTTAAAGAACGTATTAAAGATGTTTTCAAATATCAGGACCGTATTTACATTACAACATAAATTACTATTTATTAGTTTAATTAATTTCACGTCAGAGAAGAGCGCGTTAAAAGAAAATTGTAGTTCAACGTTCGGTAGAAGCGATTACTGCCTGATTTTTCCCATTAAGCAAAAAACAATTAATAGAGCCCTAAAATATCAAAAACAAAAAGTAAACTACAATTTTTTAACTTTGATTTTTACCAATGAAAGGGTTAAAATAATTCGGCCGCATTTCCGATTGAAGCAGGTACTTTCTGATTTTTTCCCTTTTAACTACAAGTCATATTAATGATTTCCTAAAATATCAGGATCGTATTTACAACAGAACACAATTTATGATTTTTTTAACTTGAATTGACAGTAGTTTTTACAAAAAAAAAAGTTAAAATTTTTTTTTATCAATTTCTAGTAAAAGCAGGTACTTCCTGATTTTTTCCCTAATAACTATGAAACATATTAATAATGTTTTCAAATATCAGGGGCGTATTTACATCGGAACAAAATTTACGATATTTTAAATTTAAATAAAACGAATTTTTACAAATCTAATGATTTAAAAAATTTCAGCGTAATTGCCGGTACAAGCAGGTACTTTGTTTTTTTTCTCTTTTAACTAAAAGTCATATTAATGATATCCTAAAATATCAGAAACGTATTTACATCAGAACACAATTTACGATTTTTTAACTTGAATTGACAGTAGTTTTTACAAAAAAAAGTTGAAATTTTTTTTATCAATTTCTAGTAAAAGCAGGTACTTCCTGATTTTTTCCCCAATAACTATAAAATATATTAATAATGTTGTAAAATATCAGAGGCGTATTTACATCAGAACGAAATTTACGATATTTTAAATTTAAAGAAAACTAATTTTTACAAATCTATTGATTTAAAAAATTTGAGCTCAATTGCAGGTAGGAGCAAGTACTTTTTGATTTTTTCCCTTTTAAATAAAAGTCATATTAATGATATCCTAAAATATAAGGATCGTATTTACCTCAGAACACAATTTACGATTTTTTTAACTTGAATTGATAGCAGTTTGTACAAAAAAAAGTTGTAAAAATTTAATGTCAATTTCTAGTAGGAGCAGGTACTTCCTAATTTTTTCCCTAATAACTATGCAACATATTAATAATGTTTTAAAATATCAGGCGCGTATTAACATCAGAACGAAATTTACGATATTTTAAATTTAAATAGGACTAATTTTTACAAATCTAATTATTTAAAAAATTTTCAGCTCAATGTCCAGTAGGAGCAGGTACTTCCTGATTTTTTCCCTTTTAATTAAAAGTCATATTAATGATATGCTGAAATATCAGAGGCGTATTTGGATTAGAAAGCAATTTACAATTTTTTTAACAGAAATTTGTACAAATGTGAAAGACTTAAATACAATTCAGCTTAAATTTCGGTAGGAGCAGATACTTCCTGATATTTTTCCTAACAACTAAAAGACACATTAATAATGCCCTTAAATATCAGGATCGTATTTTACACCAAAACACAATTTATGTTTTTTTTTAACTTGAATTGACAGCATTTTGTACAAAAAAATTTTGAAAAAATTTTATTTCAATTTCTAGTAGGAGCAGGTACTTCCTGATTTTTTCCCTAATAACTATGAAACATTTTAATAATGTTTTGAAATATCAGGGGCGTATTTTCATCAGGACGCAATTTACGATTTCTTAACTTTAATTAACACAAATTTTTACAAATACGAAGATTTAAAAAAATTCAGCTCAATTTCCGGCAGCAGCAGGTACCTCGTGATTTAATTCCTAACAATCAAAAGACATATTAATAACGTCTCAAAATATCAGGACCGTAGTTACATCAAAACACAATTTACGATTTTTTTAATTATAATTGAGAGCAATTTGTACAAATGTGAGAATTTTACAAACAATTAAGTTCAACTTCCGGTAGGCCATATATCTTTTTTCTTTCCATTAAAAATGTATATCCTAAAATATAAGGATCGTATTTACCTCAGAACACAATTTACGATTTTTTTAACTGGAATTGATAGCAGTTTGTACAAAAAAAAAGTTGTAAAAATTTAATGTCAATTTCTAGTAGGAGCAGGTACTTCCTAATTTTTTCCCTAATAACTATGCAACATATTAATAATGTTTTAAAATATCAGGGGCGTATTAACATCAGAACGAAATTTACGATAT
Source organism: Sinopyrophorus schimmeli (assembly GCA_036325965.1). Classification (NCBI taxonomy): domain Eukaryota; kingdom Metazoa; phylum Arthropoda; class Insecta; order Coleoptera; family Elateridae; genus Sinopyrophorus; species Sinopyrophorus schimmeli. Next base: position 10,329,162 of record JARFIZ010000013.1, on the reverse strand, counting down.
TTTAAATTTAAATAGGACTAATTTTTACAAATCTAATTATTTAAAAAATTTTCAGCTCAATGTCCAGTAGGAGCAGGTACTTTCTATTTTTTTCTCTTTTAACTAAAAGTCATATTAATTATATGCTGAAATATTAGAGGCGTATTTGCATTAGAAAGCAATTTACAATTTTTTTAACAAAAATTTGTACAAATGTGAGTTTTAAATACAATTCAGCTTAAATTTCGGTAGGAGCAGATACTTCCTGATATTTTTCCTAACAACTAAAAAACACATTAATAATGCCCTTAAATATCAGGATCGTATTTTACACCAAAACACAATTTATGTTTTTTTTAACTTGAATTGGCAGCATTTTGTACAAAAAAATTTTGAAAAAATTTTATTTCAATTTCTAGTAGGAGCAGGTACTTCCTGATTTTTTCCCTAATAACTATGAAACATTTTAATAATGTTTTGAAATATCAGGGCGTATTTTCATCAGGACGCAATTTACGATTTCTTAACTTTAATTAACACAAATTTTTACAAATACGAAGATTTAAAAAAATTCAGCTCAATTTCCGGCAGCAGCAGGTACCTCGTGATTTAATTCCTAACAATCAAAAGACATATTAATAACGTCTCAAAATATCAGGACCGTAGTTACATCAAAACACAATTTACGATTTTTTTAATTATAATTGAGAGCAATTTGTACAAATGTGAGAATTTTACAAACAATTAAGTTCAACTTCCGGTAGGCCATATATCTTTTTTCCTTTCCATTAAAAAATGTATTATCTACATGTTTAAATACCAGGACCGTACTTACACTATACCATGACTTATATATTTTTAATTTAACTAAAAGGTATTTCATATAATGTTGAAAATTTTCCCAAAATGGTACTTAGCACATTTATCTTCTTTAATTGATTACACAATAATAAAATCTAAATAGAAATAAACAAAATAATGATTATACTTTAATCTTTTTTAATATTTTGGAAACTAACCCCAGAATTTAGAATTAAGTAATATGGATGCTTTTATTTGTGGCACACTATACAAATTTCGATAGATACAATATTATCAAATCCAAATAATCGATTTCGAGCTCTCACAAAAAGCAAGGCACAAAAATTAATATGTATTTGTGAATTATGAGGATTATTAAAAAAAATTAGTCACCAACTCGCGTGTCCGTAATCATACGTACACATGTCCGTAGGTAAATATCAATCAAAAAATTTCCAATTCATAATCTACAACATTGAAACATTTTATTCCATATTTAACAATTAAACTTTTTCTCAGAAACGACAATAAGAGTTAATATAGCATTTATAAAAATAATTTTTATTTAATTTAAAGTTAAAAAAATTTATATCGTAGACGTACTCCTGTTTTTTCCCTTAAAAAAAACATTAAAAGCAAAAATATCAGACATTAAAAAACTTTTAATTTTTAACTTTTATTTTTACCAATGAAAGGGTTAAAATAATTCGGCCGCATTTCCGATTGAAGCAGGTACTTTCTGATTTTTCCCTTTTAACTACAAGTCATATTAATGATTTCCTAAAATATCAGGATCGTATTTACAACAGAACACAATTTATGATTTTTTAACTTGAATTGACAGTAGTTTTACAAAAAAAGTTAAAATTTTTTATCAATTTCTAGTAAAGCAGGTACTTCCTGATTTTTTCCTAATAACTATGAAACATATTAATAATGTTTTCAAATATCAGGGCGTATTTACATCGGAACAAATTTACGATATTTTAAATTTAATAAACGAATTTTTACAAATCTAATGATTTAAAAATTTCAGCTCAATTTCCGGTAAAGCAGGTACTTTGTTTTTTCCTTTTAACTAAAAGTCATATTAATGATATCCTAAAATATCAGGAAACGTATTTACATCAGAACACAATTTACGATTTTTAACTTGAATTGACAGTAGTTTTACAAAAAAAGTTGAAATTTTTTATCAATTTCTAGTAAAAGCAGGTACTTCCTGATTTTTTCCCAATAACTATAAAATATATTAATAATGTTGTAAAATATCAGAGGCGTATTTACATCAGAACGAAATTTACGATATTTTAAATTTAAAGAAACTAATTTTACAAATCTATTGATTTAAAAATTTGAGTCAATTGCAGTAGGAGCAGTACTTTTGATTTTTCCCTTTTAAATAAAAGTCATATTAATGATATCCTAAAATATAAGGATCGTATTTACCTCAGAACACAATTTACGATTTTTTAACTGAATTGATACAGTTTGTACAAAAAAAGTTGTAAAAATTTAATGTCAATTTCTAGTAGGAGCAGGTACTTCCTAATTTTTCCTAATAACTATGCAACATATTAATAATGTTTTAAAATATCAGGCGTATTAACATCAGAACGAAATTTACGATATTTTAAATTTAAATAGGACTAATTTTACAAATCTAATTATTTAAAAATTTTCAGCTCAATGTCCAGTAGGAGCAGGTACTTTCTATTTTTTCCTTTTAACTAAAAGTCATATTAATGATATGCTGAAATATTAGAGGCGTATTTGCATTAGAAAGCAATATACAATTTTTTTAACAAAAATTTGTACTAATGTGAAAGTTTTAAATACAATTCAGCTTAAATTTCGGTAGGAGCAGATACTTCCTGATATTTTTCCTAACAACTAAAAACACATTAATAATGCCCTTAAATATCAGGATCGTATTTTACACCAAAACACAATTTATGTTTTTTTTAACTTGAATTGACAGCATTTTGTACAAAAAAATTTTGAAAAAATTTTATTTCAATTTCTAGTAGGAGCAGGTACTTCCTGATTTTTTCCCTAATAACTATGAAACATTTTAATAATGTTTTGAAATATCAGGGCGTATTTTCATCAGGACGCAATTTACGATTTCTTAACTTTAATTAACACAAATTTTTACAAATACGAAGATTTAAAAAAATTCAGCTCAATTTCCGGCAGCAGCAGGTACCTCGTGATTTAATTCCTAACAATCAAAAGACATATTAATAACGTCTCAAAATATCAGGACCGTAGTTACATCAAAACACAATTTACGATTTTTTTTAATTATAATTGAGAGCAATTTGTACAAATGTGAGAATTTTACAAACAATTAAGTTCAACTTCCGGTAGGCCATATATCTTTTTTTCTTTCCATTAAAAAATGTATTATCTACATGTTTAAATACCAGGACCGTACTTACACTATGCCATGACTTATATATTTTTTAATTTAATTAAAAGGTATTTCATATAATGTTGAAAATTTTCCCAAAATGGTACTTAACAAATTTATCTTCTTTAATTGATTACACAATAATAAAATCTAAATAGAAATAAACAAAATAATGATTATACTTTAATCTTTTTTAATATTTTGGAAACTAACCCCAGAATTTAGAATTAAGTAATATGGATGCTTTTATTTGTGGCACACTATACAAATTTCGATAGATACAATATTATCAAATCCAAATAATCGATTTCGAGCTCTCACAAAAAGCAAGGCACAAAAATTAATATGTATTTGTGAATTATGAGGATTATTAAAAAAAATTAGTCACCAACTCGCGTGTCCGTAATCATACGTACACATGTCCGTAGGTAAATATCAATCAAAAAATTTCCAATTCATAATCTACAACATTGAAACATTTTATTCCATATTTAACAATTAAACTTTTTTCTCAGAAACGACAAATAGATACGATATGAACACGGAAAGAAAATGACCCGACCCCACCCGCAATAAACATAATAAATGATTTATTCCTTTGCGTAATGCGCGACTGCATTGATTCTTATATTTAAAAGCGTATTACGCTAGTGTCAGAATTTATAATAAAAATATATACTGCGAAACATTTAATTGCTTTTTAATGTTCGGTACACTACACACAGATAAATGAACTGATAAAAACCAAAGCGGGCGAGTTCAAGTTCCACGACCGCCTCCAATAACTCTAACGACCGAGAAAAAAAAAACCTAATAAAATCAATAGGAATACTCCAATAATAATTTGTTATAAAAATATTGCCAGGCGAGTTATTTGGGTTAAGTAAAACATTTATTAATAAAATTGAAATTCGATTAAGCGTCGCCCCCATGCCGCAGGAAAAGCTCCCCCAGGGAGGAAAGTTATCAGCCGAAATACCTACGAGAAGGTAACTTGGGAATTTGTAAAATTAATCACTAATCCGTCGTAGATAATCAGATTCATAATCAATCTCTCTCTAACGGAATTTGTTGGATGGTACTTATTAGTCAACTCGTTTACGTTTGCGGTGCTCTTTGTGCCTGTCTGTTGTCTGGGAAACTATTGATGGGTTCGGCTGCGGTTCCATTCGAAACCGGCTAATCACCGTAAACTCTCCCTTAACGGTGCCTTCAATGGCCGGGAAAAAAAGCGGCCGGGAAAATTAATCACGCAAACTTGCGCATTCGTTCGTTCCCCGTATTGCATGTTCGAGATTACATAAGCTGCAAATAGCTATCGCCCGTGTAATATACTACTCGCACATGACAGCGTATTATCAACTTAATGGCGTATTATCGTTTGATGTTCACGTAACTTTATAATTACGCTTTTGCGTCGATATTATTGAATGGTATTTAACGTTCCGTGTACGAGGTGAGGTATATCTATCGTGACCAATTTTTTCTCTGTTAAAATGGGACGTTTGGTAATCGAGCTTAAAATCGAGTGTGCACATTCGAGCTCAAAGTGGCACATTTCCGATCTCGAGAAAAAGAAGCGCGCCGCTCCGCGTCGCGCTTCATTTGGCTCCCTCGCTGGAAAATGTGCCACTTTTCGCTCGAATGCGCACATCCTTGTATTTATTACATTTGTTTATTTGTCCTACGCACCTTCAACCGAAAAATTTAAATTAAATTTAGTAAATATGGAATTTATATTCAAAAAATGTATATACCATAGCAATGAGTGGAAGAGAGCGAGAAGATACGACAATTTTGGCAGTGCAAGCGAGAGGGAACGATTATAACTATTCTATTCATTTTACGTCTAATTTATTGGTTTAAATCAGGGATGAACAACACGCGGCCCGTTAAACATGTATATGCGGCCCGCCAACCATTTCTAAAATTGAATTTATTTATTTGAATAAGTGTACTATACTCTGTCCGGCCAACAGAAATAGTTAAGCCACGCCCCACTAAATTGAACCAATGCATGTAGTGCCCAATTTCACACGATACAAATTAATAATCAAGGTTGTCCCCGTTCTTGCATGACATAAATGCTTATATGGTTGCTTGTGTTACGTGCTTTAAAAATTAGGCCAATAGAAAAAATTATATTTAAATTTAGCGCACATTTGTGGGAGTGGTTTAACTATTTCTGTTGGCCGGACAGAGTATAATTCATATGTGCTGTTTGTTTTGCTTCTTAAGGGTGATACAATTTCTTAAATTATTAATAAGTGTTAGTTTATGTGCGGCCCGCCAAAAACTATTCAAATTTTAATTGGCCCGTTGATTAAAAAGGTTGCTCACCCCTGGTTTAAATTATTGTGAATCATGCTTAATGATTTTAAGCATGATTCACAATAATCTTATAACAATATAAGTAAACGGTTGGTAATGCTTTCAAATATTTTATGATGAATACCTTATTAGTGCCCCACTATGATGCAATTCATTTCATCAACAAATTGTTACATATACAATTTCAAAAAAATTACAAGAGAAAAAAGGGCCAAGGTACAACATTTGATTAAATCTAATTATTTATTAGAATCATATTATTATTAAATCAAAGTTATTATAAATAAAATAGTATTATTTAGGAAGTAAGGTAATTATTGTGAATCGTGCTTAAAACCGAGTGTCAATTCGAGCTCAGTGGCACATTCCGATCTGGAAAATGAAGCGCCCGCCCGCGTCGCGCTTCATTTGCCTCCCTCGCTCGGAAATGTGCCACTTTTCGCTCGAATGCGCACATCCTTGTATTTATTATATTTTTCTAATTTATCCAAACACACCGTCAATCCAAAAAATTAAACTTCATTTAGTAAATATCGATATTATATTCGAAAAATGTATTTACCATAGCAATGAGTGGAAGGAAGCGAGAAGATACGATAATCTTGTCAATATAAGTGAGAGGAAACGATTCAAATTGTTCATTTAATTTTTTGTTTTAATTTATTGGCTTATATTATTGTGAATCAAGGTGAAAAACCGAGTGTGCACATTCGAGCTCAAAGTGGCACATTACGATCTCGGGAAAATACGGCGCGCCGCTCCGCGTCGCGCTTCATTTGCTTCCCTCGCTCGGAAATGTGCCACTTTTCGCTCGAATGCGCACATCCTCGTATTTATTATATTTTTCTAATTTATCTAACACACCTTCATTCCAAAAAATAAAACTTTATTTAGTAAATATCGATTTTATGATCGAAAAATAGATTTACCATAGCAATGAGTGGAAGGGAGCGAAAAGATACGATAATTTTGTCAATGTAAGTGAGAGGGAACGATTCAAATTGTTCATTTAATTTTTCGTTTTAATTTATTGGCCTAAATTATTGTGAATCACGCTTAAAACCGAGTGTGCACATTCGAGCTCAAAGTGGCACATTCCGATCTGGAATGAAGCGCGCGCCCGCGTCGCGCTTCATTTGCCTCCCTCGCTCGGAAATGTGCCACTTTTCGCTCGAATGCGCACATCCTCATATTTATTACATTTGTATAATTTATCCTAGGCTCCTTCAAATCAAAAATTTGAACTTAATTTAGTAAATGTCGAATTTATATTGAAAAATCGTAGCGGAAGGTTAAATAAGCGCACACACATATTGGCGCACTAGGACTTTGAGGATTTTGTGGTTAGCGTTAGCCACTTTGGTCTTTACGGTCGGAAAAAGTTGGAGCGAATATTGTTCTTTTGTATGAATTAAAAAAAAAACCGGTGCGTGAACTTATGTATAGTGCCCGTCAAAAGAGAATGGACGTGCGAATTTAATATGCGAAATTAAAGCACTGAAAGTTAGAGGACCAATCTTAAATTAAATTGAACGCCCAATTTATGACAAAAAATATTGTATTAGAATTTTAAATTTTTATATTCTTATTATGGTATCTGTTTTTTAATAGCTGATTGTGCCTTTAATAAAATAATATTTCACTTTACTTGTTTACAAAATTTATAATCAAAAATGTTTAGAAAAAAAGAAGACTCTATTGAGATTCGAACATCAGTAAATCATCCGAAGGTTGTCGGACTAGCCGGCTGAGTTAATCGCATTATGACCAAATCGTTTAAATATATAACTAACAGCGGTATGTAAAATTACTGTTCACCCACAAACGTAGATTTTAATTAATATAACATTTAGAGACGTTTCGGTGTTTAAAATTTAGGATACATTAAGCCGAAAGAAACATTGGTCTTTTGATCTATATTTGTGAAGTACCCGTAGATTTTCTAAAGTACCCCAAACAGTCATTTTTTTTAATTTTATTCAAATTAATGGTGGTACAAAAATGTTTTCCCCAACCACAATCATTGACACTAATAAAGGATTTACTGAAATTTAGATGACTCATCTTACATGCTGCTTTTTGTATTTTAATGTATCATTGGTCCTCTAACTTTCAGAGTTTTAATTACTCATGTTAAATTCGCATGTCCATTTGCTTTTGACGAGTACCGTACGCGCATTGGAAGTCATACTCCACCCACTCCCCCCGGAAAAAAATCTGATTTAATTGCAGTACACGAACTTTTGGCAAAATGTGCCACTTTGAGCTAATTTGGTCTTTCACAACGATCTAGAATAATCACTTTACATTTGCAAAAAATGTCAATAGAAATTACAGGTCCGTATTTCCACCAGGAACCAAATCTCTCGTTTCTGTGACCTCTAACTCTGAATGTCACGTAAATAGATTGTAAAACAAAGCTTTTCACAGCTATTTGCATATCGTATAGCTTCTTGACAGTAATTTCATGTCGTGCTTCTGAACAATTCTGTTACGTTAACGGCCGAGCCTTTGCATAGCGGGCAATTTGTTAGAAAAATAACCGCAATTGGTTCGAAAAAAAATTAAACAGTAGTACTTACGAAATTTAAATTTTTACTAGGCATTCGTGCGCCTCACTAAATCAATTACACAAAACACATTTTGTTTGTGTTAAAAGACGCTATTTCGTTATTCTTCGATTTAACTTTTCTAACACAAGTTAAAATTTTACGTTAAAAAAAATTGTAGCGCCGTTATTTGTGGACGGATCTTTTAAAACTATACAGGTTCGGATTTGTCAGACGTTTTGGCTTCGGATAGGCCAAGAAAACCATAGATGTGCCATTTGAAATTTTCGAGAAAAACGGGTTCGAAGAGTTCGACCTGTAATTATTTTTCTCTAAATTTCCACTTTAAAAAATCGTAGCTCGGTTATTTGCGAACGGATCTTTAAAGACTTTTAAGATTCTGAAAGGCCATTTATCTGAGCGTAAGACCAGTCAAAAAAATTGATAGAGCCCAATGTTAAGTATAGGAGAAAAACGCGTTTGAAATTTTTAAAGTGTAAATATAGCTAAAATTTTTAATTTTCAAAATGCTGTAACTCGACTGCCTGTGCGAACTTCTTCAAATCCTTCCATTTCTGAACGTTCCCAACCCCTACGCGTCCGAATCCGGTCCTAACTCAAAACCCCTAAAATGGCCAAAAATCGCCAAAATACATGGATTGCTCGAATTGAGGAAAAAAAATTTAAGGTAATGGATTTGCTTTAAATTTTCACGGGACGTCCTATCGACCCTAAATCAACATAGCCGGGGCCATTCTTCGCTGCTACCCCTTTAACCGCCAAAATTTTCGAGAAAATTAATTAAATCGAAAAAAATACACGTCGACTCACAAAAACGATCGTAGTGCCCTCATTTTGGATCCTATAATTAAAAGCGACCCAAATTCGAAATTCTGATACTTTTTCCATAAGATACATGCAAAATCTGCATAGGGCGCAATGTTAATTTCTCGAGTAATTAAGGGTTGAAATTTTAGGAACATTTTTATAGTACAAAATTTTAGGTTAAAAATATTGTGGCGCAGTTATTTGTGGAGGGATCTTCAAAAACTATACAAATTTGGATTTGCTGGACTTTTTGACTTCAGATAGGCCCAAAAAACATAGGGGTGCTCTTTGCGCTTATTGTTATCACTCGGTTAATGTAATTTCTTTGACTAGGTCCCAAAGTGATCACATTAAGCGGCGTCTACTGTACTTCAAGTTGCAAAAACCTTGAAGTGCCTAAAACCGATGTTTCTACCCTATAGCAATCATCCAAATAAATATCACATACTTGAAATTGTTAGTGCAATTAACGTTTAATTTACTCTAAATTGAAATGCATAATAAAATTTTAGTGTTTTCCGCTATTATGGCGCGATAACGTTATATAATAGTGCACATAACGTTTGAATGTCGAGAGTGAAGTACATAAAGCGGATAATAAAACAGTAGCAGTTTCGGTGCCTTCGGTTTGAATTTTATGTAAGGAACAATATAAAGATGATAAATACCATTGTCAAGTTGCAAAAGCTTTCTAGTTCCCATTCTGTTATATAAGCTTTAAGACAAATATAACTTCAGAATGGAAATGCCTCGTGTTTGCAGTGTCGTAATATATTAAACAAGTTTTATTTATGGTTTGTTATTAAATCCATAATTCACTTTGTAGTAGAAAATATCACATCTCTGTCAACTGTCATTCGCGTCATAACTTCTTGATGGAGATCGTTTTCGTCGAGAAGAAAGGGCCGCAATCGTAGTGCCCGAAACCAGCGGGAAATAGCGTGTCGAGGACGACCCGCAATTCGCGTCCTGCAACTTTGCAACGAATAAAAGGCGACGGCGGCCAATAAACGCCAAAGGATTTGCTTTATTTATTTTTGTTACTTTTGCGCTGCGCTGCCTTCAAATTGAATTTATACGCTCTTAAAGGGGTTGTCGGTGAAAATGTGTAACAATAACTGCAAGTGCAATATTGCCTTCCGCGGAAAGGCGTTTATATTTCGCGGAAGCTCGCAGGCGCCCGCTTTCGCGCCGCCGGGAACGCGATATCTGAATAGGTGTGAAGGATATTGCTGATACAATTTTCGTAAAACCAAACAAGAGCTCTCTTCCTATTCAGCTGGGAACTATTCATTGACACACGACCCTTTTGCACTATTATATTTATCTTCGACTTTATTGAGGTCCGTTATAATTCGTCTCGCGAATAACAATTTATAAAGTGCTTCTTCTATTGTTCAATGAAATGACGTAGTAAAATACTAAGTCGATGACAATATAAATAAAGGGCAAGAAGTAATTCGGTTTTTTTAGTTTGAAATAAAACTCAATTATTTTAATATAAAATGTTATATAAATGTGACCTTTTGCCAGCTTTCTAGTAACTACGAGATTCTATGTTTATTGAACTTCTGGTTTCTGTCAGCAAAAAAACTGAACCAAGTGTAATTTCAGGTCATTATTATTAGTGACATTTTGACCATTTAAAGGGATTTGAAAATATCTAAATAAATGGTAATGCAATGGTGCATGGTCAGGGCTCTATGGAAGATGTGCCATTAGGTCCTTACAAAATTCTAATCATTTTTGACAAGTTACTAAAGATGTGTGAGGTCGAGCGTTGTCATGGTCAAATATAATAGCTTTACAATTGGTTAGTTCTAATTGATTGAGCCTTCTACTTTTATCAATTTTTGACAGTAACATTCTGAGTTGATGGTTTGGTTCCTTACGAGCAGCGCACAATATACAACATCCTTTATATCTCACCATATTGAAAGTATGATCTTTAACTTTGATACAATTAAGTTTTTGTTGTGGTTCATCGCGCTTGGACCATGACCGTTTTTGATTAATGTCATTGCAGACAAACCATTTTTTATCAGCAGTGATGATTTGTTTTAAAGAAGGGTCTATTTTCTTGTGTTTGAAAAGCATATGATAAATACTCATTCCTTATGTTAAATGTATCTCTTTCAATTCCTGGGATACCGAAATATCGACATTCTTAACAAGTCCAGGACATTTTCAATAATACCAGATTGTTGTGTGTGGTACATTCAACCTTTCTGCAATATTGCTTATAGTTATATGACGATCTGCTACAATTGGGGCGTTGATTTGGTTAATATCAACTTCAGTTGGTCGACCAAAACGGTGGTCATCTTTAAGTAAAAATTTACAAAACGAAATTTTTTAAATAACGTGCGTTCTGTTAAACCAGGACTTCTCAAACTATGGGTCGAAATTCTTAACATTTCCTTTGAAATGCGAGTTATCGATTCCGAAAATGTTCGTTTTTGCGCTCCATGTTAAATTTGTCAAAAAAATTGCAATTCCATGTAGTGATGAGCAAAATTGGTCTTGGTCTTGCAGTCTTTGTCTTGGTATTGCATTTTTGAAAGACCAAGACTACAAACATTTGTGCAAGAACAAGACCAAGAGCGAATAAGCAAGACCAAGACCGATACCAAAACTATTACAGTCTTGATCTTGGTCTTGCTTTGCTCATCACTAATTCCATCAATTATTGAATAACGAACTTACGTTTTTGGCAATCTAATCGAATTAAGATTTATTAATATTGGGCAATGCTGTTTTTCAAAAGAGAAAATGTGACACGAGTTCGAATTTACAACTAGGATTTTTTCGAAAATTCCAAATAGATGTCCTACAGTTTTTTAGGCATAACCGATGCCAAAAGTTTTACCTATTCCAAATCGGCAAAGTTTTTAAAGATAAGTTCAAAAATAACAAAACCACAATTATTTCAATGATCAATTATGCTTAAAAAGTAATATTGAGCCCTCCAAATAACCGAGCAATTTTTTTTTCATGATTAACGAGATCGTGTTACAAGAGTACAACGCAAAAGAACAAAAATATGTTGACCGACAATATGCCAGATCTCCTCGCCATTTTTTCTTATTTCCGAAATAAAAATCAGTGCTGAAAGGGCGCCGTTTTTCAAAGTGTTGATGATATCAAAACAAATTAAAAGACATCTTAAATAACGCTGTTTCGAGAAATGAAAATACCGCTGGGAAAGGTGTGTTAATAGAGTAAGGTGGTACATTGAAAGAGACAAAGACGAATAATCTGTAAAATTGATAAAACAGTTTAAAAAAATTAAATTCGCTTATTTTCTAAATAGATCTCATACATTTCGTTGACTTGATTTTGAATAAACGCTACTCTTTTTTTTCTCAAATATTATTACGCGCCCACTAATATTTACAATATTAAAGAAAAAGGATTACATAAAATAAACCTCGTATGTACACGTATGTTAAAGATGAGAAAGTACTTTACAATCTATAGTCTTTACGCTTGGCTTCTGAATAATGCAGCAGACGTTTAGGTACACAAAGATGTGCTTATATAGCCTTTTCGCAAACAATTTATGTTTAGTCTACTCCGTAGGAGGAAGAGAATTAAGCAATTTGCACAGTCCTAAAAACTGTAATCGCGAAAATCATATTTGCATAATCCGCAATAGAAAATAAAAAGGATACACATATAATGTTACGGCGAAGGCGTTTTAAAGAAGCGCCCATTCTTCTCCTTCTCTCTCGCCTCCTTTGGTAAATTATTGGTTATACTTTCGGAGAACTGGTAGCAGAGAGCTTTTACTGCACCGAAAGTAATATACTTCCAGTTGAAAAGTTACATAACGTAATAAAAACATGATAAACACAAAGTTGACAAAAAGATCGTGTTGATTTTATTGTTGTTTGCCGTACCGCAACAGATTACGGCGCTGAAAGCTTTCCAAAATCCAAAGCTTGTTATTTAAGCTCTTCATATTAAAAATTATGAGTCCCATGGTGTCATATATTATATTACACTTCGCCACACTTTGGCACCCTTCGCGCTGAGGACTCGCCGCGATTCTTTGGGGAAAACGACCTGCCACGTCTGTAGTTAGTTAAATAAAAGTTTTTCGTGGCCCTTCCATTAAAATTTATATCGCCTCTTTTTTTAAATAATTTGTACTGCGGACCGGGTGCGACCGCACGCCTGAATTCATCGCCGACTTATGTTTTTTATGAGTACAGTATTAACAAAGTATTAACAAAGAATGCGTTTCGAACAATCTTCAAATTGTTTTGTAAGTGATATAAAAAATTGTAGCTCCAATAAATAGCGAAATTTGTATTTTTTTAATAAAATACTGAGAAATTCACGTAAAAATTACTTAAAATGCATTAATAATATTTTTATCAAATATGCTGCCTCTGGTGAGGATAAATAGCATTAGATTCTTTGTTGCAAACCCTTTTAATGTTTATTTACATGTTGCTAACGTATACATGACATTAGCAATACTTGCACGTGTGATATCTATAAATATCCGTTTATCAAATATTGTCTACGAAAAATTGAAGTTAGAAAAGAATAAAAAATAGGAATAGGAACTATTGCTTTCAGTCTGTAATTCGAAAATAAGTAGCGCCATCTACTGTCGGCGAAACGTAATAACTAGGGGTACACTTCTACTTTAAATAGTGTTATTAGTGCATTGCTTTATGAATTGTATCGGGCGACCAGTCGTAAGCGCATAATAAATTCGTAAGGCTTTATTAGTTTTCAAAAAGCGACGCAAGCACAAAAATATCAAATACAGTTTATCTTATTCCACATTTTTAGTCACAGAAAATTTATGTACTAGACGCTTGCACAATAAAGTACACTGTGTTTAACAAATATCAAAGGATGATTTTTTTTAACGCTCAAAAACATTTTTTTTTCATTAGATCAAGCGTGCAGTAGCAAATGGGTATGTAAACATCATTGGCGATTTGTTTTGCAAACGCAATTTTTCGACAAAGGAATTCGTAAGTTCCGAATAGGCGAACGACAAGCAAAAGTTAAAATTGCTTTTTTCTCTTTGTTACCGGCAAATTGGAGGATGCGTCTTTGTACGTAGTTAATAATTGAAGAATATAAATTTTAAGGTGGTACTCGGAAGGTAAGCATAAGGTTTGAAGCGAGTTCTATAAAAGTAAACACGAGTTCGCTAACTTTGCTCAGTAATAAGGTAAACGTCATAATATTTTCTTGCGGTTCTATTAAACTTTTTATTAAATTGGAAATTTTCCGAAGTTTAAAGGTAAGCGAACTCCGTTGTTCGTTGAAACGTGAACGTAAAAGGATAAAGCTATCATATGTCATACAGGGATCATAAGAGAAGAGTGGCAGTCTCTACTTCTAGTCGGTTTTATAGCTTACATAAAGTTTCCACTTTGTTCTTTGACACGTATTTTAGAAGATATTTTATATCTGAAAGCTTACATTTTTTGTCGCCCAATCTCATTCATATATTTTTTTAATATACATTTTTATTTCGCGTTTCATGTCCCATAACCAGACAACAAAAAGCAGATCCCCCTACTTACGCATCGAAATACATAAAAATCCTTTGGCATAAAAAAAAGCGAACCGATCCTTAACTTATTAAGAAGATCAAGCGCATCCTTAAAAATTACTAACTGCAGTTATTTGAAGAACGCTACAATGCTCTGAAAAAGTATTCGAAATAAATCAAACATTCAATTAAAAAAAATACAAGGTTTTAGTACAATTCTTAATTCAATCTTTTTTTTTGCAAGAGTTCAGTTCCGAAAGTCTAATTATGTGGGTTAAATATTTTTCTCACTAAAATGTTAAAAATTTTATTAAAAAATTAATTTACAAAAAACTCTAATTTAAAGACCATAGGACGATAAGCATAGTGAATCGGCCCCAGAGCGATATTTAAATCATCTTTTGAGAGTATATTGGTACTAATGAGATACATTGATTTAGCAAATTTTTGACCTATATCTATTTTGGTTTTTGAATAAATCGAAAAAAAAACAAAAATTAAAACAATTTTTTTTCTTCAAAAACGCCTTAACCGATTTAAATAAAATTTTGACACATATAGAGGTATATAAGAGTCATACTAGGAAAAAATAACAGCTCATAATATTTATAAGCATCATTGGAAACAGGCGATTCCTTTCTAAATTATTTCTTTAAGATAACGTTTTAGAACAATTTTTAAACTAACTTTTTTTGTGTCTTTTTTGATGTAGAATAGCCTCCCAAATATTTAAATTGATCGTAAAGGTACGGCATATTGAAAAATAAGAAAAAACAATTTTTTATTATAAAAATCGATATATTATAATGTTTATAACTTTAAACCAACAGAATTGAAGCTTACTTAATTAATTTATAAGTCCAAATAACATTAAATATTAAAACTACAAATGTGAAAACATTTTTTTTAATTAAAATTAAAAGTAAGTATATATTTATGTTTCTCACACCCGTGTTACTTAAACTTAAAACTTGATAATGGTTTTGTTACGATTATTCTTAAAAGTATTACTATTACTACTCCCACATATTAAAAATTACTTTTTGTTGAACAGTATTACTCTTTTATGCCTGTGTAAGAGTTGATGTTACTGGTCAGTATTTTGGCATCGCACATTACAATTTGACACATCAGAAAAGACACAAAAAAAAGTTAGTTTAAAAATTGTTCTAGAACGTTATTTTAAAGAAAAAAAAATGTAGAATTTCTAATGATTTTTATAAATATTATGAGCTGTTATTTTTTCTTAGTATGGCCCTTATATACCTCTATAATGTGTCCAAATTTTATTTAAATCGGTTAACCCGTTTTTGAGAAAAAAAATATTTTTTGATTTTTAATTTTTTCGATTTATTCAAAAACCAAAATAGATATAGGTCTGAAATTTGCAGAATCAAAAGATGATTCAGATATCGCTCTGGGGCGATTCACTATGCCTATCGTCCTATGGCTTTTTTAAATTTTTTTTTAATAATGATATTTTGAACAAAGAGACATTCCAAAACGTAACACTAAAAGATTCATTGACATTTTATTCAAAATTGAATCTATCAAAATTAAAAACTGCAATAATTTTGAAAACACTAAATATTGTCGTTAATAAACATAACTAAGGAAACCTGTTGTACCTTGGTCCCTTTGTACCTAGGGCAACTTCATTTTTAATATTTTCGGGCTTTCGTGCCCCATAATTTTCGATATTTCAAATGCCACAGTGACAGACATTAACGTAAAGTCCCGACTAGAATTTTTTTCCTTATTTTCTTGAAGTATCATAAAGACCTCATTAGGTGAAAATAAGGTTAACCTCATTAGGGCAATCCTGACGAGTTTCCCAGTAGGGTAGCATCAGGATGACCGTATTAAAAAAAATATTTTTTTTATCGGGTTTTCCTGATTATGTCAATGCAAGGAACCTCTCAGGATCACCTGACTGGAAGAAGGACCAATTCTCATCAGCTTATCCAGACCAGTTCCCTAGCAGGATCGCATCAGGATGACCCTATTAAAAGAAATTACTTTTCATCGGGTTTTCCTGATTATGTCCATGCAAGGAACCTCTCAGGAACACTTTACTTGAAAAATGGCTCTTTTTATCGGGTTATCCCGGACCATGCAAGGTAATCCTAATGAGGACCTCATAAGTCATCTGCGTTACATCCTTATCGGGTCTTCGTTAAGTTATCCTGACTTATACCTTATCAGGTTATGGGGTTAACCTCATAACGCCCTCATCGGGTCCTTATAAAACATTTTAGTCGGGGTTAGCAGCAGCTGGCTAATTTACTTTGTTAATGTATGAGATCATTTTAAATTTTTAATCGAAAAAAAGTAATTCTTTTAATATTGTTTTTACTTAAATATCTTAATGATTTTTATTACCTAATAACAAATAATTCATCGTAATAGAAAGATTATTTATTAATGTTTGCATAGTAGTGGTCTGATTTTGGCACAGCATAATTTTTACTTTTATTTTTGATTTTAAACATCAAGGGTCGGTGTGTTGTACCTTGGTCACTGTCAATAAATTGTACCTCGGCCCTAAGATCAATGTACAATAAATAAAAATTTAGATATACCTTTGTTATAAATTCTTATTTTTTTTTAAATTTTGCTTCAGATAATATGCCTCGCAAGTCTAACTAAAAATAAAAAATTTTGCAAAATTAACCATTAAGTATGTGAATTTTAATATACGAGAAAAGTTTTGTTAATTTTTGAAACAATTTTAGTGTCATCTCAAAGAAGAACATTAGTAGTTCTTATAATCCAAAAATAAATATATAGTTTTCATAGAACAATGGGTTTTATTTTGCTTAATGTGAATAGAGCCAAGGTACATCACCTCAGTTGTACCTAGCCCATAGATCCACTAATTTTTAAATCTTATAGCAATTTGAGTAAACGGTTGGTAATGCTTTCAAATATTTTCTGATGAATACCTTATTAGTGCCCTACTACGATGCAATTCATTTTATCAACAAATTGTCACATATACAATTTAAAAAAAATTGCAAGTGAAAAAAGGGCCAAGGTACAACAGATTCTCCTACGTCGTACTGCCTTGGCAAATTAACGTTGAACAAAAACTTTTGTACGCGCGTTAGAAGTTATACTTCTTTGGCGTATCTAAAAATTAATACTAATTTCAAGAAATACGAAGATGTGCGCATTCGAGCGAAAAGTGGCACATTTCCGAGCGAGGAAGCAAATGAAGCGCGACGCGGAGCGGCGCGCTTCATTTTCCCGAGATCGAAATGTGCCACTTTGAGCTCGAATGTGCACACTCGGCTTTTAGCGCGATTCACAATAATTTAGGCCAATAAATTAAAACTAAAAATTAAATAAACAATTTGAATCGTTCTTTCTCACTTACATTGACAAGATTATTGTATCTTCTCGCTCCCTTCCACTCATTGCTATGGTAAATACGTTTTTCGAATACAAAATCAATATTAAGCAAATTAAATTAAAATTTTGGTTTGAAGATGAGTAGGATAAATTACAAAAATGTAATAAATACGAGGATGTGCGCATTCGAGCGAAAAGTGGCACATTGCCGAGCGAGGGAAGCAAATGAAGCGCGACGCGAAGCGGCGCGCTTCATTTTCCCGAGATCGGAATGTGCCACTTTGAGCTCGAATGTGCGCACTCGGTTTTAAGCATGATTCACAATAATTAATTTACTTCCTTAGTCGGCTAACTTTATACTTTATAATTCAGTTTATCAACCAATTGTTACATATACAATTTAAAAAAATTTACAAGTAAAAAAGGGCCAAGGTACAACAGGTTCCCCTATATCATTTCACAATTAGACATTTAAAATTAAATTATTAAATCGAATTCTAAATCTTTTTAACAACGCAAAGCATGTGTAATTTGAATAAATACTTTTTCTCCTCTTGCAGCCTAATTTTCTTTTTAAGTTCTTCTCGATTTGGGATTAAATTTCGAACTCTTCGAGCGAGCAAAACCGTAAAAAACGTACCATAAAAAAATTCATATAAAACGTCCTCAGTGATTTGCGCTCCCAGAACTCTAAAATCGCGTTCTTTGCGGCGAATAACCGATACGAGTGTTAAAAAAATAAAAAGGTCAGTTTGCGCCGGCGAAGCCGTCCAAAGGTAAGTGTGTACACGAAGAACTAATGCCGAATTCATGTTACTTTTACGCCCTCGTTGAATATAAATATTAAATTCTTCATGCGTGTT
The DNA here is from genome assembly GCA_036325965.1 of Sinopyrophorus schimmeli. Lineage (NCBI taxonomy): Eukaryota > Metazoa > Arthropoda > Insecta > Coleoptera > Elateridae > Sinopyrophorus > Sinopyrophorus schimmeli. The sequence continues at coordinate 10,310,514 of JARFIZ010000013.1, read as the reverse complement.
ATTGGCCATAACTGCAGAGTATTGAGAAGTGAAGTCGAAAGGTGGAAGATATTCGAACGTGTCAAGGATCCATACGAAGCGTGAGCGTGATGAAAATATTCCGGTTCCAAAAATGTCTTTAACCAAAGCATTCAACTTCATTTAGAAACCCTTTTTATTGTAGACACGCATGAGGCGTGCGGCCTACAAATGGGCCGCACAAAAACCCTTATTGAGAAATTTTCAACTTTATGTAATGCAATATAAAACTGACAGCTTACATTTGCCGTACGGAATATTTATACATCAACTTTAATGTTATTTGGATACGTATAGAGAAAAGTTCAACGTTTGCTTTTCTCTCCGAAATTAAATAAAAGCTTTCAACTCGAAATTATTGTAAACCTACGCTTAAATTCTTTTCCTCCAGAAATTAAATAAAATGGAAAAAAATCGGGGTCGTTATTAATCTATTCTGTCGTGCTTGGGTTAAAAGTAGTGACCTTTTATTAATTTTTGATGCTGATAGATTTTTTCCACATAACAGGATGTTACTTTAATAAGAGATTATTGAAGTTGTACTTCTTTTGGCGAGTTAAGACTACAATTTAGCAGGCCTAGAAAAGTTGCGCGCGCACTTCTCACGAAAATCTGATGGTTGAAGTTAGCCGTCTAAGAAAGTAGATTAATTATTGTGAATCGTGCTTAAAACCGAGTGTGCACATTCGAGCTCAAAGTGGCACATTCCGATCTCGGGAAAATGAAGCGCCGCTCCGCGTCGCGCTTCATTTGCTTCCCTCGCTCGGAAATGTGCCACTTTTCGCTCGAATGCGCACATCCTCGTATTTATTTCATTTTTCTAATTTATCCAACTCATCTTTAAACTGAAAATTTAAATATCATTTAGTAAATATGGATTTTATATTCTAAAAATGTATTTACCATAGCAATGAGTGGAAGGGAGTGAGAAGATACGATAATCTTGTCAATAGAAGTGAGAGGGAACGATTCAAATTGTTTATTTAATTTTTCGTTTTAATTTATTGGCTTAAATTATTGTGAAGCATGCTGAAAACCGAGTGTGCACATTCGAGCTCAAAGTGGCACATTCCGATCTCGGGAAAATGAAGCGCGCCGCTCCGCGTCGCGCTTCATTTGCTTCCCTCGCTCGGAAATGTGCCACTTTTCGCTCGAATGCGCACATCCTCGTATTTATTACATTTTTCTAATTTATCCAACTCATCTTTAAACTGAAAATTTAAATATCATTTAGTAAATATCGATTTTATATTCGAAAAATGTATTTACCATAGCAATGAGTGGAAGGGAGTGAGAAGATACGGTAATCTTGTCAATAGAAGTGAGAGGGAACGATTCAAATTGTTCATTTAATTTTTCGTTTTAATTTATTGGCTTAAATTATTGTGAATCATGCTTAAAACCGAGTGTGCACATTCGAGCTCAAAGTGGCACATTCCGATCTCGGGAAAATGAAGCGCGCCGCTCCGCGTCGCGCTTCATTTGCTTCCCTCGCTCGGAAATGTGCCACTTTTCGCTCGAATGCGCACATCTTCGTATTTATTAAATTTTTCTAATTTATCCAACTCATCTTTAAACCAAAAATTTAAATATCATTTAGTAAATATCGATTTTATATTCGAAAAATGTATTTACCATAGCAATGAGTGGAAGAGAGTGAGAAGATACGGTAATCTTGTCAATAGAAGTGAGAGGGAACGATTCAAATTGTTCATTTAATTTTTCGTTTTAATTTATTGGCTTAAATTATTGTGAAGCATGCTGAAAACCGAGTGTGCACATTCGAGCTCAAAGTGGCACATTCCGATCTCGGGAAAATGAAGCGCGCCGCTCCGCGTCGCGCTTCATTTGCTTCCCTCGCTCGGAAATGTGCCACTTTTCGCTCGAATGCGCACATCTTCGTATTTCTTGAAATTAGTATTAATTTTTATAAGTGGGTATATTTTATTCAGTTACGCCAAAGAAGTACACACATGCGCACATCCTCGTATTCATTGAATTTATTGATATTAATTTTTACACGTAGTGGCGCCAAAAGAAGTATAACTTCTACCGTTTTGTTTTATTCAAAAAGTGTATTTAAATATCTTAAATGTTACTAACAAATATAAATAACTGCAAATCAAATAAGGCCACAAAGGTTTCGATACATATGTATGGGTAAAGCAAGGGACCCGGTAGACTTGAATTGGCAACACTCATTCAAGGTTATGATACATTCACAACGCTATCTCATCTATCGATTAGTAGCTGTACTACTGTACTACGTCAAATCCAATCCTACCGAAATTCCTCGCTTTACGCATATGTATCGAAAAGATCTATATATTTATAGAAATGAGAAAAGGAATTATTAAATTAATACTAGTTGCAATCTATTTTATCTAATACTTTTCTTGTTATAAAAAGAAAAAACTTATTTGGATATATTTCTTCCAGATTTCGTTGTGGGCCGAGCTACTTATGGAAAATATATGTGGATTTACAAGTTTTGCTGAAGAAGAATTAGAAAGGATTGTGAAGGTGGGATTTTTAATTTTTTCGGTTATTTCGAAATATGCCAACATATTCAATAGAACAACATTATTTAACAAAAGGGACTTCTTTAGATTTTCTACGACACAAAACGTTAATAGTTTTTTTTAAAGTAATCCTTTTGCGTCTTTTTATAAAAAATGTTAGTTATGAATATTTGTTTTTAAATTCAATATGGTATTAGCTATTTTTTTTAGTCGTTAGGGCCTCCTTTAGCTATTGCTATTTGACGATTCAATTTATTTATTTTTTAACTTTGTGCTATACTTATTATTTTTTTAAGTTCTTGAGTATTAAATTTTTGGTCCTATTTTATATTGAAATGTGTGAAGATTTTCAATTTGCAAAAGTTCAAAAGTATAATTTTAAATTATTAATGATAAAACATAATATTCACATCCAATATCTTTTAATATTGTTTGCAGTTAACAGGAATTGGACATTTTCAATAAAACAACAATTGTTAAATTTTTTACATATGAAAATTACAAAAATTGAAATGCGTAGAAAATATGCGAATTTTGACAAAAATGAAATCCTTCAACTTTGAATAAAAGACATATTTAAAAGATAAAAAACCTGTATACCTAATCTTTTTTCAATAAAAAAAATAATGATTTGATTTAAAACTTTCGCTAATTAAATCTCAACTCTCCACATAATCACTTAAGTAAATATGAAAACAAAAGTTTAATAAAAATTGAATTTAAAATTTAAATCTGTGTATTTTGATCTCTGTTTTTTTCTTAACATTGTAAACAACTTGCTAAAAAATTAATCAGTTTATACTCAAATGCTTTGGACACCCATGAGAAGAACACACGGAGTGGAAAAGCTTGTAGTGAAAGAAGATACACAAGATCGACGAACAAGAGGAAGATCTCCGACCAGATGGGGTCATAAACTGACAGTATCTACCAAAACGGGTTTTAGTTAAAAGTAGAAGAGCGAAAGTTGGCACTTTCCACACCCGTGTAGAAAACCACGACGAAAAGTTCAGTTTTCTCAATTTTTATTTTTTTCACTCTAATGCTTTTTACCTAAGCACGGCAGTATTGCTGTTTCCTCATTTTATTTTAGGTTTATTGATTTATTAAAACAATGTTTATCAACAATTTCGAATTCGTTAAATACAATGAAGACAATTAGTGAAACAACAACCGAAACTACTAATTAGGAATGCAGTTGCATATTAATACAAGCAGATACAGTGTTCGAGTTGCATCTAATTAAGAGTAAGTTTATACTCGATAAGACAAACAGCATTATGAAATGCTCCCCAGAAACTTCAAATGCAAATTTATGCGTCTAATATGATGCAACGTAGAATGTAAGGGCTTTAAGCAAAGAACATTCTGGCCAAGAGAAATGTTTTAATTGTTATCAAATTCTTAATGGTTTTTTTTATTTATTTGCTAGTTAAATTATTTAGAAATTGTGTGTAAATCAAAAGTTAATTAATTTTATATTTGCAGATTAATTTGTGATTAAAAAAATATATATGCTATGAAATGTGTATTTAAGCATTGTTATACAGGGTGTCCCGTTGACGAGAGCTCAATGGGTAAATCTAAAAACTACATGAAAAAATACGTTTTTCTTACACAACAATAGCGGAATTCTACTTAAAAAAAATGACATAAAATTTTAATTAATTCTCATCCCCATTGACACAGTGTTTTTTATTTAAATTGTGTTTTACGGCAAAGAGATCAGATTTTTCAAAATCAAATAACTACGCCCACGATAAAAAAAGAGAGGCGCCCTCATTGATTTTTCTTCGCTATTTTTTTATATAGATTTTAGATATAACCGTTGTGCTATCCTCAGCGCAACACCCTGTACTTTGCAGCATATGAAAAATTCATAAAAAAGTTTTATTGTTTTATAAGCAGCCCTTATGTGTTTTTATTTGTACGTTTAAATTTTTTTTTTCATTAGAATGAGTCTTAAATTTCGATCGCAATTCACAATATCTAAAAACAATTATATATTATCATTTTATAAAGGACAATATAAAAAATACCCCCAATTTTGCCCTTCTTACAGATGCAAATTGTTGTTAAAAAATGATCGATTAGGACGTCAATAAATATAAAAATCTATCAATATTGCCGCAAAAAGTTGGGAACGTTATTATCCATGGCGCCCTCAATGTCGTATGGTGTCACCGAAAATAGTTTTCAGTTTCTTATTTAAAAATAAATTATTACTTTTTTTCATTATTGGACCAAGCTCATCGAGAGTTTACCAAAAATGTATAACGAAATAAAAAGTTAGCTTCTAAATTGTGAGCCAACAGATATCAAAGATTTCGCAAAACGATTAAATTATTTTTTTTTGCGAAATTAATTTAATAAATTAAAATTTTTGAAATTTTTAAGTCATAAATTAGATGTATAGTAGTCGCAGAGAGAGAGAGAGAGAGAACATGTTATACATTTAAATAGAATACGAAGGAAAAAAGAACCCAATTATTGGGACCTACTTTTAATCCTGTTTTGGGGGTGTGTTGCTTGTGGGTCCTTGTGGTCCTCTCACTTGGTCACTCTGAAATAAGTTTTGTCATTAGTATCAAATACGTTGATAAAAAATTAAAATTTGAAGTATAGATACAATGTCGCAATCAAATAAGAAAGACTTTTGATCATGATTAATTTTTACACCCCCTAAAAACCAAATTTCAAAATGTGTAATACATGTGTGTAGTAATTTTACTGCTTTTCCAAAGACTTACCTACTCAATTATTAATATATTAGAAGTATTACTGAAATTACGCTATGGATGCATTGTAAGTAATCAAAGATCAAATTATTTTACCTTTTCAGGATATCTAAGAAAGCTTCATCACGATTAAACACCAAAATTTCAAATTAATTAGGTCGATATTGCAATAGTTCAATGCTCACAATAGTCGAAACGTATTCAACAAATGTCCATACACGCTCCAATACAAAACTGTATGTAAGCTTGCTAGAACTAAGCAAGAATTGTATTGCGAACTCACTTTTACTCTTTAACCCATTTGCACCTTTCCTTTTTTCGCATTGCACGTAGGCTTTGGTATGGGCTTAGTCACCACAATTTTAGAGGTAAATATTTTACAAAATTAATTTTATCAGTACGACTCGATTCGAGAAATTTCGATTTACAGAATGCGTACACATCCATCGAAGCGGGCCTATGATATCCCATGTAAAACAGTCACAAACAATCATTTACAATTTACATATTAAATATCAAAGTTACCACTAACCTTTTATTATCCATCGAAGTAGCACTATTTAATGACACTTTTAACACATATTTTAGAAACGTCTCGGTAATTTTAACTTATTTAAATTGGCAAAAGTTGAATCACAATTTAGCACAAACACCTCCCACATGACATTAACCACGCACTCGAATGGCGGCCGCGAGGAACAAAAGCGCAGCGGCCTATGGCAAAGCCCTCTATGTTTAAGTAGAATTCGAATTTAATTTCCTATACCATGCTATAAAGGAAATTATTTTCGAAATTTGCCGAATTTCATGCTTCGCAAATTGTTTATTAACGATTATTAAATTACAAAATTCCGTATAGCTAATATTTTTTAAATGGGATTTACATATTTTCGAAATATGCCAGAACGGCCGTTTTACGTTTTCTAATCGTTTGTTAACGACGTTTCGGCGCTCGTATTTATCAAGGCCGTTTTATTATGTAAACCAGGGGTGAGCAACCTTTTTAATCAACCGGTCAATTTAAATTATAAATTTTTTTGGCGGGCCGCACATGAAGTAACACTTGTTAATAATTTACAAAACTTTATTTATAATAAACATTAGAATTAAAAAATTTATAATTAAAAAAATGAATTCAATTTTAGAAATGCTTGGCGGGCCACATAATTTTGTTTAACGGGCCGCAAGCGGCCCGCGGGCCACATGTTGCTCAGCCCTGTTTTAAAACGATGTCATCACAAGTTGCGGGCTATTTCAAAATTAGATCAAAAATATTGCCAAAATCTAAAAGAGATCTTCCAAAATGAAGGCTTAATCAAAAAAACTATAATACACATAATGGCAATTCGTGGATGAAGACGGATAAAACTTGGACCCCGTTTCAATTTACAACATCTTTCAAAATTGAATTCTAACAAAAATATTACCAAAATCAAACACGTTTCTTGTGATATAAAGGATGAATCATAAAATATATATTACACCTAGAAACAATTCGCGGATGGAGACGGATAAATGAGAGCACCCAAAAATGGCGACATCGACGGCATCGAATTTTGCACAACATTTCAAAATTATAACAAAAATAATGCCAAAATCTAAAAGGATTCTTGCAAAATAATGGATTAATAAAAGAAAACAATGTAAACCAAAAGGCAAGTCGTGGATGGACACCGATTAAAGCGCTCTCTCAAAATGGCAACCTCCATTGAAACGACGACATCAAACATTAGCGAAAATATTACAAAATTACATTATAACAAAAAAATACTACCAAAACAAAAAACGATTTGCCTAAAATAAAAGAACAAACAGAAAAAATATCCCGTACCTAGTGGTAATTCGCCGATGGAGACGGATGAATGCGGGCACCCAGAATTTCGAATCGGCAACGTCGAACTTGCACAACTTTCACCTTAAAAAACGCCGACGAAACTAAGCAAAATTGTATAGTAACCTTAATTGCGAAACGACCAATACGATGCAATTATAAGTCGTGCCTTTTGCCAAAAACCAATAGCGTTAAATGCCAAATATGACGCGTTTACTCACTATTTCCTGCAAAGTCACGTAGGCCCAAAACAATAGCTTCTATCAACAGGTAGGCTCATTGGAATGAAGTTACCTTTCTTGAATGCTATTGCAAATTAGATAAATATCGAGAAGGCCTCTGCTCAAACAGATTTAACCTTCCGTGTACGAGGTGGGGTATAACTAACGTGACGAATTTTTTTTTGTTAAAACGGGACGTTTTGTAATTGGGCTGAAAACCGAGTGTGCACATTCGAGCTCAAAGTGGCACATTCCGATCTCGGGAAAATGAAGCGCGCCGCTCCGCGTCGCGCTTCATTTGCCTCCCTCGCTCGGAAATGTGCCACTTTTCGCTCGAATGCGCACATCTTCGTATATACTAGATTTATCTACATTGTTCATCGCTCTTTCAAAACCAAAAAATTAAATTTAGTTTGGCAAATATCGATTTTGTTTGAAAAAATGAGTTTTACCATAGCAATGAGTGCGAGCGAGCGAAAAGATACAACAACCTCATAAGTACGAGTGAGAGGGAACAATTAAAATGGTTCTACTGATTTTTCGTCTAATTTATTGACCTAAATTATTTTGAATCGTGCTTAAAACCGAGTGCGCACATTGGAGCTCAAAGTGGCACATTCCGATCTCGGGAAAATGAAGCGCGCCGCTCCGCGTCGCGCTTCATTTGCCTCCCTGGATCTATGGCCTAGATACAACACAGGTGATGTACCTTGACTCTATTCACATTAAGCAAAATAAAACTCATTGTGCTATAAAAACTATATATTTATTTTCGGATTATAAGAATTACTAATGTTCTTCTTTGAGATTACACTAAAATTGTTTCAACAATGAACAAAACTTTTCTCGTATACTAAAATTTCGCATACTTAATGGTTAACTTTGCAAAAATTTAAATTTTTCGTTAGACTTGCGAGGCTTATTATCTAAAGCAAAATAATAAAAAAATAAGAATTTATAACAAAGGTATATCTTAATTTTTATTTATTGCACGTTGATCTTAGGGCCAAGGTACAATTTACTGACAGTGACCGAGGTACAACACATTGACTCTTGATGTTTAAACTCAAAAATAAAATTAAAGATTACGTTGTGCCAAAATCAGAACACTACTATGAAAACATTAATAAATAATCTTTCTATTACGATGAGTCATTTGTTATTAGGTAATAAAAATCAATAAAATATTTAAGTAAAAAGAATATAAAAAGACTTACTTTTTTTCGATTAAAAATTTCAATTGATCTCATACATTAACAAAGTACATTGGCCAGTTGCTGCCAACTTCACGCTAATGTCTCTGTCAATGTGGCATTTGAAATATCGAAAATGATGGCTCACGAAAGCCCGCAAATATTAAAAAAAAAATAGTAGTCCTTGGTACAAAGAAACCAAGGTACAACAAGTTCCTTTACTATTAAGCGATTTAAAAAAAAATGTTTTTATACAAGGAACCACTGAGTAATTCTAAAACTACATTATTTTTGTTTGGAACGGCCCAAAATTTCAAACATATTAAAATCAAAAAATTCCATTTGTGTGTACAGTAGACCCTCCTACAGCACTGGTTCATCTAAGACCTACATATTACACGGCGGAAAAATTGTGATCGTGTTCGTACAACACGCTAAAAAAAGTTCGTATAACACGGTAAAACAAGAAAAATATTTTAAATATAACAAGTAGGTAGCTTGGGGCTGTGAACGGCTCATGTATTTGTATAATTTAGGCGACTTGTACAACACAAAACGTATCTACTGTATTATAGAGGGGTCTACTGTATTACATATACAATTTTTGCATGTATATACCTACGTTTTTCTCGATTTGTTTACTCAAATAAGATTCCACTGAATAAAAAGTTAAAAATAGAAAACCAAAATTAACAATTAATTTTTGATGTTGTTTACATCTCGAAATTGCATCCCTCTATTTATGCACCTACGTTTTTCATTGCAACAAAAACGAGCCTTCAAATTATGATATTTTGTGAAACAAAATACCAATTTCGATCCAAAGCGAGACTCATAAAATTTAGCTCGAAATACATTGCATATTTCGCAAATTTTTGATATGCACGAAATTGCATAGTGGATGCTATGGAATAGTTGAACTCCGGTATTTCGCATTTAATATATCAAAACGAAATTCTCCTACGAATGCACTTTAAGTGCTTTTTAATCGCAGAAAATTAGTTCAATTTTTTTTCCTTCTTATTTATCAAATATCGGATCCTCTGCAACATTTCGGATTTGAACAGAACGCCACTCGATAAAACCGGAACGAGCGAAATTGAAATTTCTGTTCGACCTGGAAGCGCACCTTTTTAAAAGTATCGGCGTGCAGGTTCGATAAAACGTAAAAAAAAGTTTTAGAGCGAACGTCCGTCAAATAAACTCGACTCCCTCGTACTTAGCGGATTTAATTTTGAAAATATAGGTGGTTGTAACATTTTTATTACTGCAAATTGATGAAATACATCGGTGCACCTGTTGTTCCCTTTAGATAAATCTCCGGAACGTGGCTTTCATAAACAGCGAACCGTTGCGTTTTGGGTAAATGCCAACAGAAATCAGAAATTCGCGTTCCTCGTATTTTTTACGTTGCACGCCAGAAGGAGGCAAACTAACCGAACGCCTCGGACCACTTCTTCGCCATAAAACTTTCATTACTTCTAAATGAAATCCGAAATGATTTGGAATAAAATCTGTCGGGCATACGCTCGCGACGTTTTGACTTTAAACTACGATGCAATTCATTTTATTAACAAATTGTTACATATACAATTTCAAAAAAATTACAAGTGAATAAAGGACCAAGGTACAAAAAGTTGCCCTACATTAATTTTTATAGTTGAAAAGAAAAGAATAATGTACCCAAAAACAAATTTCCGTGAAAATCAGAGAACAGTTGTAGTATGAGCACAGGATAAAAGTTACCTATTCTTAAGGGTTTAACTCCTCCTTAAGACAAATCAAGTCAGAGTGTTTATCATAATAAGATATGGTGGGTTGGTCTTACAATTATCATACAGTGTTTCTTTATCAGTCACGTTTTATTACCAATCAAAATCTTAAGAAAATAAAATAAAGCCGGATCTTATGTCATAACTGAACTGCTTACATCGCAGATTTGGAGTATTTTAACTTAGTAAAATCTCGACTACATGCTTCATATTAAATAATGATGAGGTCATACAATTGTGTATTTTAAAGTTACCAAATATTTATCTATGGATGTATACAGCTTTTCAAATAATTCTTTACACCTATTTAGACATATTAAAATTTGATTTTGGTAAAATTTAAATTAATTAAATATCCAAACATTAATTATAAATGTTGAAACTAGGTGGTAAAAATGTATGACTTATTGATATCTTCTAAAAACAATAAGAATAATACTTCATAGTATGTATTCATTATATTCAAAAGGACAAACTCATGTAAGGTGAATCACACACATTTTGTTAGGAGTAAGGGTCGACACATCTGTATACGGAGCATTAAAATCTGTGGTTCGAATTTTGCTGATAGGTTTTTTTGGTACATGTTAAAGAAAAAACAATTGTTTTTTTTTTAATTACGTAGCATTTGTTCTTTGTGTCCCAAATATCATTTAAAAGTAAATATGGTATTTGCCAAAAATTATATTTAATATGACACAAATCATAACATTTTTTTTTTAACTATAATTTAAAATATGAATAAGTTTATTTTTCAATGTTGTATAATTTAACATGATATTTATCAAAAACAGAAAAACAATATATTTCGTACTAATCTAGATAACTGCAGACACATCATGTTCAACTCGAATTATTTAGAACAGCGTATAAAAAAGAGGCTGTCATTGGGATTAGAACCCCAAAATACGTTTTCTTTAGACCACTGCTTTAATCTTTAGAGCAAGGGGGTCTTATCATGATGACGGAATTTTATTTTTTATTTTATTTAGCTGACACGTCTTAGATAATTTGAAATTACAAGCGTTCATTCTTTATAACATGGTGCAAAAACAAGACCTAATCGAGAAACGAAAATTGTAAATACTATAAAGAGCAAAAATACTACATAAGCAGTTTCTAGTCATTGTAGAATGAAAGAGCAATCTGATTTAATTCTATATTTTCACAATCTCCTAATACTGTAAACATACGGGCTGGTTGTATTTTGTTTTCATATCTTAAGTGGTTGATAAATAAACATTTCTACAATTACTTCGAAAAAATAAACTTTAATAATAAAACACTGTTAATAATTTTAAGGCCAACCTACCATATTTTAATGTGATAAACTCTTGACTTGATTTGTCTTAAGGAGGAGTTAAATCCTCAAGAATAGGTAACTTTTATCCTGCGTTCATAGTACAAAGATTAGATTTTTTTAGTAGAGGTGCAGTAACATATAATTTGGAAGTAGCTGGTCTAGCTATACACATTCGCAAGGTGCGCAATATAACACGTGGTTGTCTTTAATTTAGTAACCCCAAAAAAGTATAACTTCTAGCGCGCGTAGATACCTGTTTTTTTTGTGTCTACATATACGACAATCGAACATTAATTTAAAGTTGAAGAAGATAATGAATTTAATAAAATGTAGTTTTTGGGGAAAACTATCGGCCGGGCTGTGGAACGGAAAATTTAGCCGAAATTCATTAAACGTCTCGGTGGGTTTTGTGAATATATGAGATATAATATATTCTAATATTCCAATATAGCGCGATGCGACTTTATTGCACGGGCGTTGTGGAACGTAACGGTAGGGTTCCGAAGTCTCATTTCGGAGCGAAATAGCAGGATATCGAAACCCCCTACCACGTCATCAAAGAATTTTACTACAAATAAATATTCGCGGAATGCAAAATTCGTTCGTGTGTGAATAAAAGCTCGCCTCTGAGCGGTCAATAAATCTGACCATGAATAACGGAAACACCCCAAACTTTCCATTCAACGAACAGATCCGCAAACCTAAAATCCAAACTTTAGAGCGCGCACAAAAACATGAGAAAAGTTACTTTTTGATTCGGTTTTTTTTCTCTAAAAGGTTCCCATTCGAAAAATCGGAAATGCGCGAGGGACAAAGTATATGGTTATGGTTTTTCTTATGCTCATGTATAACACATATTTTCCATTTCTCGCAAGTGGAATTTCCGCATCCCCCGAATCATCCGGCTTCAATATCCGTTGACCGCCAAACTGTTGCCTACCTCTTCCCGACCCAATTTCACTTTGTGATGGAAATTCCTCTCGCCGTTTGCACCATTGCCAATAAAAAGTTTGCTTAATTGCATTCCCATTAATATTGGTTTTCGGTACTAATTTAATGCCCACTAAATCTATTCTAACCGAAGCCCGAATCGTTCCTCCCAATTAACGCTTTCGAGCTCTTTATAATACACTGCTAAAAATTTCTCTTGTTATTTTATTAAACGTGCGTAAAAAGTTGTTTTGCAAAAGCAACTTTGCAATGATAAATCTGGTATCGCAATTTTACAAATGGGTTTGGAAATATTACAAAACATTTTTAAATGTTTATCTTTAAGCTTTTTTTTATTAATTACAAAATACAATGAAAAAATGAAATACATGCATAAATTATATTGCTTTGACTTTGACTACTTTTTATTTACCTATACCTACATTTGAACTTGCATTCGGAGCTCCCCTGATCTTCGAGGGGAAGTTAGAAGTTTTTAACTATTTTTCCCGTTGTTTATAAATATCAATTAATAGCACAGGTCAACACGAATTTTGTAATAGATAGGAGAGTATGAAATTTCGATAAATCTATCGATAGTTAGACAAAAAAATAAAATATGGCCTAAAAAAGTTTACTTTTGTATGCAGGAGAACGGGTGATCAATATTTTAGAAAATCCATATTTTCAATTTTTATTTATTGATAAATCGAAACGAAACTTTTTAAGGAATATGAGTGTTTTTCCTTTATTTTGGACCACAATGAATAAAAAAATCATAAAATAAATATTTGGACAATGACAAAAATTTTTTTGTCAAGTTGGTAGTCTACGTAGGTACAATAATTTTTTCTAATTCGCCGTAACTTAAATATGTTGTGCACCAAGAATTTTTTTCGCCATAGTAACGGTATCACCGATTCCCAACCCAAAACCTATACTGTGAATCAGAAATTAGCCAACTTTTGAAAAACGCTGAACCACAGTTCAAACTTTCGATCGTTCCCCGACTGACTAAACGAGTATTAACCATTATCATTAAAAGTGAAATAAAACAATTTCAATTAAACTTTTCAGACGGGTTAAACAAGGAGTGTTTAATTTTTCTCGACGTCATTGTACGGAAACGTCGAAGCGGATGGCGTGTAAACGAAACCCGACCGAATGAATGTAAACATTGTAGTTATTCGCAAAAAGTTCCGAGAGGGACTCCCCTGGAAGGATGTGTAAAGTCTATTAAATCGAAATTGAATTAAATGGGGCCGTAATATCCCATTATAGCTGAGTGCAAACCTATTAATGCAATAGGCTGTTTATTTTAACATGTGTTCGCCTTAAACCTGTGTGTGTTTGTGCAAAAGGTCTTGCTCTCGTATGTCAATTTCAGGAACGCAAACAGATAACACAATTACTTTGTGTATTCAATTTGCGCGCGTTCAATTTTATTGTTCCAATTATATTTGCATTGGTTGTGCTTATGATACATTGCCGTATTTCGCAGGCGCCTCTTCTATTATTACGTGTAACAACAATACAAAATAATGCGGAATAAGGGGGCGAAGGATGCGTGGCACGGCTGAAAATGTAATTCGTGGGGCCCCCATTGTTAATCGAATCACAGTGGCGTTGATTGCCAGGCGCACTCGTCTCGTGTAAATAGCAAGCCGCAAACTCGCTTTGAATTCAAATTCAATTAGTAAATAGGCGAAAGTACTTCAAAAGTGCGCCATTCAAAAAAGATTCAGATTTCAATTTTTGTCGAGCTTTTTAACTCGAAACAAAAACAACGTAACGCAATTCCGCACTTCCAATTAAAACTTGCGGAATACTAATGCTCGGAAAATGCTCAAAATATAAACCTTGACCTTTTGTTTGGGTGGGTCCTTAATGTCATTATCGAAGGTTTACCTCAATTGTATGTTCAATTGTTCTTTTTTCTTAAGGCCTTACATACGTCTAGCAGCGCCAAAAATGCGGTGAAAGAAACATTTTTTTCAGTAGCGAAACCAATAGAAATTCTTAAAATTAAATAGTACACATTGTTTATTAATATTTAAAATAAAAAAATGATTGAAATTTATTTTTACAATAATTTACTATATAAAAATCACGTGATCTACAACACTAAGAAAAAAAAAGTTGCTCCATGGTCTGCATCTTATCTCCAGTAAATGTTGATCGATTTGCAAAATTAAAAAAAATTGTTTTAAAATAAAGTAGTAGTTATAGTCTGTCGAGCCGGAATTTTTAATTTTAAAAAATTAGGCAATTTATGGCAGTTTAAAAAAAGTATGTGTTTTACGTCATAAATTTTACACTTTCATAATTTTTATAACATTTTTAAATCAAAATATCAAAAATTCGTCTCGACAGACTATAGAAAAAACTATTCAGAATATTAAAAAAAAAATTAGGACTTTGAATGATTTGAACAAAGAACTATTTACAGGGTTTTGCTAAAATTTAATTTTACGAACCGAATTTTGTAGTTTGTGACTGATTAAAAGTTTAAATATAGAACCATGGTCCTTGAATCAGCTTTTTGAATATTTTTTTGGCTTATTATAAATTATAATAAACAATTTTGATGCAATAGTTTTTCCGATTTCGATATTTTTAAAATCTAAAATCAATTGTAAGTTAAATTTCAACCTAAACTACTTTTATCTCTTACACTTTTAATTTATTTAACGCGTGTCCTGTTTTTTATGAGTAGTGGGAATTTTTTAATTATTTTTTGGGAGATTTTAAAAAAAGACATTTTTTAATGCAAACTAATTTTATAGTGTTACATTTTTAGTTGATTTTATGCCTGCTCTGTGCTTTTAAGGGTAGTGAGAATTTTTAAATTATTTTATTTATTTATTGCAAATGCTAATAAAAAACTTCCATGTAGTAGCTTTCCAGAATTAATGATTTAAAAAATTGCATTTTTTAGTCAAAAATTATTTGTAAAGTAACTCTTACAACTTTAATTGATTTAACGCCTGTTCTGTTTTTTGTGAACAGTTTTAATTTTTAATTATTTTTCTAGCTTATTATAGACTTCAATAAACAATTTTGTAACATTATTTTTTTCGAATTCGTGACTAAGAAATTGTGTTTTTTAATAGATTTGCAAAAATACTAGGCTTCAGCATTTTATCCAAATTACAATATATATTTAATAATTTTAGCTATCCACGTCATTATTACTTTTGTTTCTATCATTTAAATGGAAAAAAAGCATACAAGATTGCATAAATAAATATATCATAAATATAAATAATCTTTTTTAATTGTTATTAAAATTATTTCTCGTTACGGTCATTTACTGGTAGGGGTCATTCACTAGACGTTATAACCGAGAACGCGTCTGAAATTCGCATTGACTGCTTTTTCAATTTTTTTCAAGTAGAGGTTTTTTGTTCCATTGAAACATTATCTGCTTTCTATTATTAATAACAAGTTGATACTTGTCAAAAAGAGTTTCTGGCTTTTGCTCTTTTAATTTTAATTAAAATCAAACATAACCAAAAAAAATTGGAATATTTACCAATCTGGGCATCAATTGCGCACAAATGCGGTACAAATGAAAATTTAAGGACACTAAAATTTATTAAGTGTCCTTAACAAGGTGCATTTAAATAAGTTTTTGGTGCGATCGCGCATTTTAATTATCAACCATTTATTTACATCGTAACCAAGGTTTCAAATGCATGCAACCAATCCAAACACCAAGTTTTAGCGGTAAATTTAAAAAGCATTTTATGGGCTCCAAAAACTTCGATTATGTGATTGCGAATTCATTAAAACACAATAAAGATAATTTTTAATAAAAAAAACAATTTTCACGCGGTCAAAGATTCACCTTTGAAAGCGGTTTATCCTTTTCGCCCATCGCCTCACAACTTTGCAATATTTCTAAAACCAACAATAATAGCAATCGCTTCCAGACACTTTTCGAAACTATTTTACGGCGGAGTTAATTAAATTTTATGAAAGCTTCGAACTCGGTAATTCAAACCTGACATTTCTTGACCGGAACCTAATTATTTCTGGACTTGACCTAAGCCACATATAAATTTCAGTTCGCTAATGGCGTCGCAGGAAACTTTCGAAATTGCGAGCGTCGCTGTTTATTTAAAAATTTATTTCGGTTTGCGCCTTTTCATAACGGTGCACCTTTTAATTTTTCAACTCTGCGTTCCGATTTTTAGCATATGAATTTTTAGAATTAGCGTACGAGTAGAGCGATACGAGCCTCGCTAAATGTTTAATGGGACTATTTAAAATTTAATTCTAGAATGGGCTGCTTTATTTTGGTAACGACGAACTGATTTATCGGTAATGGAGCGACTGTGCTATTCTATCGATCGTTTCATCATTAATTAAAACTAATCTTAATCTTAACTTTTGAGCGATTCAAGTGTTCAAAGGTGATCTTAACTAGAATTAGGGAAATTACTAGTTAATTAATTTATATAACAAGGAGTGACAGTATCGTAACATCGGTTAATTGTCTGATGTATTTCGCTGATTTTAATTAATTAATCATTCTTATCTACGAGTTTTGTCGCAATGAAGTTGTTTGATAGACACAAGGTTTACACACTGTTAAAAATATTCGGAAAATCGAAATATTTTACAAAACAAATGTATAGTAAAATTATACCTACTATTGTGTGCCAAAATGCAATATTAGGATACATTTCTAACAATATTACACTACAGTAAGACCTCGTTTAACGCTGATTGGATATAAGAGATTTTAAAAAAAGGGGAATTAAAAAATTATTGGTCGTAGACTGTTAATTGGTCTTTATAAACAAGCAGAAAAATAGTTAAAAAAATTTAACTTGCCCTCGAAGAGCAGGGGAGCTCCAAATGCAAGTGCAAATGTAGGACGTTTAATTTACTTAAGTTAAAAAAAAAAGAGATTTTGAAAAACGCTAATTAAAAAAATTATTGTACGTAGACTATTAACTGATCTTTATAAACAACTAAAAAAATAGTTAAAAAATTCTAACTTCCCCTTGAAGAGCAGGGGAGCTCCGAATTTCAGTGCAAATGTACGACGTTTAATTTGCCTATGTTAAAAACAGAGATTTTGAAAAACACGAATTAAAAAAATTATTGTACGTAGATTGTTAATTGGTTCTTATAGACAACCAAAAAAATAGTTAAAAAATTCTAACTTCCCTTGAAGAGCAGGGGAGCTCCGAATGTCAGTGGAAATGTACTACGTTTAATTTGCCTATGTTAAAAAACAGCGATTTTGAAAAACACGAATTAAAAAAAATTATTGTACGTAGACTGTTAATTGGTCTTTATAGACAACCAAAAAATAATTAAAAAATTCTAACTTCCCCTCGAAGAGCAGAGGAGCTCCGAATGCAAGTGCAAATGTCGACGTTTAATTTACCTATCTTAAAAAAAAAAGATTTTGAAAAACACGAATTAAAAAAAATTATTGTACGCAGACTATTAATTGGTCTTTATAGACAACCAAAAAAATAGTTAAAAAATTCTAACTTCCCTCAAAGAGCAGGGGAGCTCCGAATGTCAGTGCAAATGTACGACGTTTAATTTGCCTTTTGTTAAAAAAAGAGATTAGGAAAAACACGAATTAAAAAAAATTATTGTACGTAGACTGTTAATTGGTCTTTATAGACAACCAAAAAAATAGTTAAAAAATTCTAACTTTCCCTCAAAGAGCAGGGGAGCTCCGAATGTCAGTGCAAATGTACGACGTTTAATTTGCCTATTTAAAAAAAGAGATTTTGAAAAACACGAATTAAAAAAAATTATTGTACGTAGACTGTTAATTGGTCTTTATAGACAACTAAAAAAATAGTTAAAAAATTCTAACTTCTCCTCAAAGAGCAGGGGAGCTCCTAATGTCAGTGCAAATGTAGGACGTTTAATTTGCTTATGTTAAAAAAAAGAGATTTTGAAAAACACAAATTAAAAAAAAATATTGTACGTAGACTGTTAATTGGTCTTTATAGACAACCAAAAAAATAGTTAAAAATTCTAACTTCTCCTCAAAGAGCAGGGGAGCTCCGAATGCAAGTGCAAATGTAGAACGTTTAATTTACATATGTTAAAAAACAAAGATTTTGAAAAACACGAATTAAAAAAAATTATTGTACGTAGATTGTTAATTGGTCTTTATAGACAACCAGAAAAATAGTTAAAAAATTCTAACTTCCCCTTGAAGAGCAGGGGAGCTCCGAATGTCAGTGCAAATGTACGACGTTTAATTTGCCTATGTTAAAAAACAGAGATTTTGAAAAACACAAATTAAAAAAAATTATTGTACGTAGACTGTTAATTGGTCTTTATAGACAACCAAAAAAATAGTTAAAAAATTCTAACTTTCCTCAAAGAGCAGGGGAGCTCCGAATGTCAGTGCAAATGTACGACGTTTAATTTGCCTATTTTAAAAAAAAGAGATTATGAAAAACACGAATTAAAAAAAATTATTGTACGTAGACTGTTAATTGGTCTTTATAGACAACCAAAAAAATAGTTAAAAAATTCTAACTTCTCCTCAAAGAGCAGGGGAGCTCCGAATGCAAGTGCAAATGTAGAACGTTTAATTTACTTATGTAAAAAAACAAAGATTTTGAAAAACGCGAAATAAAAAAATTATTGCACGTAGACTATTAATTGGTCTTTATAAACAACCAGAAAAATAGTTAAAAAATTCTAACTTCTCCTCGAAGAGCAGGGGAGCTCTAATGCAAGTGAAAATGTAAGTCATTTAATTGACTTACGTTAAAAATCAGAGATTTTGAAAAACGCAAATAAAAAAAAATATTTTGCGTAGAATATTAATTGGTTTTTGTAAGTAACCAAAAAAATAGTTAAAAAATTCTAACATCCCTCGAAGAGCAGGGGAGCTCGAATGCAAGTGAAAATGTAAGTCATTTAATTGACTTATGTTAAAAAAGATTTTGAAAAATGCAAATAAATAAAAATTATTGTACGTAGACTATTTATTGGTTTTTATAAACAACCAGAAAAATAGTTAAAAAATTCTAACTTCCTCTCGAAGAGAAGGGGTGCTCCGAATGCAAGTGCAAATGTACGACGTTTAAAGATTTCTAACCTAATAATCAAAATACATTTCTCTCAAAATTTGAACAAAAATGTACGGCAAAACGCACTTCTGTACTCAACCCTCTCTCCTTCAAAATGTTAATTTAAAAACATTTTAATTTCAAAGAACAAAAAAGCTGCCGAAAATATTTATCGCACGATTTCGGCAATCGATCGGTTTTTTTCCTGCCGAATTGTCGTGTTCGGAAATTTAAACAAGTATCGCGTTTACCGCATTTACACATACACCCTCTCCGCTCGAACACCCCACAAAATGTTGCCGGCTCGTGTTAACATCCCCCTACGTTAATTTAATAGTACAAACGTAGATAAGTACGATTGCCATTGTTGTGATCTGAAAAGGGAACCGTAAATGAACCGTGAATGTTTGGTCTAAGGCGTTCGAGAGTTAAATTCAATTTATTTGCTGGGGAAAACTCGTTTTGGCTTTTTTTTTAGAGCCGAATCGATCGCCTGTAAATTTTATAATTGGCAGTGATTGGGAATTATTTATCCCTTGAGGTTCGGTTTTGTTATAATTAAAAGTGGAGGTGCACTACGATATGGAGTTTCCCAAAGGATTGAAGTGAAAGCTTGTTTTTTAAAAATCTATCTTTTAAAAAAAAATTTGGAATGGCTGTCTATTATGGATTGTATTTTATATTATTGTTAATAAAATATATAAACACTACCATTATTTATAATTATTTGGTCGATTATTAGTTTTAAAACGGGCGAGTTGGATTTAGTTTATTTCTTTCTGCAAACTTAAAAATTACAGTTGGTAGTAGAAACAAATTGTTTACTTTGGTAACCACCTTAGATACGTTGAAGTCTTGGATTTGTTCTTTTTTTTATAATTCATTTTAGGGGGTCAAATCAATTTTTTAATATTTTTGATACCAGTAAGGTCTTGAAATTATTTATTTAAAATTTTTTAAAAATTAATTAATTATTGTGAAACGTGCTTAAAGCGGAGTGTGCACATTCGAGCTCAAAGTGGCACATTCCGATCTCGGGAAAATGAAGCGCGCCGCTCCGCGTCGCGCTTCATTTGCCTCCCTCGCTCGGAAATGTGCCACTTTTCGCTCGAATGCGCACATCTTCGTATTTATTACATTAGTATAATTTACCGTGCGCTCTTTCAAATAAAAAATTTTAATTTAATTGAGTAAATATCGATTTTATATTCGAAAAACGTATTTATTATAGCAACGAATGGAAGGGAGCGAGAAGATACAATAATCTTGTCAATGCAAGTAAGAGGGAACGATTAATATTATCAATTAATTTTAGAGCTAATTTATTGGGTTAAATTATTGTGAATCTAGCTGAAAGCCGAGTGTGCACATTCGAGCTCAAAGTGGCACATTCCGATCTCGGGAAAATGAAGCGCGCCGCTCCGCGTCGCGCTTCATTTGCCTCCCTCGCTCGGTAATGTGCCACTTTTCGCTCGAATGTGCCCATCTAATAATTTTGATTTGTATTGTTGAATTTTTTTTTCAAATTATTGACAATCAAAATCCTATATTAATTATTTTTAAATTCCAAATCAGTTTTTAATTTTGCAATTTTAAAAAATTTAATTTTGAACTTATTTTTTTAATTGAAATTTGTAGAAATACACATTAGCTTACTTTTCAATTTAAGGGGCACACCAAGTGTGACATTTTGGATATGTTTCTCTGTGCAATGACCCTCCAGTTTTTCGATTGTATGCAAAATGTAATTTCGGTGGGCCAAAAATCATCTCATTTTTGAGCAAAATCCGACATTTTTTTTCAGTGTCTGCCATTTTATTAAATTTCAATTTTTTTTAACAATCGTGGGTCATTGTATAGGTAATACCTTACAGATTAATAATCTTCTAATTTTTTTGTTTTTAGCCACGGCGAAGACCGCAATAGCTGCAGCAGTGGAGGCCTTTTTTTTTTAGTAACTTGGAAAATAGCCAATAACTCGCTAAAAATTAATTTTTTTTTTATTTTTTGTGTATAGTCATTAAATATGTATAAGTAAATATTATATCCTCAAAATTTTAATACATGTAATGCAGTAGTTTTCTTTAAAAAAATTCCCAAAAATCACCTTTTTTTAGGCGGTCACACTAGGTGTGCTCCTTAAGAAAACAACAGAGATCGAAATACATAGATTTAAATTTTCAATTTGATTTTAATTAACCTTTTGTATTTCATTGTTAAATGATTTTATGGACAGTTAAAATTTATATTGTGAAAATTCAAAATAAAATCTTTTAAGATTGATTAATATAAAATCCAATTTTGCAGATAGTTTGTTTAAAATAGAATTAATAGCTTTTTTGTCTTTTAAAAATGTCTTTTGTCCTAAATTCAAGGAATTTATTTTTTCAAAATTCAAAGCAAACCACATTTACTTATGTAAAACGGCCTTTAAATTACATGTCTGAAAATTATTTCTCAATACTATAATTAATAAGAAAAATTGTTTTATTGAATAATAAACAGACAAAAGTATTTATTGTGTTGCATTGTGTTCTTATGAATTATTTTCATTTCTGAAATAGTTTCAACTTTTTACAATCAAAGCAATAAGTATTGTCACCTCACTATAACTTTTGACAAATATTTTAAACATATTTTACAATTTTTGCAATATTTTTCTCTTTCTTATCAATTTGATATTTACACTGAATATGCTTAAAAATTGTTTTTAGTCTTTGTAATAACAATAATATTTGTGTTCTGCCTTTTTATTCAAAATTTTCTAGAAACATAAAACCACGAAAATATCTTGTTGAGTTTGACATGGATCTGTATAAAAAAAAAGTCATTTTTGATGTAGAATTGCCGTAGAACCGATAATTATTAATTTGGAAAATGTAGATGAGAGTAATGTTAATTTTGGCAAACAACTTATTGAAGACAATAAATCGGAAAAATATTTGTAAAATGAAAAGTATGATTTGAATACAATTGTACTGTATTTTCTATTTAGACAAATATATATAATTTATAAATGACAGTTATAGTGGGGTGTTTTATATGCCGCTTCGTAATAATTGTAAAAATACTATTTTTAATAATTAATTATTAAAAGTAGGCATTACTAAAGTATAAGTAAAACAAACAGTTTTTTGAACATAAAACGAATGTAATTAATTAATGCTTTGTTAAAAAATTATTAAATTATTCATGAATGTATAAAAATAAA
Organism: Sinopyrophorus schimmeli; assembly: GCA_036325965.1. Classification (NCBI taxonomy): domain Eukaryota; kingdom Metazoa; phylum Arthropoda; class Insecta; order Coleoptera; family Elateridae; genus Sinopyrophorus; species Sinopyrophorus schimmeli. Next base: position 10,287,708 of record JARFIZ010000013.1, on the reverse strand, counting down.
TCGTCTAAAATCCGAATTCAGTTGCATTAAAATGCTTTGGGTATCTTTCGAGACCTGGACCTTTAAATTGTGGCGACAATACTTTTTAATTTGATAGTAGTTCATTAAAAAAATTATTACAATAGAAATTTAATAAAGTATAGTTATACTCTAATACAGCTACAATTTTTTTTATTAATTTTTTTTTACTTTGGGTCAAAAAATGATGATCATCTCTGCCTACGTTACACTACCCATCTAGATTAATTTTATAACATTTTGATGAATAAAATACCTTCTCATTAATTAAAAATTATAAACTGGAGAAAACAAGTAATATCGTATTATAAAACTCCCTAAAATTGTAACGTTTGAAAATACTATAATAACCAAGGTTCATAGCAGATTAGGAAGATGCTGTGCGGAATATTAATTAAGATTATTTGGCGTAGGAAAATTATTTGCTTCAATTATGCAAGAGTATTATATTTCTACACGCACCGGCACTAATTCGATTAGCGTGCACGTATGTGTCAGATACATCTAAACAATCAAAATCTAACAGCAATATTGTTGTTCGCATTTCGGAAAAATATTTATCAAATTTCCGCAGCAGATATATATTTACGGAACGCTTTAGCAATTTATATGTCAAATGTAATTTAGCCTTTGACTAACGAAACTTTATTACATAAATTTTATTTATATTTGCATACGTTTCATTATGAAATTAATTTAATTGGTTTTACCTTTCCTATCTTGACGTTTATTTACCCATGAATTGTTTTCCTCTTTGAACCTGCTTTTCAATTATATTTTCTCGAATCTGCGAATAACTTCCAGCTGCAATATTACCCTATTTATTCGCTTTGAAGCATCGCCGGTCAAACATTTCAAGGTTTTAATATTGCCTGCCTTCATTGTTTTTGCCTTAATTTATCAACTTCGGCTGAGATGGTTTTAATAATTTTTTATTGCGAAAATTACGCACCATTGGCTCAAATTTATTTGCTAGGGTACGCTCGAGATAGCTGCCGCACTGGTATAGATGCCCCATTTGTGAGAAATGGAGCTTTTACACTTGTATTGCAAATTATTGCTCGTATAATGTACGTTAAATCTGTATTTATTTTTGAAATAAAGAAAATGTATCTTTTAGCGTATTATTGCCCTTAGAGGCATCTATCCCTTTACTTCAATAAAATTAGGAATCGGAAGCGACGACACATAATCTTCACTTAACGGTACCTTTATCCTCTTAATATTTTTTTTATTACGCCCCAGGGGTTTTTTAAATTTAAAATTTTCATTAAATCATGTTCTCATTTAAATATTTTTCAAAATAATGTTCCGCCGTAAGCCGCTTATAAACGATCCGAAATGTTTGAGTAAGATATTTAATGTGCGTAAATTGTCTACAAAAGATATATACACTATATGGGCAGTAGTGTAATCCATGTGGCCATATTAAGTTCCATGCATCTAATGTAAATAAAAAAATATATTTTTTGTTTTGATGATTTTTCGTATATCTTAAAATTAATAAGTTTTTTTTTTAATTTCTCCATATGATTATTTACAAAAGTGTATATTATTCTTAAGGGCATCTATCCCAAGTGCAGTGGAGTATCTATTTCAGGCTTTAGGCATCTTATCCCCTTTTACACTCGGTTTAGTATTTGTAATTATATTTCTCATAATAGTATTTTTGTAAAAACCTAGAAATTACAATTTATTATAAATTACACTAACAGCTCAACAAAAATTATGACTTAGGTCTTAATAGTTGAGAAGATACAACAATATCTTAAAATGTGGGTCATCTATCCTGAATTTACCCTATGTTATTAATTTTCGAATTGTATAGATTTCGTAGTGCGAGGTGTAAAAATAGTCCGAGATAGAATTGCGAGCAAAAAGAAGAAAAAAAATGATTTTCCAGCTTCGATAAGCATGCAAGATCGTTTTCTTGCGGTTTATATTTTGAAATAACTGATGCAGAAAGAACGTTGATAAATTTCTGAAAGAAACGAAGTTTCTTTTATTTTTTCCTCTCGTATATGTTCATAAAAAGCTAGACAATATACTGGCAGTTCGATAAATATTGCCGAAGAACTAGAATATTGCAGCTAAAAAAGCAGAGCGAATGTAATAATCTCCGATCCCGAATGACGTGAGTACATACGAAAGAAACGGACCGTTTTAGATAATTCGGTTTATAAACATAATCAACGATAACACCGTCGATCTTCTCATAAGTCGATCGCAAAAAAATACGCTTTTCTCTTGAAGGTATCGAGGCGGACGCACAATTTTGAAAAAGTACATTAGCTCTGACGCTTAAGCAGAATTGCAAAAAGTCTAATGAAAAAACAATGCAATGGAATTTTTTTTAATGGTAATAGATTAATCTTTAAAATAAATGAGTGGAAGAGAGCGAAAAGATACAATAATCTTGTAAATGCAAGTAAGAGGGAACTATTAATATTATTCAATTAATTTTTAGAGCTAATTTATTGGTCTAAATTGTGAATCGTGCTGAAAGCCGAGTGTGCACATTCGAGCTCAAAGTGGCACATTCCGATCTCGGGAAAATGAAGCGCGCCGCTCCGCGTCGCGCTTCATTTGCCTCCCTCGCTCGGAAATGTGCCACTTTTCGCTCGAATGCGCACATCATCGTATTTATTACATTTTCTAATTTATCCTACTCATCTTCAAACCAAAAATTTAAATTTAATTTGGTAAATATCGATTTTATATTCAAAAAACGTATATACCATAGCAATGAGTGGGAGGTAGCGAAAGATACGATAATCTTGTCAATGTAAGTGAGAGGGAACGATTCAAATTGTTTATTTAATTTTTTGTTTTCATTTATTGGCTTAAATTATTGAGAATCGTGCTTAAAACCGAATGGGCACATTCGAGCTCAAAGCGGCACTTTTCGCTCGAATGTGTCCATCTAATAGTTTTGATTTGAAAAAATTGTTGAAATTCTTTTTCAAATGATTGACAATCAAAATTCTATATTAATTATTTTTACATTTCAAATCTGTTTTATATTTTAAAATTTTTGAAAAATTTAATTTTGAACTTATTTTTTTAATTGAAATTTGTAGAAATGGACATTAGCCTAAGAAAACAACAGAGATCAAAATACATATATTTAAATTTTCAATTCGATTTTAATTATCCTTTTGTATATCATTTTTAAATGATTGTATGGACAGTTAACATTTATCTTGTAAAAATTCAAAATAAAATCTTTTAAGAGTGATTAATATAAAATCCAATTTTGCAGATAGTTTTTTTTTTTAATTGAAAATAGAATTAATAGCTTTTTTATCTTTTAAAAATGTCTTTTGTCCAAAATTAAAGAATTTGATTTTTTCAAAATTCAAATCAAGCTACATTTACTTTTGTAAAATGGCTTTTAAAATACATTTTAAAAATATTTTCTCAAAACTATAAATAATAAAAAAAATGTTTTATTGAATTATAAACAGACATAAGTATTTATAGTGTTGTATTGTGTTATTGTGAATTATTTTCATTTGTGAAATAGTTTCAACTTTTTACAATCAGACGCACAATTTTGAAAAAGTGCATTCGCTCTGACGCTTAAGCAGAATTGCAAAAAAATTTATCAAAAAACAATACAATGGAATTTTTTTAATGGTAATGTGTTTTTGATAGATTAATCTTTAAAATAAAAATTGTTAATATATATTTTTAATAGTTTTTTGATGGCGCGAGTTGATGACACCAGTTTTATATACTTTTACATATATCACTTACATCCCTTTTAAGGTTACTATGATCCTACAAGCGAATTTGGTATAATTTATTATAAAACCAGACAAATAATTAAATAACTTCCCCCTCTGCTACAAAAAGTGACACACAATTTATACAACCCTTATTTCCATCAGCGTACATCTTAAATGGGGGCGGTTTAAGTCGATAACTCTTTGCTCCTCTGCCATAAAAATATTTAAATTGGAATTTTAATAAACCAATCAATTTAGTGGGAAAATTAAATCGTTCGATTAACAGAGACATTTCTTATTACATTTATGCTAGAATCAAAATTAAAGCAACACACCTAATTTGGGAAAATTCGTTTCTAAAACCAAATCAATTTATAATTGCCGATAATAAATTAAATAAAAGAGTAATCAAAAAATCAGTTAATTACAAAAATTTATGATTAAAACCTTGAAACAAAAATTAGCGAAAAAAAATCGATTTAATTTGCACAATTTTTTAAATTAAATATAATTTGTTATTAAACATAAATCATTTGTTAATGTGTTTCCCTATTATATTATTTTCTAATTTTCGCAAGCGGTCAAGAAAGAGTCCGTAATTTTATTTCGATAAAAATTACCAACAATTAATCCGAGGGCTTCCTCCTATCTTTCGTCGAGAAAGAAAAGGAGAAGACATAATAAAATTTCTTTCGGGGCAGATAGCAAAAGCGAACCCTTCATTTATTATATATGTTAGGCGAGAGAGATAGCATTCAGAGTTTCTATTGACTTTCTTGATATCGTGTAGCTGAATAGCTGTTAATGTCGGAAATTTTGAGCATTAATTGTAAGGTAACGACCTTAGTTGGGCAGAGGCCTTCCGAGGGCAAAGTTTGTTGCTCTGTATCTGTCTACTCAATTTAGTAAATGTCTTTTAAGTTACCGAAAGTCCTCACTGTGACGCTCAAATGCCACTTTTCATTTATCGATTCTTATCTTGCCCCGAAACTCGAAGTGCCCTCTTTGATTTTACTCCCACGAAATTTCTATATATAAAAGTTTAATATTGGTCTTTAGTGTTCAATAAATGGAATGTAAGCTTTTGATGGCTCTCACATCAAAACCAAATAAAAATGACGATGTTCTTGTACTAGTAGTTCTATGAAAATAGGTAAACTTTATGTTAGGCATGTGTAGGTGTAGTGGTGAACAAAAAGATGTTCACCCTTAGTTTTTAACGTCCATTGGTTTTTAATTGCAAAATTTAACAAAAATTTAAATAGTTTTGGAGAAAAGTGTAAGGCACTTTTGACTTAAAATTTACAAAATAATACGCTCCTAAGTTATGGACATCAAGTCACGGGACACCCGGTATATATCCACTAGACCACAGTTAGGGATATACAGAGGCTCCGTTAATATTTTGTGGCGGCCCTCATAAAAGCTAGCTTTTGTTTTAATTACTATTTAATTACATAGATATGAATTTAAAAATTAATAAAATTAAATTAACACCGTTTGTTTTAGTGACTGTTGGTGGTAATAGCCAAATTGTATACTATACAAAATTACCCAAGCGATAATTTTCAGCAACTATTTAATCGTAGATCACCGGTTATTTTATTGATGTTGACAATTTTAAATTGTTATTTAGATTATTTGTTTTAGAATTTATGTACGACGTGGATTTTGATGTGATGCAAGTACACTTTAGCTAGTCACTCTCAAACCACATGACCCCGCACATTGAATTTCCACTCAATGGTAGTCTGACTATTGTCAATCACATTGTCATCAAAATTTTGACGAAAATGTCTTTGGTAAACGAGAGGTGCTCGATCTCGGAAAGAGTGGAAATAATTGAATTGTGGGTTTTGAACGGCAAAAACCCGAATGAGACGGTCAGGGCCTGGAAGAGGGCCAAAGTTTACATTGGACATCATATCAATAGCTTTTGTACCAAATATCATGGGATTTGAGGGCAAAGTTAAAAGGGGTTCAATTTCTTGGCCATCCGATTTCAACCCCTGTGACTACTCATTATGGGGCTTAACCAAAGATATCGTTTACCACCCAAGTTGAGACAAAATGGTGGATGACCTGAAGAATCGCATCACAGAGACAATTATGGCGATTGATGTCCAAAAAAGGCACAATATTATCGACAATTTTTTAAAGCGTTTGGAAGTGATCGAAAGGTCAAAGGGAAACATTTAAAAAATATTATAAACTAGTTCTTTTGTTCCTCTTTGATATCCAATTTATAAAATGTGAATAAATATTACCGTTTTTTCATAATCATTGTTTCCGTATCCGCAGTCTATCAAAATCCATCCTGTAATATTTTAATTTATCTTTCTATTGATTAAAATACTTATAAAATGGGAAAAAATATTCTTCGATCGAATATTAGGCGCTTCCGTTATTTAAAAACCGCATATCTATTAAATTATTCGGTCAAATCATGTATTTGGAGCATTTTTAAAATAAAATACAGGGGATCCGCAACTTTCGTACTTAATTGGTTCCTATAATAGCTACGAACGTTTAAACTACAAAAATAGAGCAGTAGAAAAAAATTCAAAAATTGTGATATGTAGGGAAACCTATTGTACCTCGGCCTTTTTTTCACTTGTAATTTTTTTTAAATTGTATATCTAACAATTTGTTGATAAAATGAATTGCATTGTAGTAGGGCACTAATAAGGTATTCTTTATAAAATATTTGAAAGCATTAGGGGGAAATTGGCATGAAACAGCCAAGTTTTGAAAAAGCCATTATCAATTACGCGGTAGTTTTCATACGAATCGTTTATGTATTATTATTTTAAGATAGCAACACTAGCCAAATATCCCCCACAAAAATTTCACCGTTCACCGTCAATAAACGGCGCCGATACGACGTATTGAAGATTTTGTCGTCGAAAAGTAAGGTTTTGAGTTCAGTTTATTTATTTTCTAACGCCTATACGTACAAAACTAATAATAATATGATTACACTATAATTTTATAGATATATTAGGCCTTCTAGTAACGTATATATTTTGTAGACTAATCTTTGATTTCATAGTAATTTTCGAGATTTTGTTTCTTGAGAGAATACGTTTTGAAATAGCCGGACTGCAGTGTAATGAAAAAGCCACCTTTTAATTGCATAAAATGCAATAATAATTGTAGTAACAGCAATCAAGAGTGGTACCGATGCAAAATTGTAATGGTTGGGCATATAAATCCTGTGGCGTAAAAGGGAAATTGCATTATTTTTGCTAAAAACGTTTTTAAGTTTTTGCAATGATTGATCTCAAACGTCAAATTTTTTGACAGTTTCTTAGATTTATGTAAGTAAATATTTTATCGAGAGTTTGCGTAATTTAAAACGTTTTATAATTATATAAGATCTAAAATTATAGCATAAGATTATTATTAAATAATATCTTCGTTAATGTGCAGTTTTATCTTGTAATAAGAACATGGCTTTTTCAAAATCTAGGTTGGCTCTTTCAATACCCATAGATTATGAAAAAGCCAAATTTTATTTTTTTTATAAATGATTAGAAGTCGAAAAATATTGTTAATTTTGAAAAATGTTTTATGACATTACGTACATAAATGCATGAGCAATTACAGATTTAAAAAAAAATTGATTTATTTATGTCCTTCTATATTATTTATCCCTTTTTTTAAAACTGGCTGTTTCATGCCACTTTTCTCCTATCAATAAATTCAATGAATACAAGGATGTGGGCATTTGAGCGAAAAGTGGCGCATTTCCGAGCGAGGGAGGCAAATGAAGCGCGACGCGGAGCGGCGCGCTTCATTTTCCCGAGATCGGAATGTGCCACTTTGAGCTCGAATATGCACACTGGGTTTTAAGCACGATTCACAATAATTTAGGTCGATAAATACAACGAAAAATTAAATAAACAATTTAAATTGTTCCCTCTCACTTACATTGACAAGATTATCGTATCTTCTCGCCCCCTTCCACTCATTGCTATGCTAAATACATTATTCGAATATAAAATCGATATTCACTAAATTCAATTTAAATTGTTGGTTTGAAGATGAGTTGGATAAATTAGAAAAATGTAATAAATACGAGGATGTGCGCATTCGAGCGAAAAGTGGCACATTTCCGAGCGAGGGAGGCAAATGAAGCGCGACGCGGAGCGGCGCGCTTCATTTTCCCGAGATCGAAATGTGCCACTTTGAGCTCGAATGTGCACACTCGGTTTTCAGCATGATTCACAATAATTTAGGCCAATAAATTACAAAGGGACCAAGGTACAACAGCCTCCCCTATATCAAAAACTACAAAATCGATCCTTTTTTAATATGACCCTTTACTGGTTTTATTTTAAAAAATGCTACTTTGGCATTGATAGACAGATAGGTCCTTCTTGTTACTAATAAATTATATTTTGTTATAAGTATTAAAGCAGGCCGCAAAAAAATATTTAAAAATACCGGATCCCAGTAATAAAAACAACTGGTACACATTCGAGACAGCGAATTATCCAAAAGTCGAGGTTCGCCTGTATAACCAACCCATCCTCTACCAAAAACGTTGCGCCTAAAAGAACGCAAAGAAAAAAAAACTGCGCGCCAAGTCACCCGATTTTCATAAAACCAACTCCCGCGCCAAATCGTCCATATTTCTTTCGAGCAAATCGCCCATCTGCTCGGAACAATAATCACCTTAACTAAACCCATATCGATTATATGCGTTTCCCAAACAACAATTAAGAAGTTGTGTGTAAATCATAGAGAGAACTAGCACATTGTGCGGCACAGGCGCAAAGCGTCGCGACGCTTTCCGGCGAAAACTCCGGGAGTTAGTCGCGTTCAGTAGAACCCGGAACATTGTGCCGGCTCGACGACAATCGTTCCTCCACAGCGACCCTCTCGAGCCCGCGAAAAGTGTTCGCACGAGCGAAGGGCAAGAGTAAACCGCTTCTTCGGCCGTGAGCCCTTCGAACTTTCAGACGCTCGGACTTTTCGCACGACGATAAGGCCGGGGGGACTCCCCGAGACGACGGCGGTTTCCTCAACGGACCGGCAAAGTTGCACCCGCAAGGAATGATTACGACTTAGTCTTTTAGGGCTAATTCCGCCGAAGCGAGACGTGACCGCCGGCCTTAAGACAATAGCGGGCGTGCGTCAACGTTCCGCCAGAAATTTTCTCTTCGCGTTAACCATTGGTATTTTTCGATGAGCATCGGGAATGTTGCAAAAATCGTAAATTACGCGTTAGCGCCTAAAATATCTGTGGCATTTTGTGTGCGAGAGCATTATGAATTGTTATCTGGCGCGATTAAAATATTTCGTAATTAAGAATTCCTTTCGAGAGGCACTCGCCGCCGCAATCGCCAAAGAATAAAGAGAATGTGGGTGCTGCAGGTGTTCGCGATTTGGGTGCTTTTGGCCACCACGAAGGCCGCCTACGAGAGAATAGGTAAGTCGAAGTTTAATGTGGCGCGTTGCGTCGCGGCCCTCTGCGATATCATTGTTTAATGGCTATTAGCGATTCATGACTTTCGGTTGGACCTTTAACTTTCTGAATTCATAAATGCGTACCGTTCTTAATCAAATAAACATGATGAATTATTTGTTGTGTGTGCGTATTTCGGGTTTGTACCTTTGGGCTTGTTTTGTTGTTGCGCTTATTTCGATTTTTTTTGCCGTTTGCGTAAAGTTCGAGGGGCTTGTTCGAAATTTACATTACAATTTCAATAAGTTAATTTACGAATTGGCAAACAGAGATTAATTTAACTAGATAAATACATAATAACTCGATTATATGCGAATTTTTCAATTAAAAAATTGTATTAATTAATGTTAACAGGAATTGAACTTCATATAAAACAAGTCTTGTTAATTATGCCACGTTTCGTTTTTTTATTGAAACTTCTTTAAGAAACTGTAAATTAACACATTTATATAACAATAAAAATCAATACAAGTATTTTATAAATAAAAACTATAAAATACCTTAACCCTTATTTGCCCGCGCAGTTTGACGTAACGCAATTACTCGCGCGGTGCCTTTTCGGCACCACATAGAAAATGTCTTGGTTTTAAGCATTTTGAAGGTATTTTGCTAATTTTTTAATGTCAAACACATTATGCACTATTGATTTCCGAACAACAAGCAAAAAAATTAATACCCAACTTAAAATTAAGTGCAAAAAGAAAATTAACTAAAATCAATGTAACAAAGTCTATAAAACTGTTCAATAATCGTCTTCTATTTTTTCAATTTGCTATAAATTGATGTAGGATTAACATTTGGCAATAGCCCGTTGTTTTTTACTGGTTCTTTTAGCGTTTAATTTTTTCTTTGAATTTTGACAACAAAAGCTTAGTTCTAGTTAGTAAATTTTCTAATTTGGCTGTTTTGATAGGATGTGTTTCCATTCACATCACCGTTAAAGTTTTCAAAATCGTTCATAGTTTCGAAGGCCGATCACAAAAATTTGTTGCATTATATATTTGTGCGTTAGTTCCAGTTAGATTGAGCAAGTGAAAAAAAATGCATAATGGTCATCTTTTGGTTCTTCAAAATAATAAATAGTTTTATAAAACTGATCAATGGTGTGCTCCTCGCCCCCAACCCGTTAGAAATGTATCTAATACATCGTATTTTAAAATAAATGTAGTTTCGAAAATAATAACATTATTAGTCGCACGGTGTTTTTCAGGCACCAAAACCACAACAGTTCAAACTTCGACAAATAACACACTTTTATAATCTCCAAATTATTACTTTCAGGTGCCTATCGCACTCTTAGAAAGACTAAACAAAGGTTACATGTAGGTGTATAGGCTCGAAAAAATTTATACATTTAGTCATTACAAAAACTGTGGCGCTGGTGCCTGAAAAACACCAGCGCGAGTAATTAAGTGTAAACATCTCAAAAAATGTTTTAACCATCAAAACTCAAAATTGTACACGTGTCAAACATGAAAGATTACAACTATGATTTTAGATCAAAGATTATATACAGTTATATAATTTTCAATTTTAATTTTTTGATTTTATTTTGTTGTCATTATATATTAACCCCTTGACATACAATGACGTCTGGGAGACGTCAATCATTTAGGGTGTCATTGTAAATTTTGGCGTCTCTAAAACGTTAAAAACTGTCTTCAATAAATAGAAAAAAAAAGAGACCAGGAAGAAAATGTTTTAAATTGTTTAAAAAATGCCTAGTTACTCTATATCGGTGTTTCCCAACGCGCCACATGAGGCAATTTAAATGTTTGGAAGGGCAATATTATTATTCAACACAACAATTTGAAAACACACTTGATTTTTAGTTTATGTTTTGAAAGGACGTGATTAATTTTATCAGAAAATGAGGACATTATAGTACATAAGCATGTCATACCTTTACTTAAAGCCTACTATATGCTGATTATTTTTATACCCATCTAGGGTTGGAGAAATGTCGGGTAAGAGAGAAATTCGAAAAAATCGGGATTTTTGGAATTATTCAACTTTAGGTTTATGAAAGTCGCACAAGCTAAGAAAGTAGTTTATTGTGGTTTATTTTACGTTATATGTAGTACCTACATTTTTAAGTATATGTGTGTATTTAGTGTTACTATATGTTATTATTATTAAATGAATTGTTATCATCATTTTGACATATCATTTTCAGATTAATTACTGTTGACCCTTTTCTTTCCTCCTTTTTGTTTTCTTTCTGCGAATTAATACCATATTGCCAAAAATGTATGTAATATGTCTTAAATATATCATAATAATCGATAACTAGCACCTAATAAGGAAAATCAAGGTTAGGTTAGGTTGTCTAAAAACCCTGATAACTCGAAAACTATACATTTTCCCACAAAATTATTTTCATATTCATAATTTCCTCGTTAAGATCTTTCTATTGATACCAAACTCAATCTAGTAGAACAATGTCCTCAAAATCCTATCTTTCTTAATCACGTCCTTTACTTATTGTTTTTTTTTTCTTAATAATTTGCTAGTGAGTTCTTGCTAAAACCTAAATCTTGTGTCTTGAACAAGTTGTAATTAGGTTTCATTTATGGAATAATTCAATTTTGAAATACAAAAAAATATTTATATGTTACATAGGAAGGCATCAAAATTTTAGAATGACTTAAATGGAGAATGTTAAAAAAGGTTAGGAAACACTGCTCTACATATTTCAAAATGTTTTAAAACTATTAATTATTTATTTTGTGTTACTTGTATATGATTATAACAGTTAAGACGATCCAAATTAAAAAAAAATTTCGGACTAATCAAATTGGATGGTTTTTTAATGTCAATGGGTTAATATTTTGATTTGAAAGAACGAAGCATAAATTAAACAAATGTATTAAATACGAAGATGTGCGCATTCGAGCGAAAAGTGGCACATTTCCGAGCGAGGGAGGCAAATGAAGCGCGACGCGGAGCGGCGCGCTTCATTTTCCCGAGATCGGAATGTGCCACTTTGAGCTCGAATGTGCACACTCGGTTTTAACCAAGATTCACAATAATTTACGTTAGTTCATTAGACGAAAAGTTAGTTAATTAAATTTAATCGTTCCTTCTCTTTTGCACTTTTGAGATTGTGGTATCTTTTCGCTCCCTTCCACTCACTAAACACGTTTTTAGAACATTAAATCAATATTTACTAAATTAAATCAATTTTCTAGTATGAAAGAGTGAATAATAAAGTAGACAAATCTAATAAATACGAGGATGTGCGCATTCGAGCGAAAAGTGGCACATTTCCGAGCGAGGGAGCAAATGAAGCGCGACGCGGAGCGGCGCGCTTCATTTTCCCGAGATCGGAATGTGCCACTTTGAGCTCGAATGTGCACACTCGGCTTTAAGCAAGATTCACAATAATTTACGTTAGTTCATTAGACGAAAAGTTAGTTAATTAAATTTAATCGTTCCTTCTCTTTTGCACTTTCGAGATTGTCGTATCTTTTCGCTCCCTTCCACTCATTAAACACGTTTTTAGAACATTAAATCAATATTTACTAAATTCAATCAATTTTCTAGTATGAAAGAGTGAATAATAAAGTAGACAAATCTAATAAATACGAGGATGTGTGCATTCGAGCGAAAAGTGGCACATTTCCGAGCGAGGGAGGCAAATGAAGCGCGACGCGGAGCGGCGCGCTTCATTCCCGAGATCGGAATGTGCCACTTTGAGCTCGAATGTGCACACTCGGTTTTAAGCTCGATTCACAATAATGTAGGCCAATAAATTAGACGAAAAATCAATTAAATTATTTTAATCGGTCCCTCTCACTTGCACCGAAGAGATTATCCTATCTTTTCGCTCCCTTCCACTCATTGCTATGGTAAATACGTTTTTCGAACATAAAATCAATATTTTTGTTTCATTCGAAGTCCAATCCCTGTTAACGTCAATTAATATTAAAAGATATTGAACGTGAACATTATGATTAATTAAAAAATAGTCTTTTTTTTGGAAAATTTCGTCGGGCCGGGTTCGAACGGAAGCGGCTGCGTGAGATATCAGAAGGTTGTATTTAAATATTCTATGAAATCCCTTTTTAATGCAAGCAACAAGTGATTCGGGGTAAACCGCTTTCGGTCTTCTAAACTTTGTAATAAATGCCTTTCAAGATCAATAGTTGTTTTTAAATGGTTTTTAAAGCTCGTGTAATGCGGAAAATTATTTCTGCGGGATTTACTATTTATTTTTGTAGTTTAACGAAGCGAATACGTGGCCACATGCGATTTTAGAATAACGCTTTGTGTAGTTTGTGGGAATTAAGTGTTTTTCTTTTTAGCTTTTACGAACTAAAGAAAACGGTGAATTACGATCTCGAATTATTTATGCTTACAGCCGAACATAATTTTTACTAAGGTCTTGTTACTTGATTTTTGCATGTTATTAAATTTTATGATTCCCATCTACTTTTATAAATTTTGGAATGTTTTTGTTCTAAAAGAACGAGGTTTTTCTGCGCCTTATCTGCTATGTTGAACATTTAATTTCTTTTTGTTCTTTAAATAATTAAACAATTAATTTTAATACATTAGTTTTAAAAATTTTTTTTGCAAATGGATTACTATTTTGAGGTTTTGTGTTCTAAATTGTTCGGCCATTAGATTGCATTGTGTCTGTAATTCCGTTTTCAGTAAATTATTTTCTTTGAAGACTCGAATTAAAAAATTATTTACAAATAACAAAACACAAAAGTGTATGAAATTACACTAAAAATAATAACTCCGCATTAAGGTGTACATAATTAACATTCAATAGGTCAGAAATGTACAGTTAAACTTTATTCTATTCAACACCCTCTAAACCACTTATAGTGATCGAGCTATACCAAGGGACCTTACCAAGATCAACCTCGAATTTTTTTTCAACCATGCAGCACCAGATTTTGTCTCTTGGAATAGCTCGATGACTATAAGTGGTTTACAGCGTGTTGAATAGAATAAAGTTTAACTGTACATAAAAAAGAAATAGTTTTCCTGTATATTTTGGTAACTGTTCTTAGCAATTTTTGTAAAATGAAAATCATTGGAAATGGCAAGTTCTTTTTATCGATTGATTGAAAAGATATAAATATTTACATTTAAAATTTTTTAGAACAATATACGCGCAAGTGGGAGTATAGACATCATAGTTTGACAGCGTTGTGCACCGTCAAGCGCAATTGACCGTGATCAAATAGCATTTTCAAATTATTTATATTTTTAATATTTTCAAGGAGCAGTAACACGAATAAAACAACATATACAGTCGACCCGCGGTAATCCGGCGCACTAAAATTCCGACGTGCCAGTTGCATACATACATATGTATTGAATTACATCAATATGTACTACGTTTAGTTTTTTTTTTATAACTGCTATGGGCAATTTGTTAATCACGTAATTCTTTAATAGACCTTGTATTATCTAGTGTTGTTTAATTCGCAAAGTTCCATATTGCAGAGTATCGATTTTACCCCACCATTTTTATAATTTATCGGATTACCGCGGGTCGACTGTATACACAAAGTATAATATATGTACGATACAGTTATAGAGCAGTCGGTATAAGCATTGACAACGTTGCCACATTTACTTTACTTCAAGGTCTAATTGTGTTAGTGTGCTCTGAACATAAACATTTTTATATATCAAGTACAGTGTCTAACAAAAATAATATTCTCGGCCACGAAATATATTAAACTGTTTGTACTTAATGTAGGCCTGTACTTTTACCTTAAAAAAATAAATGTGACATTTTCTAAACATTTGTATACAATCTTTATAATCGTTTTTAACAATTAATTTTTATTAATCTATTAATTAAATTAATGTCAATTAAATTACTCTTTTACCGACATTTATGTATGAAAACAAATTAAATTAGAAATAATATTATAGTCCTTAAATTACAGACTTTCTTTCTCATGTCCGAATCTTTGTGGGTGGTCGAGCTCTATAATTTAAGATCTCTTTCATAAAATCGTGCAATTTAGCGTATTTTTCTTTGTAATATGAAACATAAATCTCGTAATTTATTCATATCTAAAATGTTTTTTTTTTTTTTGGGTTGGTTAACCGATGTCATTGATATCAATAACAGTAAAATCACGCACATATTTTCCAACCCCTACAGGACGAAAAAGTAATTACAGTTTGAAAGGTGGTGGTTGTTGAACTTTCAGTATATCAAAAAAGAAAACCACAAAAACATGGTTAATCACGATTCGGCGAAATAAAACTTATCTAATCGTAAAAGTTTTATTGAATGCGAAATTAATTAACGTCGTAATTTGTATTTCAACGGGAAAACATATGTAAATTGCCACCCCCTAATAATAAATTTAAAGGTGTACATAAACGTCGTTTCCCATTTTCATCTTTTACACGATTAGCAATTTAACCTCGCGGCAAACAAAATGGAATTTTCTTATTTGGCGGTTTGCCGAAATTAAAAATTTAGTTTAGTAATCAGCGCTAACGAACGCGCCTGCATCATTTTTAAAATCGTCGGCCGGAAAATAAGTCGCTAATGTTGCCAACTGGAATATTCATTCTAACGAAATTTCGCACTTGTAAATTTTTAGATTTAATTTTGACGTAAAAATGTTTGTACAAAACTTTGCTCGAGAAGCGCGGGCGACAGAAGCACGACACTTTTCCGTCTCGCTCGCGCGCTTTTCTAACGTTTCCAAAATTTACATCTTTGCCTTTCTTGAAAGCTTTGTGTTTGTTCAATGCTAATGTTGCAATTATTAACTTAAGGAAGCGCACTCGGTTCTTTGTTTTATAACAAATCAATAAGGGCCCAAATTTATTTTCTATTTACCTTCTCCGAGAAATATAAAAAACTTAAAGAGGATCAAAAAATTTAATAAAATTTGTACGTTGTTTTAGCTTTTGGATTTTGTCGAATCAAAAACGAACGTCGAACTGAAATTAAATATTAAAAGCACAAAAGAGGGCTGGTATGTTGCGTCTTTCTAACTTTCTCAATTGATTTCAATGTATTTTTTGGAAAAATAAACAGTAAAAAAATTTCATCGCGTTCTTTTTAAAGTTATATTTCTTTCGGCGCGTTGAGAGTAATGTATTTAAATATAACGACATACCGGGTGTTTTATTTAAAGTGCCACGAGCTTATTAATACTAAAATAATCAAAATTTCAAAAAAAGTATATAATAAATTAAAGAAACGTTTATAATTGTACTTTTTCGGAGATTTTTATTACTTTAATGCTTATAGGGTCGTGGCACTTTAAATAAAACACCCTGTATGTGCACATTTTTTCTCAATTAAATTGTACACTAGAAACAGCGCTGTAACTTTTAAATAAAATTGTTTAGAAAGTAAATTAATTATTGTGAATCATGCTTAAAACCGAGTGTGCACATTCGAGCTCAAAGTGGCACATTCCGATCTCGGGAAAATGAAGCGCGCCGCTTCGCGTCGCGCTTCATTTGCCTCCCTCGCTCGGAAATGTGCCACTTTTCGCTCGAATGCGCACATCCTTGTATTTATCGAATTAATTTATATTAATTTTTGCACGCGGTTATATTTAATATAGTCACACAAAAGAAATATCTCTCCTAAAAAAAAATTATATTTAACTATGTGAAAATCTAATATGGCGTCCATTTAAAATAAGAAAGTTGGTATCAATATCTTCGAAACCGCCATTGTGAATTTAATTTTGACTTCATTTCTATCTGTATTTTATGAAACCTAGTAACTTTTGTCTTAAACTTTTTTGTAAATTTTATAATTACAAAATTATTTGACAGTAAAGGAAATAACGATTTTCAGTTTTTTAACGATTTCTTCCGAACTATTCGAAATTTTAAAATTTTCATAACGAAATCTGAATCAGCACCTAAAACTGCAAAACATTTCCCATTTAACGAAACTTCTATCTCCACTAATAAGAAAGATACCCATGTTAGCCTACTCTATTTGGGACACACTGTATAAAGGATGTCCCGAAATTCATGCAACAAGTAATTTTCATGGAACACAAAAGTTTTTAATTAAATGTTGTAAATGTCTTTATTGATTTACAAAGTATACAGTAGGGTAAAGGTCCAGTCCGTGACCACGTATCAGTAAATGACCGCTACCCGCCGTAATGTTTATAACAATTTAAAAAACGATATGTAAAGAATAAGCTTCATTCGTAGCTCACATTGACTAATTTTTCAAATTCATAATACGTACTGTCTGTGAGGCTTAACAACATCAAAGACATTTTCTACGAGAAAAAAGCCATCAACTTTGTTTGTAAAAGTTGGATGCTACATAGAACATATTAGCTTTATCTCTTTAGCTTGATTATATCCTTCAGGTATACAAGAAAACTTCAACTATCGTCAGATCTACGTTGAAGCTCAGCATCTAATATTCTGTAACTGCCTTTTTATAAATTGAAATTCTAAACAAGCGGCTATTTTTAGATCTTAGAGGAGATAAAGCATTTTTCGGTTAAATTTTTAAAATCCTCATTTTTTATTTACCTACGCTTCAATTAAGCGAATATCGGCTAAGAGTTTGGAAATAAGCGGAGAGGAAGAAGAAAAAACCTTTTAGAGCGTCTCGAGACATACATTTTTTATCTATTTGATAACGATTATTTCGAGAGAGAAAAAATTGTATTTGCAAGCGACAAAAAGCGACCTTTTTTAATTACAGAAGAAAAACTAAGTTTTTCTCGTGTTAGATATAGTAAAGCTTACCACGTTCATTAATCAACGTTTTGTGAAACGTTAATTTTCTAGGCCAAGCTTTGCCTCAATGTTTGGCTTTTTAAAGAAATTGCACTTATCGATTTATTTGTTCCATTCACATTTTGAAATTGTCCTTTAAAATTTTAATCGAATCGATTCATCCATTGAGAAGCGTCCTTTATTTTTTTATTTGAACGAGTAGCGGGCTTGCTCGGTGAGAAGGGGTGGTAAATTTTTAATTATCGTTTATGCGCTTGTGTCTCAATTTTTTTTAAAGTTACACTTCTTTTTGCGGGTTGGGAGCGGCAAGGGAAGTTGCGCACGCATTTCAAACGCATATTTGACAGTAGAAAAGGCGTCTAAGCCGTCTAAGAAGGTAAATTAATTATTGTGAATCATGCTTAAAACCGAGTGTGCACATTCGAGCTCAAAGTGGCACATTCCGATCTCGGGAAAATGAAGCGCGCCGCTCCGCGTCGCGCTTCATTTACCTCCCTCGCTCGGAAATGTACCACTTTTCGCTCGAATGCGCGCATCCTCGTATTTATTACATTAGTGTATTTGTCCTACGCACCTTCAAATCAAAAATTTAGTAAATATGGATTTTATATTCGAAAAACGTATTTACCATAGCAATGAGTGGAAGAGAGCGAGAAGATATGACAATTTTGGCGGTGCAAGCGGGAGGGAACGATTATAATTATTCAATTGATTGTGCTTGTAATTTATTGGTATAAATTATTGTGAATCATGCTTAAAGCCGAGTGTGCACATTCGAGCTCAAAGTGGCACATTCCGATCTCGGGAAAATGAAGCGCGCCGCTCCGCGTCGCGATTCATTTGCCTCCCTCGCTCGGAAATGTGCCACTTTTCGCTCGAATGCGCGCATCCTCGTATTTATTACATTAGTGTATTTGTCCTACGCACCTTCAAATCAAAAATTTAGTAAATATGGATTTTATATTCGAAAAACGTATTTACCATAGCAATGAGTGGAAGAGAGCGAGAAGATATGACAATTTTGGCGATGCAAGCGAGAGGGAACGATTATAATTATTCAATTGATTGTGCTTGTAATTTATTGGTATAAATTATTGTGAATCATGCTTAAAGCCGAGTGTACATTCGAGTCAAGTGGCACATTCCGATCTCGAATGAAGCGCGCGCTCCGCGTCGCGCTTCATTTGCCTCCCTCGCTCGGAAATGTGCCACTTTTCGCTCGAATGCGCACATCCTCGTATTTATTGAATTTAATTTAAAATATGCAAGATAAAGTATTTTTTCTATTTTTCAATGAGTGGGGGAGCCAGTGAAAAGATATAATAATCCCATAAGTGCAGGCGAGAGAGAACGATCAAAATTGCCTCAATAAATACAGTAGACGCCGCTTAATGTGATCACTTTGGGACTTAGATAAAGTGATGTCACTAACTGACTGATAATAATAAGCGCAAGACAAGGTAAAACATACGGTTTTGAAAGATGCGACATAATATTGGGTTCTGGTAATTTTTTTGCCTGATTTTACGCTGCGATAAACGTGATTTCAGAATCTAAAAAATGTATACAAATTCGTTCACAAATCACCGAGTTACGATTTTTCAAAGTAGAAATTTAAAAAAAATTAATTACAAATCGGACTCTTCGAACTTGTTTTCAAGCAGCATCTCTATGGTTTTTTAAGTTTGTCCGAAGTCAAAAAGTCCGGCAAATCCGAATTTGTATAGGGCTTAAAGATCTCTCTACAAATACCGGCGCCACAATTTTTTTAACGTAAAATTGTATGCTACAAAAATGCACCTAAAATTTCAACTCTTAATTACTCAAGAAATTAACATTGTGGCCTATGCAGATTTTGCATGTAACTTATGGAAAAAAGTCTCAGAATTTCGAATCTGGGTCGACTTTAATAATTGAATCGAAAATGAGGGCGCTATAATCGTTTTTGTGAGTCAAAGTGTATTTTTTTTATTTAATTAGTTTTCTCAAAAATTTTCAAGGTTGAAGGGATAGCGGAAAAGAATGGCTCCGTTTGTGTAGGTTTGGGGTCCATAGAAACGTCTCACGAAAATTTAAAGCAAATCCATTACCTAAATTTTTTTTTCCTCAATTCGAGCAAAGGGGTTAATCCATGTTTTTTCTCGATTTTGGCCGATTTTGGGGGTTTTAGGTTAGCACCGAATTCAGATGTGTTAGGGTTGGAGACGTTCAGAAATGAAAGGACTTGATAAAATTCGTAAAGACAGCGGAGATAGAGTATTTTGAATATTAAAAGTTTTAGCAAAATTTACATTTTGAAAGTTTCGATCGCGTTTTCTCCTCAGACTTAACACTGGGTATTGTTGATTTTTTGGTTGATCTTAGACTCCAATAATGGGGCTTTCAGAATATTAAAAGTTTTAAATATCCGCTCATAAATAACCGAGCTACGATTTTTCAAAGTGAAAATTTAGAAAAATTTCATTACAATTTGGACTCTTCGAACCAGTTTTACTCAAAAATTTCAAATCTATAGTTTCTTAAGCCTATCCAAAGCCAAAAAGTTTGGAAAATCCGAATCTGTATAGTTTTTAAAGATTTGTCTACAAATAACGGCGCTACAATTTTTTTAATGTAACATTTTGTGCTAATCAATGGAATTAAAACTTCAACCCTTAATTACTCAAAAAGTTAACGTTGCGTCCTATGCTAATTTTGCACCTGTCTTATGGGAAAAAGTCTCAGGATTCCGAATCCGTATTGTTTTTAATGATCGGAGCGAAAATGACGCCGCTGCGATTGTTTGTGTGAGCCCAAATTTATTTTTTTCGATTTATTTAGTTTTTTCAAAAATTTTGGGGGTTAAAGAAGGAGCAAAAAGAATGGCTCCGGCTATGTCGGTTTAGAGCCCATAGGAACGTACCGTTAAAATTTCAACAAATCCATTAACTAAAATTTTTTTCCTCAAAAATACGATAGGGGTTAATCCATGTTTTTTTCCGATTTTGGTCGATTTTGGAGGTTTTGAGTAAGGACCGAATTCCAACGTGTTAGGATTGGAAACGTTCAGAAATGAAAGGATTTGACGATACTCGCAAATACGGTGGCATTTTGAAAATTAGAAATTAAAATTTACATTTTGAAAGTTTCGAACGCGTCTTTCTCCCAGACTTAACATTGGGCCCTGTTTATTTTTTTAGCTGATCTTACGCTCCGATAAACGGGCCTTTAGAATCTGAAAAGTTTCTAAAGATCCCTTCAGAAATAATCGAGCCACAATTTTTCAAATTGGAAATTTAGAAAAAATTAATTACAAGTCGGCCTCTTCAAACTCATTTTTCTCGAGAATTTCAAATAGTACGCCTATGGTTTTTTAAGCCTATCCGAAGTCAAAAGGTCTGCCAAATTCGAATCTGTTTAGTTTTTAAAGATCCCTCCACAAATAACGGCGCAACAATTTTTTAACGTAAACTTTTGAGCTACAAAAATAAACCTAAAACTTCAACCCTTAATTACTCATGAAATTAATATGGCACCCTATGCAGAACTTATCTCAGCAACAATAACAACAATATATGTCGGTGACCAGATCCATGACACTGGCGAGCCTAATTTGGCCCACTCTAATAAAACAATAATTTTGAAGGCATGATAAAAATAATTCCATCACGTAAATTACAAACTCTTTTTTGACCGATTTTAAATTGACCTAGAATCAAAGCAAAAATGCCTCAGCCCTGGCCGAACTTAAAGAAATGATATTAATGAAACATTTATACAATTCAAACGTAAAAATTGTCGATAAATCGATGGATTCCATTAATTTTAGAAAACGTAATTGTAAAGGTAGCTTCCGGAACATATGTTCGGATTTCTTAATAACGGCAAGGACTTTGTGGAACTTTGAAACGGCGACCCAATTTATTTTACCGAAAGCAAAGACGGATACAACGTTAGCAAATAAAACGTGTATTTACAAAGGTTCACTAATGACTGGTGTATAAGCCGAAATGTAATCCTAACGGTAACGAAGATAAAAACACGCCAAAACTAGACGTACGGCATTTCAATTTATAGGCGAGCTTTTTAATTACGTCATAAACATTTTTTCGTCGGACCTTTTTTTAACGTTCGAAGTCAAAGGATTCTAATCAAATAAATACATTTCTATTGCAAAAGGCGTTGTACACTACTTTTGTCTATTTGTACATTTGGGACGCCAATTTTTTTTTTAGTCTAGCGCAATATAACACGTGTCTTTTATAGTTTTGACCTTGCCGAAGAAGAATCGTAAAACCGGGTTTGTGGATCTTTTGAGGGAGCTTCCTAATTCGATTTTTAAACGAAAGCGAGGTTATGACGCATTTGCTATGGGATCGAGTACACATACGAGCCAATTGTCAATTAATGTTTATCGTGTTTCTCGTTTTACGCATACCTAATAGGGTGGTCGTTAAAAATTAAATTTTTTTTGACGCCCCAAAAAAGCCTTCCTTTGAGGAAAAAACACGGGGGAATTAAAAAAAATTTTTTTTAACAAAAATAACACGTGCCTCAAGACAATATAAGTTCATTTTTTGATAAAATCGTAGTTCTTGGAAGTATCTCTTAAAGTATACAGATTTGGGAAAAAGTTATAGGAAAAATTTTGTAGGAAATTTAATTCTATATAAAAAAGGTCTTTTTCATTTTTTTCATGAAATTTGTATTTATGGAGATATTCTCAATAATAAATTCATTAAATCCATATTGTCAACATTTTACTCCAGAGAGTAAATTAATTCTTGTAAAGTGTGCTTAAAGCCGAGTGTGCGCATTCGAGCTCAAAGTGGCACATTTCCGATCTCGGGAAAATGAAGCGCGCCGCTCCGCGTCGCGCTTCATTTGCTTCCCTCGCTCGAAAATGTGCCACTTTTCGCTCGAACGCGCACATCTTCGTATTTATTCAATTTGTTTAAATTATTTTTTAAATTTAAAAACGAAATAGCAATGTATTCAAATGAAACGACATATGCGCAGTAACATATAGTTTGATAACCACTGGTCTAGCTATACACAAGCACAACATAGCGCGTTGTTATATTTAATTTAGTCGCGCCAAAGAAGTATTACTTTAACGTGCGTACATAAGTACATGCACCGGTTTTTTTACATAGAATGAAATTCAGTTTTAAACATTTAGCAAAATTATTAAAGTAAACTCGAAGAATAAATTATTTTAAGTTTTAGACAACTCAAATTAAATAAATTAATAACTTGGAAAATTTTAAAATATATTTAAGAACTTTAAAATTTTTAATTATCAATTTTTTTTGTATAACACAAATTGAATAAAACAAAACTTTATTCGGTAAATTTAAAAGGAAATTTTGATGAAAAAATTATTATGTATTTTCAAAAAACTCAAATAGAGTAAATACAGAATTTGTGGTTTTTCAAAAAACTTTGAAGATCATTAATTTACTCAAATAAAATTAATATTGGAGAAAACTCAATAAATAAATTATCTTAATTGTTCAGAAATATTAAATTTATAAAATTAAATACAGTCAAACCCCGATAGGTCGAAGTTGAAGAGAAACTAAAAATAATTCGCGTTATCAAAAATTCCAGCTATCGATATTAAATATTTTTTAGTTTATGTTTTTAAAATTTACTTATTGTTTATTTTTTCTTAATAATTTCCTAGTGATTTCTTGCTAAAACTTAAATCTTGTGTCTTGAACAAGTTGTAATTAGGCTTCATTTATGGAATAATTCAATTTTTAAATATAAAAAAATATTTATATGTTATATATTATATGCATCAAAAATTTTATAATGACTTAGGTGTGGAATGTTAAAAAAAGATTGGGAAACACTCCTCTACATATTTCAAAATATTTTAAAACTATTAATTATTTATTTTATGTTATTTGTGTATGCTCATAACAGTTAAGTTGAGCCAAATTAATCGTTTTTTTCGGACTCATCAAATTCGGTTTTTTTTGTATGTCAAGGGGTTAATTTTTAACGACCACCCTAATACCTATCCAATAATTTTTATTTCCGCTGCAATTAATACTTACGCAAACCATAGCGTTTTAGAATACAGAAGAGGAAAAATTGAAAGCAATTAAAGCAAAGTACGCACTTTCCACACACATGCAGAAAGGGAAAGTTTTCATTTCATTTTTTTTGCTATTTTCTAATAAAAATATTCTCTTCAAAACTAAGATCTATTTAAGTGTAGTTTTTGCACAACGAAAATAAACAAAACCTTGTAAAATAAATGTAACCCCGAGAAAATAAACCTATAAATCATTAAAATGACAAAAGTTTAAAATCGTGTTAACACGACTAATTTTTTTTCCCAAAAGCAAAAAAAAATTGTAAATATAATTCAATTAAAATTTAATATAAAGGTAGAGATTGATGAAAAAGTTTTACGCCTTATGTACTTTTAAGTCACCATTACTTTTTGTCATTAAATTCGTTATCCCTTCCTACAACACCCTTATTAGTTCTTTTATAGAGCTGCTTAAGTGTGCCCTAAAAACTTTTCCTTTTTGTGGATGTTTAACCCTTTTTCTCGAGCATAAAATATAATAACTTGCCTAGTAAAAATTTAATTTTAAATAATAACTATTGCCCATTAAAAATTCACTTCTCTAACTACCCCAAAGTAGCTTTTTGAAGAGACTCTTCCGTAATTGCGTTCATGTCGAACAAGGTTTGTTTAAAACAAAGCCTGCGGGCTACCCTTTTTTTTCATTCCGAAATGAAAACATGAAATATCTTCAACTCGAGTTTTATTAGACATCAACCTCCACATTTTCTAAGACGTCGTGCTTTTTTTTCGTCGAAATGAAAAATTTACGAATTAATTACTTAGAGTAAAATTTAGAAGAAGAAGAAAAAAAGGGCGAAGCCGAAAGCGAACGAAGAAACGGAAGGAACGAAAAAATAATTCATTTAAATGTAAAATAAGACATTGAATTTTGAACGACATAGGAATTTACCTGGCAATTACGATGCAGTAAAAACAAGGTTTTGAAGCAAACGCTCGGTAAAAATGGCTTGCTTCGGAATGGCTGCTTAAAAGGGAAACATCTCTACAGAAAAAATACAAAGAAGTTGTAAAAAATGTTGGATTTAAAAGCTTCATAAAAAGCCATATTCGTGAATGTTTGCTTTATGCATCAGACGATAATCGTCGAGCCGCACCTTCGCGTAATGGTTCGCGCATTTGAATTTCAAACAGCCCGAGCTTTTCATTTTTTTTCTTGTATTAATTCTCTTCTTAAGATCGTAAATAACTGCTTCGGTAATTTAATTTTAAATAAGGATTTTTTATTCCCGCATTACGTTCGCAAAGAACGATGTTTAACAGAGCTAGAATACCCTATTTCTTCGAGCTTAAATATAGTAATAACTTTTTCACTTTATTTTCGTTTTATATTCAAACCATTCGTTTCGCTATATTCGTTTACATAGTTTTTTCGATGCTATCGTAGCGTATGACTTTGGTAAAAAGAAACAGACCAGCTGGAATAAAAATAAATTTATAAATTGCCAAAGAAAAATCTAATCTTTATAAAAATACGCACGATTTTAAAATATATCTGGTGACTTCTGGTTTAGACGTAAAGTTTTTCTTTAGTTTCTTAAGAAACATATATACAATGTGTTTAAATTGCAGGACCGTATTAACACATTTAAATTAACAACTTTTGTGTATTTTGTTTTTGATAAAAATCAATTATTCGGTCATTTATTGCGCTATACCACGGTCAATA
Source organism: Sinopyrophorus schimmeli (assembly GCA_036325965.1). Classification (NCBI taxonomy): domain Eukaryota; kingdom Metazoa; phylum Arthropoda; class Insecta; order Coleoptera; family Elateridae; genus Sinopyrophorus; species Sinopyrophorus schimmeli. Next base: position 10,262,005 of record JARFIZ010000013.1, on the reverse strand, counting down.
TTAGGACAAAAAGGTCATTTACTAAAGTTCTCGTTTTATACTATTTATAGTTAATTATACAAAGTTTATGACCAAATTGCAATAACGTTTTCATTAATTCATCGGCATAAATAGTATCTCATTTGAACTGTAACGATTGTTTTGGGCTTTTTAATTTATTTACAAATTTTTTTTATATAAATATTTTGCGATGCAACAAATCGGTCATTCGCTGGACGTTTCGCCCTGGAATCAAAGGAAAACGCAAAGAATCTTAATTTTAAAACAAAAATGTTACGGTTAATAAACTTTTAAACATGCGACATTTTTGGTCTGGGTAGTTAAAATGTTTAAATTGTTTTTTATTCCGGTTTACTGTAATGTATAATAATCGTCTTGCGTATATTATTTTGAATTTCTTAGTGCTTCTTAAAAACCGTGTTTTTAATTAATTAGTTCTTTAATAGCCTTTATATTATATCTAGTCAACTTTTAATTAAAGAAATAAATATTATTCAAATACGGACCGGACCTTTTACCCTACTGTATACTTTGTAAATCAATTAAAAATTTACAACATTTGATTAAAAACTTGTGCGTTCTATGACAATTACTTGTTGCATGAATTTCGGGACATCCTTTATACAGTGTGTTTCAAATTGAGTAAGCTAACATTATTAGTGGAGATAGAAGTTTGGTTAAATAAGAAATGTATTGCAGTTTTAGGTGCCGATTCAGATTCTGTTAAGAAAATTTTAAAATTTCGAATAGTTCCGAAGAAATGGTCAAAAAACTGAAAATCGCGTTTTTCTTTAATGTCAAATAACTTTGTAATTATAAAATTTACAAAAAAAAGATTAATGTAAAGTTACTAGGTTTTATAAAATAGAGATAGAAATGAAGCCAAAATTAAATTCAAAATGGCGGTTTCCAAGATATTGATAACAACTTTCTTATTTTTAAATGGACGCCATATTAGATTTTTACATAGTTAAATAGAATTTTTTTTTAGGAAAGATACTTCTTTTGTGTGACTAAATTAAATATAACCCCGTGCAAAAATTAATATAATTTAATTCGAGAAATACAAGGATGTGCGCATTCGAGCGAAAAGTGGCACATTTCCGAGCGAGGAAGCAAATGAAGCGCGACGCGGAGCGGCGCGCTTCATTTTCCCGAGATCGGAATGTGCCACTTTGAGCTCGAATGTGCACACTCGGCTTTAAGCATGATTCACAATAATTAATTTTAAAAACAACCGTACATGTTCTTATAATTAATGTGTATTTAAAAATATTACTAATTTCTATTCATGCAATTTAGGATGTCAGACGAATAGGTATCGCGACTTAACCGGGTGATAACTGACACCAATCGAAACAATAAAAGTTTGTATACAATATGTCCTAAATCTAAAGATTTTTAGTTTTTTAAGAAACATATTTACAACGCGTTTAAATTACAGGGCCGTATTAACACATTGAAATTAAAAACTTTTGTGTATTTTTTTTTAATAAAAAACAATTATTCAGTCATTCATTGGGCTATACCCCGGTCAATATTAAGACGAAAAAGTCATTTACTAAACTGCTCATTTTATACTCTTTATAGTTAATTTTACAAAATTTATAAACAAATTGCAATAATGTTTTCAATAATTCATAAACAAAAATAATCTCCCATTTCAACTGGAACGGTTTTTTTCAGTTTATTAATTTTTTTACATCGAAATAGCTCTCGAAGCATCAAATCAGTCATTCACTGGCCGTTTTACCCTATTAACCTTGATTTGATCTTTCAAATCGTAATTTAATAAAAATTTCATTGCCCAATAGTTTTAAGTTTAATAAAACTAAAAGATTTAATATTTTTATTATATTTTTAATTGTGATTAGCAGTTTAAACATTTTTTTTAATTATAAATTGATAACGAAAATTCAAAATTCAAAAAGAAATTGTTCAAAGGCACAAAAATCAATAAACACAATAGAAATCTCAGACAAAGATAAATATGTAATCGAAAAAATCCTACCTTAAAGATCTCGATGCAGCATCCCAGGAGATGGGGCGCCCGGCTTCGGCTTGAAATCGCACAGGAAGTCCATCACACGCACTAATATCCACTATTCACTAATTGTCTGAAAAATAATTAAATACTCTTTGTAACAAATTAAAACGGCTTAAGTAAAGTTTTTCATCAAATTTAGTTAACGCCAATAAGGGTAGGACGTCCGCGGACAACTACACTGAAGAACGATGTACGCATTACCTCTTCGAACGCCCGACTCAAAGTGAGCTAATTTTTCGCACAAATTCAAATTAAATACCTGCCCATTTTCAAAAATCCAATCGCAATTCTTAATTTTGGTTGCTTAACCAATCAGAAAATATGCAAAATGTGGCAGGCACATCAAACCCACGTTGTCTACAAGTTTGTGACGTCACGGACACCTGCACTTTCCCACGCATGCACGTGTTGAAAGCAAAATTAAATACAAACGGTAACAAAAAGATGAATCTAAATTATTATGAATATAAACAATTAGAAAGCATCAGAATTAACCTATTTTATTAATTTTTTTAATTTGGCAATGTAAAATTAGTAGAACACCCCAAGTTTCACATTTAAACGTTTGTGTAAACCTCAAAAATTCAATTTTGAAAAAATTGTTAATGCCCCTAATTAGTATAAAGTAGTCCTCTTTCGATTGGTATATATTTTTTTTCAAACGGAATTCTCGTTTTCTCCATATTTATTATTTTTATGTACCGACGTACTCATTACTGCTTTATTAAAATTACAAAAACAATGAATTTTTCAAAAACGGGTAGAGATATTAAAATGGAGTTTGGAACACAATAAATTGCAATGGAAAAACTGTAATATGCCGAAGTTTGAAAACATTTGCTCTTAAAATAACGCGATGGCGAATTTTTGAAGTTCAAAATGCGTTGGAAGCTTGTTAAATATGCAAAATATAATTTCCAAAAAATTTACAAGTCACCTGTTAACTCAAATTTGATCCTATTTCATTTGGTAAGATGCCCATTTTAATGGAACTTTTGGTTTTCAAAAAATAAGCGTTTTATTTAAAAGTCATACATGCCCATTTTAAAAGTGAAAGACCCACCGAACATTATTGAGATTAATAAATATAATAAATTTTTTAGAAACTAGTAAACATAATAACAAATTAAAATATATTAAATTAATTGTGTTATGTGAAATTTTGAATAAATTTCCTTTTGAAATAAGACGTGAACCAATTTAGAAAAATTATATGATTCTAACAACAAGCTTATTAAATGCTTTAAAAAAATCTAGAAAATCTTCAGGTCACCTATGAACTCAAATGTGATTTTCTTTGGACTGGTAAAAAACCCATTTAAGTACCATTGTTCGTTTTAGAAAATTTAGCGTTTTATGTAAAACTCACTTATTTTAAAAGTGAAAGACCCACCGAACATTATTAAAGAAACATAATTTTTTTAAAAACTAATAAACAATAAAATGGGTATCAAACAAATTAAAATATATTAAATGAAGTATGTTATGTAAAATTTTGAATAGATTTCCTTTTGAAATAAATCGTTAGCAAATTTTTAAAAATTAAATTATACTAATGGGCCTATTAAATCTTCAGCCCGACTAGTTTATTTAATTTTCTATAAAATTTTGGGGGTTGAACTTAATTTTTTTTATAATTTAACGTTGCTTACTTAATTTCAAATTCAAAAAATTTGTGAAAGTACTTCTTTGAAAATCCTGTCTCTTCTCTTAGATGGCAAGCCGTCACTAAATGATAAATAATTTTAACTCTGTACACTAAAACTTTGATGCGATATTTGAAGTTTTGCAACTACCTAATGTCGGTAGAGCGAAATTAATGAAGCTCATAGTTTTAATTAACTGTAATTTGTGACTAACACGCGGAAATACTTGGAATAATCTGCCAATTCAAATTTAATTGCTTCTTTGTTAATAACCTGCTGAAACTTCTGAATTTATTTCCCTTTTAAGAGTTCTTCATTTTACAAGGGGAAAACTAATTTGCGTTATTTTAAAATTTTAATCTGGCGTCGAGGATAACTGGAACACTTTCGAAATTGCTTACATTACAATCTGCGATAGTGTGTGCTTCAAGTTTGCAGTGTTTACACACCTTCTTTTAATGAATTGCACGAACTCCAGCCTTCGATGGCTAATTTTAATGAAATTTCAATGAAAATACAAACAAGGTCTAGGGTTTGCACTAAAATAATCCGATAGTTGAAAAATTGTTTGCACTGTAGTAATAATTAACTAAAGGCGTCGTAGTAGTTTTATGTAGGTTTATTCGGGAAGCCCTGCAATTCGATTCTAAAGTTGCCATTTTTAGGCTACGTCATGGTCTAATTGACCAAAAGTTATGTCATTTTAACGTTAAAAATGTCAGATTATTTCAAATAGTCATTTACTGAAGGTGAAATCGTGTCTTGGTGTCTCTAGATGTGGTATCCTTAGTCACTAATAGTTCACAAACACTTGTGCTGGATGTAATTGATGATGATTGGGAGATTTTGTCTGAAGTTCTGATGATATCAAAAAATATGCTTATTGAATTTATCAAATTTTATTTTGATTCAAGTTGCTTATTATTTGATGGTAAATATTGTCTTCAAGGTGATGGAAGTAGTATGGGTAACACAGCCAGGCCAGCGATAGCAGATTTAGTGATGAACCATATTGTTAAGAAAGTTTTAACAACTTTAGCTTTTAAAATTACCTTTTTAAGACTTTATGTAGACGACAGTTTAATGGTTATTTCTAAAGATCAAGTTGATTTCACATTATCAAGTTTTAATAATTTTCATCCAAGAATTCAATTTACCATGGAAATTGAAGATAATCATTTTCTTTGTTTTTAGATGTTAAAGTACATAGGTTTTCAGATGGATATTTAAAAACTGATTGGTACTAAAAGCCTACCAATTCAGGGCGATTATTAAACTACTATTCGAATCACCCTATGAGCCAAAAGATAGGTGTAATTAAAGGTCTTATGGATAGAGCTTTATGTTTAAGCCATGAAGATAATATACTATGCATGAAAATCTTATTAATAATAATTACCTTTTAAAAATTTTATAAATTGATAGATAACAAAAAAGATGTCCAACAAGGAACAACATACTTTAAATTTTCTTACATCAAAGAATTGTCCAGTGGTATTGATCGTTTTATTAGACCAAGAGGTGGAAAATTAGCATTTTATAATCTAAACACAATTAATGCTCATTATAGTAAATTAAAAGATCTAATTCTTTTTCTTCAACAATCTGGTTAGATTTATAAAATCCCATATAGTTGTGGAAATGGTTACATTGGTCAAACAAATCCGAAATTTGAAGAAAGATTAAATCAACATAAGAGTGATTGTTAAAATATAAATTATGTTAAACCGAACAAAACAGCATTAGTTATTCACCATTTTGATGTTGGACATCATTTTCAATTTGAACAAGTTTCTGAAGAGAATGAAAATAAAAGAAACTTAAGTAAAATGGTTCCTTATCAAAATTAATAAAACTGTAAATTTACGTTCAGATACTCGAGGCTTTAGTTTAATATGTAGTGACATCTTAAATAAAATAAAATCAACAAATTAAAATATAGCGAACTATTTATTATTATATTGTTTTTAATCGTAAAGAAAAGCGTTGCATGGATCGTACGAAATCGTTTAAAATATCTTATTTAAAGCTGAAAGCTTTGTAAACAATGCTTGTAAATAACGTTTTAGTTTTAGGAAAATGATTAATGACTGCGTGCATACAGAAACGTGTAATCTAGAAATGCAAATCGTTAACAACGTATAATTTTATACATTGATAGCTCGAACAGAATTATTAGGAGAAAAATCATCTGGTTAGCCCTCTTTTGTGTTACGAAACAAAGATACGAGGTACTCGGGTGGCACTTTTCGCCCTACAACATATTTTTAATAGCCATGTAAATTATTTTGGATAGGTACAGTAGGAATTACAGTGGAAACTCGGTTACTCGAACCGATTATTGTTGTAGCTCATTCGGATAATCGAAAATTCGGTTAATTGAATGTATAGAAAAAAACGACTTTTAGCTATATATAATGTGACACTTTAAGAGCGCAAGTACGGTTTTAGAAGTACTTGAATTTTTTTAAAGTAAATTGGTCATTGTTAATCGTGGCGAAAAGCGGAGTGTGCACATTCGAGCTCAAAGTGGCACATTCCGATCTCGGGAAAATGAAGCGCGCCGCTCCGCGTCGCGCTTCATTTGCCTCCCTCGCTCGGAAATGTGCCACTTTTCACTCGAATGCGCACATCTTTGTATTTTTAACAACAAATTAATTGTATAGTGAATTAATTAATAAGAAAACATTTGGAAATGTAGGCCCCAAGAAATAATTCTGAGTGCGAACCTGTAGTTTTACAATTTTTAAATAACAGTTATTAAAAAGTAGATTGATTATTGTGAATTGTGCTTAGAACCGAGTGCGCACATTCGAGCTCAAAGTGGCACATTTCGATCTCGGGAAAATGAAGCGCGCCGCTCCGCGTCGCGCTTCATTTGCCTCCCTCGCTCGGAAATGTGCCACTTTTCACTCGAATGCGCACATCTTTGTATTTTTAACAACAAATTAATTGTATAGTGAATTAATTAATAAGAAAACATTTGGAAATGTAGGCCCCAAGAAATAATTCTGAGTGCGAACCTGTAGTTTTACAATTTTTAAATAACAGTTATTAAAAAGTAGATTGATTATTGTGAATTGTGCTTAGAACCGAGTGCGCACATTCGAGCTCAAAGTGGCACATTCCGATCTCGGGAAAATGAAGCGCGCCGCTCCGCGTCGCGCTTCATTTGCCTCCCTCGCTCGGAAATGTGCCACTTTTCGCTCGAATGCGCACATCTTGGTGTTAATTGGATTCGACTATATAAATAACAAATCCTTCAAATCGAGATTTTCTATTCGAAAAAGTTGTCGCTTGAAAGTGCATATGCTTCTTAATAAATGAATTTGCCAATCTTATTCTTTTCTCTTACAAATAATATTCATTAAATCAAACTGAACTATTTAGTTCAGTTTGTACCACTTCTCGATTTTCTTTAATTAAAAATTGTAGTAGGATATTTTTCCCAAAAACCACATTTCAAATTAAGTACTTTTAAACTAGACTAGAAGGGAGACTTAATCGTACATAAAAAACAATATTTTAAATTTTTCCGAATTTTGACTTTTATTTCTCAACCTTTTTTGTAACATACCCCACCCAAGTCATTCTAAAATTTTGATGCGCCCCTATGTAACATATAAATATTTTTTTATATTTAAAAGTTGAATTAATCCATAAATGAAGTCTAACTACAACAGTGTCAACAAAATGTGCCTTAAAACTAATTTGTTTATAATTTTCAGAAAAAAGAAAATTACCCAAAAATATTTCGAGACATTAATTTTGACTTATAAACCTTCAACAATCTCCAAAAGATGATATAAAAATCAACTAGTTGATTTTTTATGGCCCACTTCAGAAAATTTGACTTATGTACAATTTTGATTAATCAAAAATGCGAATTAGTAAATATTAGAAAGTACACCTGAAAACATTTTTATCAAGTTCGCTACAATTAGGCGTGCAAAAGAGCACCATGATAACTTATCACACGGAATAAAATATTTAACCTTTTTCAAACAAAAAATAGATCTAATTTATACGACTTTTAATTTTTTGCATTGAAGAATAAAATAATAATATAGGCAAATCCGATAAATACGAGGATGTGCACATTCGAGCGAAAAGTGGCACATTTCCGAGCGAGGGAGGCAAATGAAGCGCGACGCGAAGCGGCGCGCTTCATTTTCCCGAGATCGGAATGTGCCACTTTGAGCTCGAATGCGCACACTCGGTTTTAAGCACGATTACAAAGCGTCCCGTTTTGACAGGAAAAAACTTGGTCAAATTGCTAGGTATATGTTTACAAAAAACGCAAGAAATATTAATCACTAAATAAAACAGTTGCACATTATCTTAAAAATCAACAAAGCAAAAAAACACTCTTTCGTGCAAAGTACTGAGGTCCGGATAATTGAGGTTTTACTGTACATATTTTTTAATTGATTGGTAGCACCTTGTACTGGTTCACTTAAGTCAGGAAAAGTCTTTAATTCCCACGTGTATTTTTGCTGTTCAAAAATGACACGCAAAAATATTTAAATCAAAGCAAAAACAATATTTTTTTTGTTGGCCAATGTAATCTAACAATAAATGTGTCTCGCAAAACATCCAACGTTTACATCTAATAATTAAATCATTAAATAAATACAAATATTAAATGTAAATAGTTTTACACATTGAAAGGCCCAAATACAATTATTCTTCAAAAGGTTGCTTTTAACGTAAATGGGACCCAAACACTGGCATCATACTTCAATAACTTTTAGCCAAAAAAATGGAAAAATCCATTGTTATAATATATGAAATGCTGGGCACAACATAAATCAAAACTTTGGTAGTTTATTTCAATATGATTTAGTTTTTTTGTGGACTGTGAATAATAAGATCACATATAAAATCCAAAAAGTTTCCAACCCTCTAAAACAAACTGAATACAAATTTTAGTAGGTAATAAATTGCTACCAAAATAATCCGGCTTTTGCCAAACCTAAATATTTTAATATTAAACTATTTTAATATTAGATATTTTGAGCCGCAAATAAAAGAGGAGGTGTTTAATTAAAAATCTCGTTTAAAACAAAAATTATTTATTTCGAAATTAATTAAGGAACGTACGAGTATATAGAATTCCGTCAGTCGGAACGTATACGTAGTGTTGTTAAATATAATGAGCAATTTACTAAACCTGAAATTAATTATGAAATAATATTCCTGTACAAACTAGAAGAAAATGGCAGTAAGAGAAGGTCGCCTTTGCCACTGTCTACATACACGTAATCCTTATTATAAATATTTACCTTTGTAAGGGAATTTTAAGCCTTTGTACATGCCACCTTACCTTATAATGAACTTAGTAAAACCATCTAAAGATAATAAGAAACTGCTATCGAAGTAAAAAGTACTGTCACCTCACTTTAGAAGGTCGTATTTCCATAACACAAGGACATAATTTTATAAAAAATTAACGATATGAATTTGATATTGTTACATAGAGACGTTTCAGTGATTTTTTAAGATTTATCAAAATACTTCTCTGTTTTACTACATTTTTCACACGTTATAATTCAATTATTTATAAACCGAAGGATGTGCAATTTGGGAAAAATGTAACCGAAACGTCATTGAAGAGATAACTCTATTTCCTTTAAAAGTCCTGACAAAATGGCATATGACATAAAATTTCACCATTTAAGATAATTGTTATATCGGTAAAATATTTTCAGATTTGTTTATAAATAATATTAATTCCAAAATTTTTGCATATTGTATACTTTCTTATTGACTTTTACCTATAAATTGAAGTATATTTCCGTAAGTGTAAGTGTAGTGTCTTTTGTATTTAAACAAAAACTATTTCAAAATAAGTGAAAAAATAGAAATGATTAAACTTTATATATAAGATCACTTTTTGATATTCGGTCGTAGTAAAATAAAATTTTATGAATTAGATATAAATTGTACATAATTTTTAATTTATACCTATAAGAGATCTGAAAAATTCGCCAAAAAGTTGCATGTATTAGGCTAAATGGTTGAGACCAAGACTGAATACGCAAGACCAAGACCAAGACCAATACTTGAAACATTTGTGCAACAACAAGACTTAGAAGGAATAAGCAAGACCAAGACCAATACCAAGACTATTACAGTCTTGATCCAGGGAACAGAGATATAAAGAATGAACACTCCTATGTAGTTTCTATGTAAGAAAACGACCATATGGTAATGGAATAGTTTGCTCCTTGACTCACAGTGGCGCTAGTGACTAACTCATAGTGTTATTTACTTTTTAAAATATCGTTTGCTGGTCTACTTTCTTTAATTTGGTAGCCGTATGCAAAACAGAAAGACGGCAACAACCACATATTAAATAATTGGTTATAAATGAGTATTGAATTCAAATAAATCATAAAATTCGGCAAAAATCAAAAGGCCTGTGCCTTAAATTTTAATACAACAGTTTTTCCAACCCATATTAAAAAAAACACGTGCAATTCAAAATTATGTAATGGCGGCTATGTTGACAAAAGACTACCAGCAAATGTCTAAAAACATAAAGGTCCAATCAGAAGCTGCATATGTTGGTCGATAGCATTGCCATCTGATAATAATAATTCATAATTATAAAGGGTTTCTGTATTTTTAAAAATACTTAAATATAATATGGTTTTTGAAACACCAGGTGGCAGAGAATAAATTGATCGATAATTGTCCATTCTTGACCTCCCTGTTCCCTGTCTTGGTCTTGGTCTAGCTTTGCTCATCACTATTACTTACTAAGATTATTTTTAAAACTTATGATAAGAATTACTCAAAACTGATTATTGGATTTTTAATTTAATTTTTTTTTATGTCGAATGCTATGAAAAAATTTTGCATTCACATCACATATAAGTATTTGCAAAATATTTGTTTGTACACTTACTATAGCAATAATATTTGTATTTTTTTTTATACATTAAAAAAAAATACTGTGTCCACAAACGGTATATTATTAGCTGTGATGGTTTTATATTTACAAATGTCAATTTTAATTACGGGGCGTCCATCCCCCCGGAGTAACTATCCCACTTCCGCCCTAATTAGAAAATTACTCAATATATTATAAAAGACAAGTTTCTTTTTACCACTTCGCCTCAATACAAACGGCTCTTATTCAACTTTCTCCTTAAAAAAAATAAACAACAAAAGAAAACCCACACTTTTACTTCTTTCTAGCTCCTTTTGTGCAACAGATAAAAAGGAGAGAAGCGACCAAAGTGTAAAAATACACAACCGTAGCCGAAATCGATATTCAAAACAGAATAATAAATAACTAATGTAATTGGCAATCAGCCTAATACTACTGGGATCTATTAAGCGCCATTAAGAAATCTACTTTTTTATAGGAAAAGCTTTTAATACAAATCTGCGATGCTTTATAGAAAGGTAAATCTCTCGAGAATTGTGTGAAGCTTTTCGGTTCTGCCATCCAACAGACTTGAGAAAGTAATTGCCGCATTTTTTCTTATTTTTTATTTGCTCTCGTGCCGCTCGAACAAACTATTAAATAGCACATTTGAAAATTGCCGAATTAAAACGGGCACACTAGGGTGGTCGTTAAAAATTAAATTTTCTCCGACTCCCCAAAAAAACCTACCTTTTAATGAAATAATACGGAGGAATTTTTTTAATAAAAATAACACGTGCCTCAAGACAATCAAAATTCATTTTTTCATAAAATTGTAGTTTTTTGTAAGTATCTATTAAAGTATACAAATTTGGGAAAAAAGTTATAAAAGTATTTTGTAGGAAATTCAATTCTCTACAAAAAGGTATTTTCCATTTTCTTCATGAAATTCATTTTTATAGAGATATTCTCAATAATAAATTCATTAACTTTATATAGTCAACATTTTACGACCTACAAACGTCAGCAGTTAGCCGTCTAAGAAAGTAAATTAATTATTGTGAATCGTGCTTAAAACCGAGTGTGCACATTCGAGCTCAAAGTGGCACATTCCGATCTCGGGAAAATGAAGCGCGCCGCTCCGCGTCGCGCTTCATTTGCCTCCCTCGCTCGGAAATGTGCCACTTTTCGCTCGAATGCGCACATCCTCGTAATTATGAAATTTATTTATATTTAAATCCGTTACGCCAAAAAATTATTTCTTTCAAGTATTTTTTTGAATTAAATTGCCCCCCATTTCTGCTTTGATTTTTATTTTTGAGGATTGGAGGGAGTGGTTTAATTATGTATTTTAGAACAGCAGTTTCCAAACTATGTTTCGTGGGTTATGTATAAATACAGTCGAAATCCGACATCATGTTATCCAAAAAAGCATAAAAACTGACTTAAAAATCCCGCTGTAAATGCGCCACTGTGATTGGCTCATTATTGATTCACTATAATGGCCGCCAATTAATTAGCCAATCAGATAGAATTCGCTATATCGTAACTATAGTTACATTAGAAATATTTGAAATTTGAATTATTTTGTATATTTGTTTGTAAACATATTAAAAAAAAAAAGAATACAAAAAACTTTTTAAATAAACAAGAGTAATGCGCATATCAAATGAAAAGCGTTTTAACAGAAAAAACGAACGCGGTCGACAATCCGGATAATCGCAAATCCGTATAACTGAGGTCCGGATAATCAAGGTTTTACTGTATCTCCATAAATTTGAATTTCATGAAGAAAATAAAAAATACCTTTTTTATAGAGAAATAAATTTCCTACAAAATTGTTCCTATAACTTTTTCTCAAATCTGTATAGTTTAAGAGATACTTACAAAAAACTACGATTTAATCAAAAAATGAACTTATAATGTCTTGAGGCACGTGTTATGTTTGTTAAAAAAATTTAAAAAAAATTTCCCTGTATTTTTTCGTTAAAAGGAAAGTTTTTTTGGGGCGTCGAAAAAAATTTAATTTTTAACGACCACACTAGGACACACTCGTTCGTTTAATACGCCCAAATTAAACTCCGAAATGGTCCCTATTCTCCTCTCGCAACGAAAAACAATTAATTTTTTATCAGATCAAAAAAATAGTGCCGAAGAATTTAATTTGAATCTTTTACTTTTTTTTGCGAAATTAATTAACGACGCAAAATATAAAAAACGAAACTCGCTGACATTTAATCTTTAAATAAGCCTGTGTGAAAATTTAAGCAGATCTAATACAATACAATTTTTAAATTTCTTCGAATGAGCTAACAAGAGCAATTAAATACAAGAAAAGTTAATTTCAAAGTTTTAATTGGATACCTAAACTTTTTCAACGGAGTCTTAAAACAGTTAAAGAATTGCTCCTTCTTCGGCCGCCGCATTCTATTTTTTTTGGGGGCGCTTTTTTCGCGTCGTCTTCCAAACAAATAAGATGTCTTATCGGGAAAAAGCCAAAAGTGGGAGCGAAAACAGCTCATGATTAATTTTTGATGATAGTTAAAATCTCGATGGGAGGATAAGACGGTCATTTCGCGACGAAAGAAAGGTGAGCGATGTTATTAGAGCCATCAGAAACAGATATCATAACACAAATGGAAGTTCCTGATGGAACGTATCCATTGGAGAGTCGTTATGTCGGCACAAATATTAAATGTGACAATGCCATAAAGAACTAAGGCCCTGCCATAACAGAAATGAAAAAATATTTGCCCTGATTCGATGTACGCACATGGCCCCGCTTTATACTTTCGGAATTTATAGATCTCTGCGTTCGTTTGCCGTACGAGAAATTGATTTTACCATATTCTTTTTTGCGAAATTCTAAAGGCGAAAAAAGTTGTAGCGCGCCGAGGAACAACAATGGACAAAGGGAACGCAATTTTTGAAGTACGACGTTATTATAAAATTAAACGTAGAAAAAATGAGGGGCGTAATACGTACGTTCTCCGTTGTGTTTTTTAAATCCTTTCGGAAATAATAAAAACATAAAGAAATGATAACAATTTTTATGTTTTCTCCGGGGAAATCCCCTTTAATGTTAAAGCTAACCCTTCTACGGTGTATAGAAATGATTTTCTGCCTTTTTCTTTGTGCTTTAAAATGTGCAGGTTGTGTTTTATTCGTGGGCAAAATTTATATTAATTAATGTATTGATAAATTTAAAGATTTGACTTTTTTTTCTTGGTCAAAAAGAAAGAAAACTTTATAGAAAATTTGGATTTAAATCAGTCAAAAAGTTGTATATTTATTTTGGGCAAGATTTAATTAAAAAAAAATTAATTGCCTTATTTCATTAATTTCACAGTGGTGCACCAAAATGCGAAACACCTTGTATATAAATTTTTTTATGATCTCTAAACAAAACCCCAATAATTTGCTTTAATTATACAAAGTAAGCGTCAATTCTAAATTAATTACGGGCATACGCAAATTCCATTATAAAGGATGTTTCGAATTAAAGCAGAAAATATTAAGATTTTCAAAAATTGCCAAAAACGATCGTTCGGCGGCTTTATAATTATTTATAAGAGATTATTATTACAAAGCGATAAACACGTGTGCCTATTTAAAAACTCAAATGCGCGATTGCCGGAAAGCGCGATAACGTTAACTTGCAAATGGCCGAAAGCGCTACGTCGAACAAAGGAAAATGAATTTTGGGCCTCGCAACTAACATTTTGGAAAGCCATTGCGACCAAAAAAACCGAGATTTTTGAGAAAGGTGGCGTAAAGATTTTTAAAGTATTATTTGTGACGTAACAAAAACGACAAAACAAAGAATATTTAAAAATAAGCTTACAATTCAGATTTATATACAGGGTGTACTTCGGAGAGTTCCAAAACCCTTTAGTAAACACTATTCTGTTCCACACAAACACTAATTAGTCAAAATCAAAATTCTTGTAGAACGTTCTTAACACTTCAACCTGCAATTCACAAGTGAGGTGCGGAAGGGGAACGATGTATGCCATTTGCAACGTTATCTGTTTATTTCAATTTTGGTATATGTTAAATGCGATTAAGAAACTTTCTAAAAACGGCCGTACCGATGTTTTATAATTATTTATAAGTTTGTACACACCAAAAACAAATAATGTAACTAATTTAAATCAACTCGTGCGAGCCATCTACGGTACACGCACTAGTTTAAATTGATTTATAAGAGTTCAAATAAATAATATAATTAAACAAATATTTGCATTTACAATTTTTAAGTAATGTATTAAAGTCGCTTAAAAAAATGTTTTTATACGACTGATATAATTTAAATTTCCTAATTATTCTTCGAAGCATATATGTTACATTCAAACCACGTTGTAATCAAGCTGCCTATGTATAAGTTATGGAAAATTTGGGTTAAGTAAAGGGGCGGAGTTTATGTATTGATTTTTCACGAAGCACTTCGTATTGCAGTTTCGTATAAGTTAAGGCACATTTGCGCAGTAAAGAGGCGCAGTTTATGTATTGATTTTTCACGAAGCTTTACGAAGCCGACAAAGTATTAATTTTCACAATAATTAATCTACTTTCTTAGACGGCTAACTTCAACTTGGGCAATTTTCGTCAAATGTGCGCGCGCAACTTCCACAGCCTACCAGACTTCGACTCCTAACGCGCCTAAAGAAGTATAACCTCAAAAAAATAAGTACACAATTAAATCAATAAATAATTACATTATTACGCGCTTCATTTGAAATAATTTAACGCAACGCAGATGAATTTCGGTTGAATTAGCCTTCCAGCGTTTATAATTCAAAACAAAAGGGTAATCTTGTTATCTTTTTTTACGGCGGTTAAGCGACGCGTCATTACGCGTCCACTTCATTTACTTTAAAAAAAATAAGGGGTCCAAGTATTTAGAATGCTTAATGGCGCACAGATATAAATTTTCATCAAGCGGCTTTTCCCCAGCGAACCATAATCCTCAAAGATATTCCGGCATTACTGCACTGCCACGGCCACCTGTAATAAATTATAAACAGTTAGTCCGGGACGAGGACGACGGGATCGTCCTCGGCGGCGAACGAAAATCATTTTTCATAAGGCGCAACGACAGCTAACGATTGGTCACATTGTCTCTGCCGACAAAGTACAAGAATTAATGAAGAGAGGAGCTTTGATAACAATTTCTCTTAATTAAGGTAAACAGCATATAGTCGGATGAATTATTTAGGGTGGTGAGTGTGAAGCTGATTAATATGTGGCAAGGCACAAGGGCTGATGCTTAGGGTGAAATCTGTTGTCAAGGATTAATGAGAAAATCCAAATGCCAAGCGTTTGCATATGTGTTTAGATAAATAAGGTTTAAAGTAAATTTAGGGTGAAGGATATCGTCTAATTATGCACGCCTTAGAAATTGCATGTACCTACAACGGAACGTATCGCTCAGGTGTGTACTCGTAATTATTATGTGTATGTTTTAGATATCCAGAAATGCGAATTGTCAAGAAAATTTATCGTGGCGTGCCGGTTCCACATAAATAACTCGCGCGTAACGCTCCGTTTCGGCTCAAAACATAACTGGAAATTCGATAAGAGTGCGTGTAACAACGGTCGCAATAATTTTATACTTAACTCTACGTTATTTAATTAATTACCGAGTTTCGTTTTCTGTCAACTTAATTATCTCTTATTGTTGCGTCGGAACGAAATTTGGGAGCGAGCCGGTCTTGTTACGGAATCGGCTCGGGAACTGTGCGGCACAAAAAATGTTTTGCGTAATTTCGGTCCGCCGATGCGCCTTTCGTCAACCCCGTTTCGATCGAAGCGCCGAATTAAGCGCAATGTTTGGTCTGTGGGTGTCACCGTTAAAGAATTAACAAGGTCTTGACAACAATAACTAAAATACTAGTAATAATTATTAAACTTACTAAATAATTTATTTACACGGTTCCACTTATTGATATTCACTGCTCGTAGGAGATCGCTTCCGTTGAGAGAAAGATAAGAAAGAACTGTCTTCTACCGCCTATGTGTGTAGTTGGTTAACGATATCGTGGCTTCCGGAGATGTCTAGTGAGTTCTCTGTCCGAACGATACGGGTGTTCAAGGTCGCGCACCCAGTTTAATTAACTCGCGCGCTTATCGTGTGTGCTACTATACGTTTAGAAAATTTATTTATGGTTTTTTTCTTGTAATTTCTTCTTAAAACCTAAAGAAGTTGTAATTGGGCTTCATTTAAGTAATAATTTAATTTTGGAATGTTTAAAAAAATGTATATGTTAGATAGAGAGCATCACAATTTTAGACAGACTTAGGCGGGACAGTAAAAAGAAAGTTGGGAAACGCTGGTCTAAAAGCTAAAAACATTTACACTATTTACACTTTTGAATAATTAACCCAGAATGTGTAAAGAATGCTGCATGAACGTCATTTGATTTTTATTGAAAATAAAAAATATGTAGCTTTATTTATAAAATAAATATAACTACCTATAGGTATATTCTTCTATTTTTAGTTTTTTTTTAGATTTATTAAAAAAGAAAACTTTAAATTTAATTTTATCGTTTAATTCAAAAAGCAAAATGATTAAAATCGTTAAATCAAAATTACCCATTTTTGAGATCGAAGCAATCTGTATTTTAAGATCTAAATTATTTTCCCACTCCTTTATTTTGAATTTTGTTTGTAAAATTTATTTGGTAAACTATCTTCTATTTGATCGGATTAATCTATGAGATGAAAATACTGATTAAATTCGTTAAATTAGCTTCTACATTTTTTTACTTTAAAACGTTTGCATTTTAACATTGAAATTAATTTTCCACTTTTTTATTTTTATTTAAAGTTTATTTAAAAATTTTTTTATTTTATTTTATTATTAATCGATAAGAAAACAAAATTGATCAATTTATTCGTTAAATTAAACGATTTGCATTCTAAGATGGAAATTAAAACACCCAAGCTTATAATTTTAATTTAAGAAAAAATTATTAAGAAAAAGACCTTGTTATTTTATTGTATTATTTAAATATTTAATTTAAAAAAATTTGATTAAATTTGTTTAATCAAAATTTCTTATTTTTGAGTTGGAAACAGTCTGTATTTGATGATCCAAATTAATTTCCTACTTTTTTATTTAGCATTTTTTTGGAAAGTTTATTTCGACAAACATTTTTTATTTTATTATACTAATCGATAGGAAAACTAAAACAGTTAATCTATTTAAATTAAATATCTCGTTTTTTAATTAAAGACTGTGCATTTTACCGTCTAAATCAGTGTTTCCCAACATTTTTGTGCCATATCCGACCTAAACTTTTATAATTTCATTTTTTTTGATAAAATTTTTTAAATAAATGTATCATATTATTTAATGAGAAAGTAAAACTGATTAAATTCATTTCTATTCAAATTTCGCATTTATTGGTTCAAAGCAATCGAAATTAATTGTCAACTGCTTTATTTTTGATTTTTTGGCGATAGTTCATTTAGAAGAAAATCTTCTATTTCATCGTATTAATCGATGGAAAAACCAACTTGATTAAAATAGTAAAACCAAATTTTTCTGTTAATTCCAGCCGAAATTATTATCGTCTGCTTTGCGCTAATTTTTAGTTTTTAACTGTTTCCCATAAAAATTACACGCACATTACCTTAACATAAACGAGCTTTGTTAATCCGTAAATTAGGCGACTGGTGCGTATGTAATTATGTATTATATATTTGGGTAAGATTTGTTTGTTTGAACATTCCCAACGTAAAATTGACTTTCGCATGCTGCACACAGCATCCCCCGTAATATTTCTTAATTATGAATAATGCTTGTTATCTTACATCAATTTATTTTACGCTACAATGTTTTCATTACACCGCTGCCTAAATTAATAATCTTGTGTAAGTTTACAAACTAAATTGGTGTAAATCTCGTATGTACGACTATTTACGTTAATTTAATTTGTTTAGCTGGTAATGGTATTATGTTTATTACACATGTGCGTCTGATTTTGCATTAATTTACTAAAATTTATCGAATAGATACACAACAACATGGCGATTATTTGCGATCCTCTTGGTATTTTACAACCATTAATTAACCTTCTGTGCACTAGGTGAGGTATAGCTAACGTGAACATTTTTTTTTTGTTATAACGGGACTTTTGGTAATCAAGCTTAAAACCGAGTGTGCACATTCGAACTCAAAATGAATTTTTACCATAGCAATGAGTGCGAGCGAGCGAAAAGATACAACAATCTCATAAGTACGAGTGAGAGGCAACGATGAAAATTATTCTACTAATTTTTCGTCCAATTAATAGGCCTAAATTATTGTGAATCGTGCTTAAAACCGAGTGTGCACATTCGAGCTCAAAGTGGCACATTCCGATCTCGGGAAAATGAAGCGCGCCGCTCCGCGTCGCGCTTCATTTGCCTCCCTCGCTCGTAAATGTGCCACTTTTCGCTCGAATGCGCACATCCTTGTGTTTATTACATTTGTATAATTTACCGTGCGCTCCTTCAAATCAAAAATTTTAATTTAATTTAGTAAATATCGATTTTATATTCGAAAAACGTATTTACCATAGCAATGACTGGAAGGGAGCGAGAAGATACGATAATCTTGTCAATGCAAGTGAGAGGGAACGATTAAAATTATTCATTTGATTTTTCGTGTAGTTTATTGGTCTAAATTATTGCGAATCATTAAGAAATTGCCGTGAAATTAATTTGTATTTAAATAAGGAGCCAAAAATGAAATTCTTGTTAGGTTTTCTTAATATTCGGTATCGTAATTGACACGTGTCATTGGAATTTAGTACTCAAGAAAAAACTCGATAATTAATAAGTTGAAAAATAAGTAAAGTTTTTGTATTTTTAGTACTAAAAGCCTATTCTAATGCATAAATAAATATGTGTTTTACTTAAACTTATTCATTATTGGTTATTAAAATATATTTCTTATCATTTAACTGTCATAAAGTACAATTTTGTGGATTTTAATTTATTTTATTTTCGGGGTATGGCATACCCCACCTAGTATGGCATGTGACATTAAGTCACCTAGTATGCAGAAGGTTAATGGTTTAATATACTTACAGAAACACTCATAAATCTAGTTTTAATACTAAATAGTTCGTAAATTAAAAAATAGACACGTGACGAAGAATTAACTATTTAAATTTGAAGCGGGTGCAAAAAAATTATAAATAATTTCATGTAAAATTCATGTAAAATTTCATATAAATATTTCATGAAGAATCACAATGTCTCTTCAATTTTTCAACAGAACATTGTTTATCATTCCTGATTTCGCAAAATTAATTTTATTTTCTAAAATCGAGAAGAGATGGAAAGTCATATATTGAAAATACCTTTAGTTGTGCATAAATTCTTCAGTTCTTAAAAAAATCGGTTGGTTTAAGTATGCCGAATAATGAATTTATGCCGACTGCGATTAATTTTTCAATGTTAGCTTTTTAAATTCCAATAATTGGTCGAATGTATGCGCGATACTTGATGTAAACCGCTCGACGTTTAGAGGCGCCTTCTTCTGCCCAATCTGACCCCAGCGGCAAAAACTGTTGACCACGACTGGTTTAGTTCATTAATCAAATTTTGTAAGTAGTGAGTATTTACACAAGATTTTATTATTACTTATGATGTTTGATCATTATTTATTAAGACCATCAGTATTGGTAAACAACTTATAACGAGAATTAAATTTGTTTCTAACCTCACTAAGAATATTAGATTAACATAAAAGTAATTTATTGATATTCGTGTTTGTGGCTTTTTTTTTTGAAATTTAGTTCGAAAACGGAATAACTACGTTTTTAACGATTTTCTTGTAATTCATCATAGTTAAGGAGGAAAATATTTAGTTGTTTGCATACAAAATGATTGTTTATTGAATTGTGCAAAAGGAAACATGCCACACGGACCGAATCAACACGCACTTTTCGATAAACTTTAACGAAGTATTCGATTAATCATTTAAATAACGGATTCGTACCTTTAAATCGATTTTAAAAAAAATTTCTCGGCTGTCGCAAATTAAAATCCAGTACCAGCCAAAAATATAATTTCAAAAAACGACAAATAAACATGCTATCGTCGAGTCGTACTAATTGAAAACGTATTAACAAGATGGGGTATAATTAAGTGACCAATTTTTTTTTTTTTTGTTAAAACGGGATGTTTGGTAATCGAGCTTAAAACCGAGTGTGCACATTCGAGCTCAAAGTGGCACATTCCGATCTCGGGAAAATGAAGCGCGCCGCTCCGCGTCGCGCTTCATTTGCCTCCCTCGCTCGGAAATGTGCCACTTTTCGCTCGAATGCGCACATCCTCGTATTTATTGAATTTAACTTAAAATATGCAAGATAAAGTCTTTTTGTATTTTTAATGAGTGGGAGCGAGTGAAAAGATAGAAGAATTTTATAAGTGCAAGAGAAAGGAAATGATCAAATTTGCATCAATAGAAATTAGTAATATTTTAACTGCACATTAATTTTAAGAACATGTACCTACGATTGTATTTCAAATTAATTATTTGTGAATCATGTTTAAAACCGAGTGTGCACATTCGAGCTCAAAGTGGCACATTCCGATCTCGGGAAAATGAAGCGCGCCGCTCCGCGTCGCGCTTCATTTGCTTCCCTCGCTCGGATATGTGCCACTTTTCGCTCGAATGCGCACATCCTTGTATTTATTACATTTTTTTATTTGTCCTACGCACCTTCAACTGAAAAATTTAAATTAACTTTTATATCATTTTATTTTCGGAGAATGGCAAAACCCACCTAGTATGCATGTGAAATTCAGTAACCTAGTATGCAGAGGGTTAAAAGTTTAAATGGTCCTTAAATCAGCTTTTTAAATATTTTTTTGACTTATTATAAATTATAATAAATAATTTCAATGCAATAGTTTTCGCGATTTCGATATTTTAAAAAATGGTATTTTTTAATCTAAAATCATTTGTAAGTTCAATTTCTACTTGAACTACTTCTAAATCTTACACTTTTAATTTATTTAACGCCTGTCCTGTTTTTTTACGAGTAGTGGGAATTTTTTAATTATTTTTTTGGGTTCTTATAAATTCTAATAAATAACTACCATGGAAGACTTTTCCCGCATTTGGAATTTTAAAAAATGATATTTTTTAATTTTAATTTTAATTTTAATTTTAATTTTATAGTTTTACAGTTTTAAGGGTAGTTAGAATTTTTAAATTATTTTATTTATTTATTATGAATGCTAATAAAGAACTTCCATGTAGAGCTTTCCAGAATTTAAAATAAAAAATCAAGTCGGCTACGCTTATACCTATATGTGTCTCGGTATCAGTGTTAGTACTTCCAGAAAGAACGAAATGGTTCTCATCTTTAGCGATATCAACATTCATGGTAATCTAATATAGAAGTTTCTCGAGTGCGTGTTCGCTTACATTAATCTCTCGCGTTTGATTAAATTAATCGATTGCGACCGCTACATTCATTTATCGCGTTTGCTACACTATGTAGAATTGTAAATAATACCATTTTTTACAAAAAATAAAAGCAAAACTGTGTGTAAGACACCCTATTAAGAACAAAAATACTAAAAAGTCTGTTTTTGAAGATTTGACTGGTTTTTAAAGAAGTAGTTTTGCTGTCTCTTTAGATTGATTACAATATCCGTTATTTTCCTTCCAATATTATTTAGTTGGAGGCATCTTTTTTTTTAAATTACAACAACGATTACACGGTCTGCCGAACATTTTCCTTTTGATAGCCTTTAAACGCGTCATCTTCTTTTTGCGTGCATTTCTACTGTTGTAAGAACTGCATTTAAAGTTATGCACTCTGCAATCAGCGCTTTCATGTAGCATAAAATGTTAAAAAGCAGCATCTGAGAGCTCTCTGGAAACTCGCATTATTTAATATTTTAAAAGTTTATAATGCGATATCAACTTCACGGTCTACTAATGCTAAATTTACATACCATCTTCAAGGATTATAGACGTTTTGAGTTTTCGCAAAAAACTTAGTCAATTTAGAAAAACTAGCTCTGCAATGCATCACTATGCACGCCTCTTCACGAAATTATGAAGTTTTACTATCGGAAAAGCGACTCTAAATTCCGGAAAACTTCAATAGAAAAAAATCTTGCGCAAGTAAATTAGGTTTATATTATATTAAAACAAGTATTCAAAGAAGGGCGACTATTAATGCTTTATCGAGCACCCAAAAATCAATTTCAACTTCGAAATACGATAAGTGGGGCTTTTCCAAATACGAATACGTTAATTTTAATGAGAATTAAATCATTTACGGTGGCATTCGTTAAAAACAATTAGTTGGTCCGGCTCGAATTTTGCTCTTTTGAAATTCTGGTTTTGAATAGACCAATAATTTGTTTGTTGGCGGCTAATTTATGAATCGCTTTACGGTTAATTTCAATTATGAAATTCTTTTGGTAATCAATAATTACGAATCGAATTAAATTAATTTTACTTTGGTAAAGAGAGAGAAACTAATATTTTTGAGTGCTTCGAAACCGAGGTCGGTGTTCTGAATTTCGATTTTTGCGCTATAAAATTTATATTTTTTTTAAGTATTTTACAAATAAATTGAAAATAATGGATTTTTCTAATGATATTAAATAATTGAGAAAAGTGAATAGTAGAAATATAGAAATTGATCTGCAAATTACGTTTTAACTTCGAATATTCTTTTTAGTTATGTTAAGTATTGATTTTTAATTTAAGACTTCCAAAATGTGGCTTGTTAAATGTAGATAATATTATCGGGAACTCGTTTTTGATATCGCAATTGCAAATATCAACTTTTACTTTGCATATGCTTCAGTCGAGAACGGCTTTGAAATCAGCAACACGTTTTAAAATTGTGCTTCTATTTGATTATTTTGGGCATTGAGTGGTAGTGTTTTCTCAAACTTTTTTACTTCTACAAAAGATCTTTGGTGCAACAATCACAACTGTAAGTTTTGTATTTTTCAAATACAGTAGACGCCCGTTAATGTGATCACTTTGGGATCTAGATAAAGTGATTACATTAACCGACTGATAACAATAAACGCAAGACACCAGCAAAAAAGGTAAAACATACGTTTTGAAAGATTCGACCGCGTTTTTCTCCAAGACCTAATATTAGGTCCTGTTAATTTTTTAGCTGATCTTATGCTCCGATAAATTGGCTTTCAGAATGTGAAAAGTTTTTAAAGATCCGTTCACAAACCCCTGAGCTACGATTTTTCAAAGTGAAAATTTAGAAAAAAATAATTACAAGATGAATTATTCAAACCCATTTTTCTCGAAAATGTCAAATAGCACTCTTATGGTTTTGTCAATTTATCCGAAGTCAAAAAATCTGAGAAATCCGAATTTGTATAGTTTTTAAAGATTCCTCCACAAATAAGGGCTCCACAATTTTTTTAACATAAAATTTTGTGCTATAATAATGTACTTAAAATTTCAACCCTTAATTACTCAAGAAATTAACATTGCGCTTTATGCAGATTTTGCCTATATCTTATGAAAAGGAATCTCAGAATTACAAATCTGGGTCGTTTCTAATGATCGGATTAAAAATGAGGGCGCTACGATCGTTTCTATGAGTGGACGTGTATTTTTTTCGATTTAATTAGTTTTCTCGAAAATTTTGGTAGTTAAAGAGGGAACAGGGAAGAATAGCCTCTGCCATGTTGGTTGGGGATTGATAGGAACGTGCCGTGAAAATTTAAAGCAAATCCATTATCTAAAATTTTTTTTCTTCAATTCGAGCAAAGAGGTTAATCCATGTATTTTGGCGATTTTTGGCGATTTTGGGAGTTTTGAGTTAGGGCCGGATTTGGACGTGTAGGAGTTGGAAACGTTCAGAAATGAAAGGATTTGACGAAGTTCACACAGATGGTCGAGTTACAGCATTTTGAAAATTAAAAATTTTAGCAAAATTTACATTTTGAAAGCCTCGAACGCGTTTTTCTCTCAGACTTAACATTGGGACCCGTTGATTTTTTTGGCTGGTATTAGGCTCCGATAAAGGGGCTTTCATAATATCAAAAGTTTTTAAAGATGCGTTCAAAAATAACTGTGCTACGAATTTTCAAAATAAAAATTTAGAAAAGATTAATTACAAGTCGAACTCTTCGAACCCAAATATAACAATAAATACAAGTATTTGATAAATAAAAAAATTATAAAACACCTTAACATTGTGACAAAAGAAGTATAACTTCAACAATCAAAAAGTTGACAATTTGTTGTTCTGTGTTATTCGTCCCGTAAACCAAATTAAGAAGTTTTTAAGACAATTGGACAACGCACGATTCGCCGCGCATCTTCCAAAAAAAAGTTCGATTTTCGAATGTACGGTGATGAAAATCAGAATCCCTTTTACAGGATAGTTAGAATGTCAAGCGCAAACTCGGCTTTATTAGCGATAATACATCTCCGCAGCTTTAAATGAGACATGTCAGGAACGCGAACGACAGGTCCTGAACGAATAGCTTAATCTTAAGCTTTCCGACATTATACTGCCACTAATGCTCGTAAAAATATAGGAGAATATTGAAATAGTTTCAAAGCGCTGTTTTAGGTTTCTCTCGGAGACAAACCACCTCCGCATTCGGCGTTCGGGATGTGTGGAGGATGTAAGGAAATTTAATCAAGTGCAGAGTTATTTATGGCTAACACGGTTTCGCATATGCCATGAATCAAACAGAAAAGTAATAAAAAAAATTGGATTAGCGCAATTCCGATATGCCCAACAATTATTGCGCCCTTTCCAATTAGGTTTTTAGCAAAATTTTTTATTAAAAAGGCTTCGGTTGCTCGCGGACTCGAATTTTAAGTGGCGAACCTAACTCATTGTTTTCTTCTTTAGAAGAAGCGGGATTAAAGGTGTGCGTGGCTACGGGCTTTGGTCGATTTAAGTCCCTTAAAAACTTTAAAAGGTTCGGCTTATCAGAATTTCGTTTAATGTTCTTTGAAAAAAAAAAGAAGTGAAAATTAATAATTTTCATAAAAAGAAAACTGTTTTTTTTTCTGTGCTTCTAAAAAAATAATTTAACTCATAAAGGATATAGCCCCCCCCATAAAGGGGCTCTGGCACCGTTCCCTTTGTTTCAAAGAAATCATCCTCGCACTTTTTTACTGTACCCACTCAACATTATTTTTAAAATTTGTAAAAAGGGGTAGCGTAGACAAATATAAGAAAGTACAGCGAGCACATTACTGTTACTATTTCTGTTAATTTATTACACTGTAAAAAATTGACATTAAATAAATTGAAATAATTCACTCCGCGTTTACTCGAAAAATTTTGAACAGTGTAGCAATAAATTGCTTCTAAGATTCTTTAAAGGAAAACCGTTTTCTTTTTTATGCTTTAAAAAAATATATTCAACTAATAAAGACTATAGCCACCCCCATAAAGGGGCTCTGGCACCGATCCTGTTGTTTCAAAAAAATCATTTTTGTACTTTTTTACCGTACTTACTTTGCTTTATTTTAAATTTTTTTTAAAAGAAGTGGCGTAGAGAAATGATACAAAGTACAGTAAACACATTTATGATACTATTTCTGTTAATTTACTACACTGTAAAAAATTAAGATTAAATAAATTTAAAAATTTACTCCGCGTTTATTCGAAAATTTTTGACAGTGTAGCAATAATTTTCTTGAAAGGTTCTTTAAAGGAAAACAGTTTTCTTTTCTATGCTTCTAAAAAAATTAGTCAACTAATAAAGGGTATGGCCCCCATAAAGCGGCTCTGGCACCGTTCCTGTTGTTTCAAAAAAATCATCTTCGTACTTTTTTACCGTACCTAATTTGCATTATTATTAAATTTTTAAAAGGATAGCACAGACAAATAATACAAAGTGCAGCAAGCACATTAATGATACTATTTCTGTTAATTTACTACACTGTAAAAAATTAGCATTAAATAAATTTTAAAAATTCACTTGCGTTTACTCGAAAAATTTTTAACAGTGTAGCGATAATTTTCTTGAAAGGTTCTTTAAAGGAAAATCATTTTCTTATCTATGCTTGTAAAAAAATTATTCAACTAATAAAGGGTATGGCCCCCCATAATGGCGCTCTGGCACCGTTCCTGTTGTTTCAAAAAAATCATCTTCGTACTTTTTTACCGTACCTAATTTGCCTTATTTTTAAATAATTAAAAAGACAAATAATACAAAGTCCAGCAAGCACATTAATGATACTACTTCTGTTAATTTACTACACTGTAAAAAATTTGCATTAAATAAATTAAAAATAATTCATTCCGCATTTACTCGGAAAATTTTTTACAGTGTAGCAATTCGAAGTTTGAAAAAGAAACGTTTTCTCTTCGCCTGTTAAAACAATGATTTGACGACGTATCCAAAACTCTCGTCATTGAACAATTGTTAGACCTGATTTTATAAACTTATTGCCAGTTAAATTTTAAAAACCGGCAAATTCCGAGCACAATTGTTACGAGATCATCGAAAGACCTGCAAACAACGACCAAGAACCGAAATAAAAGTTTCCATTTAAAAAAAAAGGAGCGCAGACACTAACGCGATTGTTACTTTTTAAATTGGTTGTCTGTAAAATGTTCCAAGTGCTTTGACAGCGTTCGCATTGCTGTAACATCATAAATCCCACTAATCTGGCCGGTAGTTTTGTTTCAACAAAATATTTCTGCCTTTTGGCCAAAGCGTGTTAATTTAATTATTCGCTACATTAGCCAATTTTTTTGTAGTCTGTCGTTGGAATCTCTTTGGCCGTTTTATTCTATTACGTTTCGGTTAATAAATTGCAGTTTCGTTCTGTAATTGTATTTGTCGGATCAAGTTTTTATTTATTATAAATCGTAGTGCGATATCTCAAAAAAACTGAAGAAAGAAGTGGAAGAGAACTCGGCGTAAAATATTGCGTTGGCGAGAAAGTAATTTGCGTTGATCTTATAATTTTTTTCCGGTTGACAACTGACAATAGTGACTTTTGAATTACTTAGAAACAAATTAATTGGTTTTTGGTTTACATTTGTTAGTTCAATGCCAAAAATGAAACATTCGTGAGAACGAAGTCGATTCCTTTTTAAAAAAAATCATCACTGGTGATGAAAAATGGGTTGTCTACACCCCGGTCAATATTGGCACGAAAAGGTCATTTACTGAACTCTTTATTTTATACTCTTTTAGCAAGCAATGGAAGTTGCGCGCGCGCAGCTAACGGAAATTCGACAGTTGACGTTAGCCATCTAAGAATTTATATTAATTATTGTGAATCGGGTTTTAAACAGAGTGTGCGCATTCGAGCTCAAAGTGGCACATTCCGATCTCGGGAAAATGAAGCGCGCCGCTCCGCGTCGCGCTTCATTTGCCTCCCTCGCTCGGAAATGTGCCACTTTTCGCTCGAATGCGCACATCCTTGTATTTATTACATTTTTTTATTTGTTCTACGCACCTTCAACTAAAAATTTAAATTAACTTTAGTAAATATCAATTTTATATTCGAAAAACGTATTTACCATAGCAATAAGTGGAAGAGAACGAGAAGATACGTCAATTTTGGCAGTGCAAGCGAGAGGGAACAGTTAAAATTATTCTATTTATTTTACGTATAATTTATTGGTTTAAATTATTGTGAATCATGCTTAAAATTGAGTGTGCACATTCGAGCTCAAAGTGGCATATTCCGATCTCGGGAAAATGAAGCGCGCCGCTCCGCGTCGCGCTTCATTTGCCTCCCTCGCTCGGAAATGTGCCACTTTTTGCTCGAATGCGCACATCCTTGTATTTATTACATTTATTTATTTGTCCTACGCACCTTCAACTAAAAAATTTAAATTAACTTTAGTAAATATCAATTTTATATGCGAAAAACGTATTTACCATAGCAATAAGTGGAGAGCGCGAGAAGATACGTCAATTTTGGCAGTGCAAGCGAGAGGGAACAGTTAAAATTTTTCTATTTATTTTACGTATAATTTATTGGTTTAAATTATTGTGAATCATGCTTAAAATTGAGTGTGCACATTCGAGCTCAAAGTGGCACATTCCGATCTCGGGAAAATGAAGCGCGCCGCTCCGCGCCGCGCTTCATTTGCCTCCCTCGCTCGGAAATGTGCCACTTTTCGCTCGAATGCGCACATCCTTGTATTTATTACATTTGTTTATTTGTCCTACGCACCTTCAACTAAAAAATTTAAATTAACTTTAGTAAATATCAATTTTATATTCGAAAAACGTATTTACCATAGCAATAAGTGGAAGAGAACGAGAAGATACGTCAATTTTGGCAGTGCAAGCGAAAGGGAACAATTAGAATTATTCTATTTATTTTACGTATAATTTATTGGTTTAAATTATTGTGAATCATGCTTAAAATTGAGTGTGCACATTCGAGCTCAAAGTGGCACATTCCGATCTCGGGAAAATGAAGCGCGCCGCTCCGCGTCGCGCTTCATTTGCCTCCCTCGCTCGGAAATGTGCCACTTTTCGCTCGAATGCGCACATCTTCGTATTTAACTTAAAATATGCAAAACAAATTATTTTTAATTTTTCAATGAGTGGAAAGAAGCGAAAAGATATGGGAATCGCATAACTGCAAGTGAGATGGAACGACCAAAATTGCTTTTACAAGTGTTAGTTACACATTTTTAACTACTAATGAAATACATAAACATTAGACTGTTTAAAAAAAAACAGTTAATTTTTTTTCTTATTTATACCAAATATGTTGTTGGAGATGGCCAAAAAAATACTGTGAAAGTTTGAGCTCTCAATATTAATATTAAAAGATGTCGCATGGCAAATTTCTATTTGGGAATACATTTATTCTATTATGTTTCGGTTAATAAATTCCAGTTTCATTCTATAATTGTATTTGTCGGATCAAGTTTTTATTTATTATAAATCGTAGTACCTACGATATCTCAAAAAACTGAAGAAAGAAGTCGAAGAGATGTCGGCGTAAAATATTGCGTTGGCATGAAAGTAATTTCCGTTGACATTATAATTTTTTCCGGTTGCTAACTGCCAATAGTGACTTTTAAATTACTTAGAAACAAATTACTTGGTATTTGTTTCTAAGTAATGTTAGTTCAATGCCAAATTTAATAAAACATTCTTCAGAACGAAGTCGATTCCTTTCCAAAAGAAATCATCACTGGTGATGAAAAATGGGTTGTCGGTAATAACATTAATCGCAAACGATCATGGTCCAAGCGTAATGAACCAGTATGTGTTAATTAATTTATATTTACGATATATTTATTTATGCACTCCTATATGTCTTCTTTTTCATTACAGTAAAACCTGTTTTTGTGCGGTCCTTTTTTATGCGAATTAATATTTGTGCGCTCTGTTTTGTGCGATTTTATTTTTGTGCAATTTTTTTTGTGCGATTTATTTTTATGCGGTTTATGAATTTCAGCGGCGTTGGCACTGACTTTATAATACAAAAAAAAAATCAATTGACATCTTATCTTCAAGCGACGAAAGCGATTTTGGACCAATTTATCCCAAGAAGATGCGCGTTTTAGATTACGACGAGTAGCAGCGAACTATTTAATGTACAATTTGTAAATTTCTCCATGTATATGTAGAATGAAGAATTAAATGTTTTTACAATTTTTCCAGGTCTAATTTAATTATTTAATTTAATTGAAAGCATTTTTTCATCTATTTCGTAAATAATTGATGTATTTTCTAAGTGCGACTTTTTTTATGCGGTCCCTATCCACCGCATAAAAAAAACTTATATCGTACAAAGTTGTTTATTATATGTAAATAATTATAAAATTATCGAATTTTTTTTGTACGATTTCTTTTATGCGGTCCCTATCCACCGTACAAAAACAGGTTTTATTTACTGTATAGTAAAAGATATAGAAGTTATAATTAAGTAGATACCTATTGTAAAATAATTAAATTTAAATTGCAATTTGAAAAATTTCAATATAATGTTGAAGCTATTAAAATAAATGGGGGTAACGTTTTAAGCGCCAATAAAACTTGTAATTTATATAACACCAAAAGGAACTTCAATAAAAAAACTACACAAAGTACATCTAAGCATAGTGTTTAAAATAAATTTTACAATATTAGGAATTACTCGTTTTTAGTAGACGAATTAATAAATCAGTCATTCACTGGGCTACACCTCGGTCAATATTTGCACGAAAAGGTCATTTACTGAACTCTTCATTTTTACTCTTTACAGACAATTTTACACAGTTTTATGAACAAATTGCGATAATGTTTTAATTAATTCTTAAACAAAAATAATAGCTTATTAATTTGTTTACTATTTTTTTTTACATCAAAATACTTCTCTGCCAGTTATCCACTCATAAATGCTTCAACCCGCCGTTCCCGAGGAACGTACGTAAACTTAAACGAGTTCCACACTCTCATCCAGGCGAACTACCCCCGTTAAAGATTTTTCTGCGGTAATGACGACACTTAAACAAAGAGGAGGCATTTACAACTTACTTGACGTTTATGGATTTAGAGCTTCGCGTAATTCTGGCGAAAAAGAGCCTCACTAAATATTACAACTGCTCGCTTAAAGCCTTCATTAATTAAATGGGGTTGTAGTTGCTCTCCTTGCCACGAAATACTATTAATTTGCGTCTTGTTGCATAGATATTTAATGCGGCTGCAATTCGGATGACCGCCTCTTAGCGTCATAAATACAACGGTTATTAACTGCCCCCACTTAATAAATTAAATTTATTAAAAAAAATTATGTAAGCGATCCAGTTAAAAACGTTTTCATGAACTGCGAAAACAGTAAAAGTTAATCGTTTAAAAGGCACATATAACTTGACAGAGTATGAAATTAGAAGTGGATATAATCACGCATACTCCACCCAAAAAGCCATAAACCAGGAATTATGTTATGAATATTTATTAAAAGTAAAGTAACCGAATTTCGCTCTCGGTACATTAAAAACGAAGTTTATGGGGGCAAAAAGTTCTCTTAACTAAAAGTGAAAAACTAGAACGTAAAATGGCAAATAATAAAAATGTATAACAGTGTTGTAAATGTCTTCGTCTCTTGACGCGAATTTTAGTTCGGGTTTAATACGGCCTTTCAACGGGCAAATCCTACAAAGTATCCCCTTACAATTTTTATTTCTTCATCCATTGATTTTATTTGTTGGATATACCTTAAATTTGTTAGTTTATTGTTTTTTGAAATCGTTAGGTTCGCGATAAATGGCTCCTCGTTCCTTTTTTTTTGGGGCATTGTATTTATTGCGACCTACCAAAAATATTCTTTTTATTTTATTTGCCTTCAAAGAGCTTTAGTTTAAGTATAAAATTCTTTCGTAAAAATTGCTCGATCAAGTTTTGAATTGTTTTAATAATATTTACTTAATTATTTTTAGTTTGCATTTTTTGTGCAACGAACTGCTCAATATCAGATTTTTTGAAAATTGAGCAAAAATGCCAATCTGATGTTTTATAATTGTTCGTAATAAAACACAAAATAATTTCAAAATCTCGAAAAGCTATTAAAAGATAAATGCATTTTTTTTAACATAGAATTCGTTAAGAAAGACGACAAAGTGAAAAAATTTTTTAAATCGTTAAAACTGCTATTATTATAAACTAAATAACCAATTCAAAAATGCCTGGAGAACTATTGAAAGGAAACAAATTCTTTTAACATTAAATTTGCTATAAAAGAATAAGCAAAACACGAAATTTTTGAAAATTTCCATAAAGACTGTTCTGCGGATTTATAATTGTTTATAATAAATTATTATACATTAAAAAAATAATTAAAAAATCTTTGTATAGGTATTCAAAGGGAAACATTTTTTTTACATTAAACTTTTTAGAAAAGGAGTAGCAAAATACAACTTTGTTTAAAATTATCAAAACTGTTATTCTATTGCTTCAGAATCGTTAATAATAAATTGTTTTGCACTTAAAAATTAATTGAACAATTATTGGAAAGCTGCACAAAGGAGAGATAATTCTTTTAGCATTGAACTTGCTAGAAAAAAAACAATTTAACGTTATATTTTTGGAAATTAGCAAAACGGGTATATTGATGCATCGAAATTGTTTATAATAAGTTATCTTGCACCAATAAAACAATAATAAAAATTTACAAGTTATTTTGACAAATAAATAAGGTAAACAATATTTCTATGCCATTACTACAGTATTAAACCGTGATCTAGTATTAATATCATTTTTTTTTTGTGAAATTAGTACTCGATGTTGTCTTTAACATATAGGGGAACCTGTTGTACCTTTATTAATATTTGCATAGTAGTGGTCTGATTTTGGCACAGCATAATCTTTAATTTTATTTTTGAGTTGAAACGTCAAGGGTCGGTGTGTTGTACCTCGGTCACTGCCATTAAATTGTACCTTGGCCCTAAGATCAACGTGCAATAAATAAAAATTTAGATATACCTTTGTTATAAATTCTAATTTTTTTATTTTGCTCCAGATAATATGCCTCGCAAGTCTAAAAAAAATTTAAATTTTTGCAAAGTTAACCATTAAGTATGTGAAATTTTAGTATACGAGAAAAGAATATGAATGTTTATCGTACAGAAAGATCGATCAATGAATTAAATTAAATTAACAATGCATATAAAATATTACAAATAAATGTTAATAATACTTACGTGGTATCCAAATATTATATAAAATAGATATTATTGACATAAAAATAGATTTTTTTTTCTTTCAGCTTTTAACTTTTGGGTTTGCTGTTTTTTGCCTCGAAATATCTTTATTTGCCCAAACTCCATCTTATATTCTTCTTTCTACCATTATTTGTTTTACGTTAAAATAGATTTAAGGAGGATTAAAATTGATTAGTTTCTGAATAAAGAACTAAGTTTATATTAGAAACTATAATCTTTTTACTTTCAATCCCTTAAATTTTTGGCCCAAAATCAACTGTTAAACATGTCAGGTAGACCTTTTTAAAAGTTTTAATCTTTTTAGGGTTTGATCCATATAAAAAAATGCTAATCAAACCAAAAATTTTCAAAGTTTTAAATGTCCAAAACTTTAGTAAAAAAAAATATAATTTTATGTACAAAATCTCAATGTTAAAATTTTTGCATTAAGCATATTTAAAAAAGTTTTAGTTACGCGGTATACGATATAAAATTTTAAAATATAAAATTTTTAAAATAAAAAAGATACCGGGGCAACTTGGTTTTCCCTAAGAAATATTTTTTTTAAATTTTATTTTTGCTTTCTACCTTAGTTGTTTTGCTGAAATTTAAGTTAAGGAGGTTTAAAATTTGCCCTACAAAAAATAATTTGTTTTAGCATATTTTTACGTTAAATGCAAATTTTGATACAAAATGTCCAGGGAGCCGAAAAGGTTACATTTTAGGGAGCGAGGAAGAAAATAATTTACGCAGAGCCAAAAATTTTCAAAATTGAAAATGCCCCCAAAACTTTAGCAAAAATAGCACATCGTTTTAAGCACAAAATTCACTTTTTAATTTAAGCCAATAAAATTGGGGAACGAAAAATTTTAATTTAAAAAATAATTTGAAAGGACCAACAACATTTCCCATAAACAAAATTGTTAAATTTCTTTTTCGCTTTGCTTGTTATTCGTTATTGCTAAATTAACGTTATTCAAAACATAAAATCCCTACAAAAAATTTTAATTTATTTTTAAAGCATATTTAAAGTAGAAATCCAATAAAACGAAGATGTGCGCATTCGAGCGAAAAGTGGCACATTTCCGAGCGAGGGAAGCAAAGAAGCGCGACGCGAAGCGGCGCGCTTCATTTTCCGAGATCGGAATGTGCCACTTTGAGCTCGAATGCGCACACTCGGTTTTAAGCACGATTCACAATAATTCAAGCCAATAAAATAGACGAAAAATTAGTTGAATAATTTTGATCGGTCCCTCTCACTCCCATTGACACGATTGTCGCATCTTTTCGCTCCCTTCTACTCATCGTTATGGTAAATACGTTTTTCGAACATAAAATCGATATTCACTAACCTAAATTTGAATTTATGCTTTGATAAAGCAAAAGATAAAGTAGACAAGTCCAATAAAACGAAGATGTGCGCATTCGAGCGAAAAGTGGCACATTTCCGAGCGAGGAAGCAAATGAAGCGCGACGGGGAAGCGGCGCGCTTCATTTTCCGAGATCGGAATGTGCCACTTTGAGCTCGAATGCGCACACTCGGTTTTAAGCACGATTCACAATAATTCAAGCCAATAAAATAGACGAAAAATTAGTTTAATAATTTTGATCGGTCCCTCTCACTCCCATTGACATGATTGTCGCATCTTTTCGCTCCCTTCCACTCATCGTCATGGTAAATACGTTTTTCGAACATAAAATCGATATTTACTAACCTAAATTTGAATTTATGCTTTGATAAAGCAAAAGATAAAGTAGACAAGTCCAATAAAACGAAGATGTGCGCATTCGAGCGAAAAGTGGCACATTTCCGAGCGAGGGAAGCAAATGAAGCGCGACGCGGAGCGGCGCGCTTTATTTTCCCGAGCTCGGAATGTGCCACTTTGAGCTCGAATGCGCACACTCGGTTTTAAGCACGATTCACAATAATTCAAGCCAATAAAATAGACGAAAAATTAGTTTAATAATTTTGATCGGTCCCTCTCACTCCCATTGACATGATTGTCGCATCTTTTCGCTCCCTTCCACTCATCGTCATGGTAAATACGTTTTTCGAACATAAAATCGATATTTACTAACCTAAATTTGAATTTATGCTTTGATAAAGCAAAGGATAAAGTAGACAAGTCCAATAAAACGAAGATGTGCGCATTCGAGCGAAAAGTGGCACATTTCCGAGCGAGGGAGGCAAATGAAGCGCGACGCGGAGCGGCGCGCTTCATTTTCCCGAGATCGGAATGTGCCACTTTGAGCTCGAATGCGCACACTCTGTTTTAAGCCCCATTCGCAATTATTAATTTAAATTCTTACATGACTAACGTCAACTGTCGAATTTCAGTTAGCTGCGCGCGCGCCACTTCCATTGCCTGCTAAAATTTTTCTTCCAACGCACCAAAAAAACTTCAAAAATTAAAAATTTAGCTATTTCGTTCAGAACTTTAATTCAATCCTATCATACAAAAATATATTCAATTTTAAAAATACCTTTTAAAATTCAAAACATTTATTTCTATTTTATTAGCCCACATCTCGGCCTGTTTATTCCGTTTTTACAATATTTTATGCACACATAAAAATCGCACAAGGCATATTAGCGCGCGTAGAAACGCTTATTTCTATCCTAACGTTAACTTTACTAACGCTTTTATCCTTTACGCGCGTTCCTCACGTGCAGACTGCAAAATTGCAAAGTTCGCTCGTTGCACTTCGTCAACTTCGGCGCATTGAAAACGAAACTGCACCGGCACAATAACGCACAAACTAGATTTCCTCAGGATAAGTATTAATACAGGTTACAAATTGCGTTCTTAGTGGAAATTTAATCTTTTCGCTTTTCATGTTCCATTGAAATCGCGTCCCGGAAAACCTGCTAATGGCGGAGGCTTACGCTGCGCTGCAGTGTCCTCTAAATAAAAAGGATCTTTTCAAAACATTTTAATTTTTTGTATCTCGTTTCGACGAGCGCGCCGGATTACATGTGTGCGTTTTTTTCTTTTTAATTTTTGCTTTTTACGTTTCCAATTAAATGCGAATAGGCGAAGTTTTGCGAATTAAATCGCCTTTTTTTTTCTTTGCCGAGTGACGACTGAAGGATCCGTTAATTGTTAGGTGCCTCCCGTTAAAAATGTTTTAAGGTCGCTTTTGCAGATGGAAATAATTTAACGAAAACAAGATGTAATCAATTAAGTTTAAGCCGTGCCGTTCTGAAGACAATTTATCGTCATTGTGACCCTCGTCATTAAGCTGACCCGATAACTTCGATGCTTTGTAATTCGTCGATACCTATTGACAAACCCTTAATATTTTCGTACAATGGCCTGTCCGACTCGGAACTATTCAAGAATAGATTGACAAATTGTATTGACCGCATTTACCAATTTCATGGCGAGTCCTCGAGGAGTTATTTATGACGACCATAATTTGGAAGACGCCATTCAGTTTTAAAGCCTATTTTACTAATAAAAATTATTGAGAGGCTTAAAATTTAACGGTAATGTACTTAAATTTAGCATTTCATTTAATGGGAAAGACAAACGTTGGTTTTCGTTTTCGCTCTTTTTATATTCAGGCAAACCTGTTGTACCTTGGCCCTTTTGAACTTGTAATTTTTTTTAAATTCTATATGTAACAACAATTTGTGGATAAAAAGAATTGCATCGTAGTGGGGCACTAATAAGGTATTCATCATAAAATATATGAAAGCATTACCAAGCGTTTACTCAAATTGCTATAATATTTCAAAATTGGTGGATCTAAGGCCTAGGTACAACAGAGGTGATGCACCTTGGCTCTATTCACATTAAGCAAAATAAAATGCAATGTTCTATGAAAACTATATATTTGTTTTTGGATTATAAAAAGTACTAATGTTCTTCTTTGAGATGACACTAAAATTGTTTTAAAAATTAACAAAACTTTTCTCGTATACTAAAATTTCACATACTTAACGGTTACCTTTGCAAAAATTTAAATTTTTCGTTAGACTTGCAAAGCATATTATCTGACGCAAAATAAAAAAATTAAATATTTATTTATTGCACGTTGATCTTAGGGCCACTATGTAACTTATTGACAGTGACCGAGGTACAACACACGTACTCTTGATGTTTAAACTCAAAAATAAAATTAAAGATTATGCTGTGCCAAAATCAGACCACTACTATGCAAACGTTAATAAATAATCTTTCTATTACGATGAGTCATTTGTTATTAAGTAATAAAAATTAATAAGATATTTAAGTAAAAAGAATATAAAAAGACTTATTTTTTTTCGATTAAAAATTTCAATTGATCTCATACATTAACAAAGTAATACATTGGCCAGCTGCTGCTAACTTTACGTTAATGTCTGTCAATGTGGCATTTGAAATATCGAAAATGTTCACGGACGTCTGCAAAAATTAAAAAAAATTAAGTTGCCCGAGGTACAAAAAAACCAAGGTACAACAGGTTTACCTACATCACAAGGACAACATCGAGTGCTAATTTCACAAAAAAATAGTATTAATACTAGATCACGGTTTTATAGTGTATTAATGGCATACAAATATTATTTACCTTATTTATTGGTTAAAATAACTTATTTTAATTTTTTATATTGTTTTATTGATGTAAAATAACTTATTATAAACAATTTTGAAGCATCGATATACCCGTTTTGCTAATTTCCAAAAATATAACGTTAAATCGTTTTTTTTCCCTAGCAAGTTCAATGTCAAAAGCATGTTCTCACCTTTTTGCACCCTTCCAATAATTTTTCAATTAATTTTATAGTGCAATATAATTTATTATTAACAATTAGGAAACAATAAAATAACTGATTTTATAATTTTAAACAAAGTTGTATTTTGCTTCTTCTTTTCTAAAAAGTTTAATTTAAAAAAAATGTTTCCTTTGGATACCTTTACAAAAATTTTGAATTATTTTTTTAATGTATAATAATTCATTATAAACAATTATAAATCCGCAGAACAGTCGTTCTGGAAATTTTCAAAAATATCATATTTTGCTTATTCTTTTGTAGCAAATGTAATATTAAAAGAATTTGTTTCCCTTTCAATAGTCCTCCAGGCAATTTTTAATTGTTTATTTAATTTATAATAATTTATTATAAATCGTCAGAATAGCCGTTTTAACGATTTAAAAAAAATTTACTTGTCGGCTTTCTTAGCAAATGTGATGTTAAAAAAATGCATTTCTCTTTTGATAGCTTTTCGAGATTTTCGAAATAATTGTTTTTGTTTATAATAATATATCACGAACAATTATAAAGCATCAGACTGGCATTTTTGGGCAAATTTCAAAAATTTGATATTGAGTAGTTTGTTACACACAAAAAAAGCAAACTAAAAATAAATTATAAGATATACAAGAATAGAAAATATTTTTTTTAATTTTTACAAACATTATACTTCCTAACGGTCATTTACTGGTAGGTGGTCACAGGTTGGACTTTTAATTCTACTTGTTGACAATGTTTAAAATATCATTAAACAACTTCTAACGCAGTTCATTCATATTTTAATGTATTTATAAATTGAAAAAATTACCGATAATATTTGAGAGCTTGAATAAAGTTCGAGGGTCAAATTTCAATAGCTTACGGGCCGTATTTGGCTCGCGGGCCGCACTTTAGGAACCCCTGTTCTAGATGATTCGATATAACACGCGAAGCGTCTGAAGTAAACTTAACTAAGCGCAATTTGAAATTTATTGGGAGCAAATCAAAATTAAGTTCTTAAACCTTCGGCATACTAGGTGACTAAATGTCACATGCCATACTGGGTGGGGTTTGCCATATACCGAAAATAAAATGAAATAAAACCCACAAAATTGTACTTTATGACAGTTCAATGATAAGAAATATAATTTAATAATTAATAATGAATAGGTTTAAGTATAACACAGTCAATGCGGTGTGGACTTAAAATGAACACACAGAAAATCAAAATAATGACAAATATTCCTTTACCAGAAGACATACAAGTCGGTGAAAAAACTATAGAAAAAGTGGAGTCCTACATATACCTGGGTCATACCTTAAGAATCGATAAAAGAAATCAAGAAGCCGAATTAATTAGAAGGACTAAATTAGGATGGACAGCTTTTGGCAAACTGTCCTATATATTAACAAACAATAAATATTCTATTCAGGCAAGAGCAAAATTATATAATACATGTGTGCTACCAGTTCTAACCTATGGTATTGAAACGATGACTTTCACAAAGCGTATAATGCAAAAATTTAAAACCACACAAAGGGCTATGGAAAGAAAGATGATGGGCATTTCATTAAAGGACAAAGTGCCAAACAAGAAAATAAGAGAAGTGACGAGAGTAGCAGACGTGGCAGAGAAAGCTACAAGATTAAAATGGAGATGGGCTGGTCATGTAGTAAGATCAGTAGATGAAAAATGGTCCAAAAGAATCCTGGACGGCGAAGTGTTGGTCGGCCACAAGCCAGATGGGTGGACGATATAGTAAAGACAGAAGGTAGAAAATGGAAAAGAACGGCACAAGACCGGAAAACCTGGAAAGTTAAAGAGGAGGATTATATCCAAGAGTGGATCAAAGAAATCTGAATAAGAAGAAGAGAAGATAACACATTGTATCTTCTCGCTCCCTTCCACTCATCGTTATGGTAAATACGTTTTTCGAACATAAAATCGATATTCACTAACCTAAATTTTAATTTATGCTTTGATAAAGCAAAAGATAAAGTAGACAAGTCCAATAAAACGAAGATGTGCGCATTCGAGCGAAAAGTGGCACATTTCCGAGCGAGGGAAGCAAATGAAGCGCGACGCGGAGCGGCGCGCTTCATTTCCCGAGATCGGAATGTGCCACTTTGAGCTCGAATGCGCACACTGGTTTTAAGCACGATTCACAATAATTCAAGCCAATAAATTAGACGAAAAATTAGTTGAATAATTTTGATCGGTCCCTCTCACTCCCATTGACACGATTGTCGCATCTTTTCGCTCCCTTCCACTCATCGTTATGGTAAATACGTTTTTCGAACATAAAATCGATATTCACTAACCTAAATTTGAATTTATGCTTTGATAAAGCAAAGGATAAAGTAGACAAGTCCAATAAAACGAAGATGTGCGCATTCGAGCGAAAAGTGGCACATTTCCGAGCGAGGGAAGCAAATGAAGCGCGACGCGGAGCGGCGCGCTTCATTTTCCCGAGATCGGAATGTGCCACTTTGAGCTCGAATGCGCACACTCGGTTTTAAGCACGATTCACAATAATTCAAGCCAATAAATTAGACGAAAAATTAGTTGAATAATTTTGATCGGTCCCTCTCACTCCCATTGACACGATTGTCGCATCTTTTCGCTCCCTTCCACTCATCGTTATGGTAAATACGTTTTTCGAACATAAAATCGATATTCACTAACCTAAATTTGAATTTATGCTTTGATAAAGCAAAAGATAAAGTAGACAAGTCCAATAAAACGAAGATGTGCGCATTCGAGCGAAAAGTGGCACATTTCCGAGCGAGGGAAGCAAATGAAGCGCGACGCGGAGCGGCGCGCTTCATTTTCCCGAGATCGGAATGTGCCACTTTGAGCTCGAATGTGCACACTCGGTTTTAAGCACGATTACCAAGCGTCCCGTTTTAACAAAAAAAAAATTGGTCACGTGAGTTATGCCCCACCTCGCACACGAAAGGTTAAAAAACTAGTTATCATAGATAACATTTTAGGTAAAAAAATTAATTAATTTCCAAAAGAAGATGAGCAATTTATTCATATCTTGCATTGTTTTCGATTTATACGTTATTTCCCGGAACCCATCTACTGTGCAAATCAGAAAATAGGTGTACGGTAGGGTAGAGCCAAGATTATTTGTTTTAAGGGAGGCCGAGTACCAGAAAGTTTAGAAACCACTACGTTCGAAAGAATTTAAGCGAAGCGAAAATGTGTTGTTCGTCGTCGTCGATTTTGTGTGAAATAGTTTGATGCGGAAAATCGTTCGGAATGGAGAAATACGTACACGTAGAGAGCAGCTAGTTTATAGAATAAGTTTAGTTTGCAATTCGAAAACTGATTGTTGGTAACCAGAGAACAAAACTGTTGTCCAACGTAGTTGTCTAACTAGCGCGAAAGTCCCCCAGCATCTCCATTGTTGGTTGTAATCTATTTCGAAGCTGTCAGTGTAAACAACGTATCAAGCAGCGTTGGGTAGTTTATAGAAGAGTAATCCAATTTGTGTCAATCTCCAACTTTATTAAGTGGTTAATTTGGGTCAAGAGTTATACATCGCGTGTTACCTATCCGGGCATCTCGCTACCTCGCCACTAGATCCCGAATCAATCAAAGCTACGCCGAGTTAATTTTCTAAAACAGCAGTCGTCAACATTTTAGGATCGCAGCATTTATATTATTGGAGCTCGCGAGGCATTAATGGCTTGACCATTGCGAATTTCCAGTTCGGAAGAAGTTATGAGATTTTTGAATGACCATTTAGTATTATTTGAATAAAATTGTCATTGTTTCTCAAGAACAGTGACCAAGAGCGATAAACTAGTAGGAGAATGGTTACTTCCCTATAAACGCAGTGTGCGTCGATCCCCACCTTCGCGCAAATAAAATCGTGACGTAGGCATGAGACGCTCAGCTGAAGCGAGCTATATAATTTGGGTAATTTTTTGTATGTTTTTCAACATATTTAACGGTTTTGTCTGTTTCAGATTTTTGTTTTAAAAATTCTAGCTTCTAGTTTTTGAGTATTTTTGTGCATTTTATAAAAGCTAAGGATATTTGGCCAATTTATTTATTTTAAACTAGTTAATTTAAAACAAATAAAAGAAACAAATTAAGTTTGTATAGTAGTTATTTATTTCCTGTAAATAATAACGATAGATTTATAGTGTTTTAAAATATCCATTCTAATCCACCAAAAATGTTGGGAACTAGATGTGCTGTATATGGGTGCAATAATACCTACCCTACAAATAAAATTCGGGAAGGGGGAATGAAAATTATTTTGCATGCTTTTCTAAAAACTAAAGACATGGTCCCCCAGACTGTGAGCAATAAATGGGTAAAACGATGCTGTAGAAGGGATAAATTGAATCCATATATATAATCAAAGAAAAATTTCGAAAATCTCTTATTTTGAAGTTTGAAACTTAACATTTCGAATAAGAAATAAATTGTTTCCTTCTTTGATAGCTATCCAGGATTTTTTTAATTATTTTTTTGGTGTACAGTAAACATAAATAAAGCATTATTCAGTATAGAAAAAGCCGTTTTGGTAGATTTAGAAAATATTTTATTTGCAGTGTGAAATTTAACATTTTCAATAAGAATTAAATTGTATCCTTCTCTGTTAGCTATCTAGGATTTTTGAATTGTTTTTTTAGTGTACAGTAAACATAAATAAAGCATTATGAAGTATAGAGAACGCCGTTTTGGTAAATTTTGAAAATCACATCTTTTGTCGTTTGAAACATAACATTGCCAATAAGAATTAAATTGTTTCCTTCTCTGTTAGCTATCCAGGATTTTTTTATTGTTTTTTTGGTGTACAGTAAACATAAATAAAGCATTATGCAGTATAAAGAAGGCCGTTTTGGCAAATTTCAAAAATCTCTTGTTATGCAATGTGAAATTTAACATTTCCAGTAAGAATTAAATTGTTTCCTTCTTTGGTAGCTATCCAGGATTTTTTTAATTATTTTTTGATTTCACAGTAGACATAAATAAAGCATTATTTAGTATAGAGAAGGCCGTTTTGGCAATTTTTGAAAATTTCTTATTTGCAGTGTGAAATGCAACATTTCCAATGAGAATTAAATTGTTTCCTTCCCTGTTAGCTATCTAGGATTTTTTTAATTGTTTTTTTAGTGTACAGTAAACATAAATAAAAGATTATGCAGTATAAAGAAGGCTGTTTTGGCAAATTTCAAAAATCTCTTGTTATGCAATGTGAAATTTAACATTTCTAGTAAGAATTAAATTGTTTCCTTCTTTAATAGCTATCCAGGATTTTTTTAATTATTTTTTGGGTGCACAGTAGACATAAATAAAGCATTATGCAGTATAAAGAAGGCCGTTTTGGCAAATTTCAAAAATCTCTTGTTATGCAATGTGAAATTTAACATTTCCAGTAAGAATTAAATTGTTTCCTTCTTTGGTAGCTATCCAGGATTTTTTTAATTATTTTTTGAGTTCACAGTAGACATAAATAAAGCATTATTTAGTATAGAGAAGGCCGTTTTGGCAATTTTTGAAAATTTCTTATTTGCAGTGTGAAATGCAACATTTCCAATGAGAATTAAATTGTTTCCTTCCCTGTTAGCTATCCAGGATTTTTTTAATTGTTTTTTTAGTGTACAGTAAACATAAATAAAAGATTATGCAGTATAAAGAAGGCTGTTTTGGCAAATTTCAAAAATCTCTTGTTATGCACTGTGAAATTTAACATTTCTAGTAAGAATTAAATTGTTTCCTTCTTTAATAGCTATCCAAGATTTTTTTAATTATTTTTTGGGTGCACAGTAGACATAAATAAAGCATTATGCAGTATAGAGAAGGCCGTTTTGGCAAATTTCAGAAATCACATCTTTTGCAGTATGAAATTTAACATTTCCAATAAGAAATACATTGTTTCCTTCTTTGATAGCTATCCAGGATTTTTTTAATTATTTTTTTGGTATTTAATAAACATAAATAAAGCATTGTGTAGCATAGAGAGGGCCGTTTTGGCAAATTACGAAAATCCTTATTTTCTAGTATGAAATTTAACATTTCTAATAAGAAATAAATTGTTTCCTTCTTTGATAGCTGTCGAGAATTTTTTTAATTATTTTTTCGGTGTACAGTAAACACAAATAAAGCATTATGCAGCATGAAAACGGTTTTTGGCAATTTTCAAAATCACATATTTTGCAAGATAATTCTTAACAATTTCAATGAGAATTAAATTGTTTCCTTCTTTGATAGCTATCCAGGATTTTTTTTATTATTTTTTCGGTGTACAGCAAACATAATAAAAGCATTATGCAGTATAGAAAAAGCCGTTTTAGATTCTTCTTCTTCTTCTTTATCTTCGCCTTTAATGCAATTGTTCCAACTGCTCCCTTATCGGGGTAGGCGTGTTCTTAAGGAGTATTCTCTTCTATTATAAACCATTTCCGGAGGTATGTCATAATCACATTGAAGCTTCACGGAAGACCTATTCCAGGTACTTTTTGGCCTGCTTGGTTTTCTTTTAGGTTCATCTATTGCCAAAACTCGGTGCACTATGTGGTTCTGATTTCGACGTTGAAGATGTCCATA
Source organism: Sinopyrophorus schimmeli (assembly GCA_036325965.1). Classification (NCBI taxonomy): domain Eukaryota; kingdom Metazoa; phylum Arthropoda; class Insecta; order Coleoptera; family Elateridae; genus Sinopyrophorus; species Sinopyrophorus schimmeli. The sequence continues at coordinate 10,217,501 of JARFIZ010000013.1, read as the reverse complement.
CCGCTTCAATTGAGATTCATCCATAAAATCCTTAATTGATTGAACCATTGTCTTCTAAGGTTTCTCTCCAATTTTCTAGTACTTCTTCCAGTCCCATCCAGTTGTCGGCAACCAATACAAGATCGTCTGCATATAAGATACTCCAAGGAAGCTTTTCCATTAAATCACTTGTCAAGTAATTAATTACCATGTTAAAAAGTAGGGGACTCAAAACAGATCCTTGATGTACTCCAACTTTAACTTGGAAACCACTAGAATCTTATATTTTGCAGTTTCAAAGGCACAAAAGAAAACAATAGTTGATTTAATAAAAAACGAGAAATAATAAATATTTATCAACTCTCTAATTTTCTAGTGTATAACATAATCGTTCCAAGAAAAAAATCAACGTCAACAAACCTATAAATTCCTTTCAAACGCTAATTTGTGTGTTGCGTGCCAAAATCGCGTCGGCCTTAAATTTGGCAGATGTAAAATATCCAATCGCTCTCCCTCCCGCCGATATCCGTGTGTTTTTCTAATCTCGAAAATCGCTTAATATAAATCCCCACATTATTACCGGGCCAAACAAATTAATTTAACGCAAACACAACCTATAAAAAGCTCCATAAAATAAAATAAAAAAGCCAATTATTACACTCGCTAACAAATCGGAATTATTCAACAACAAACCGAAATTAATTCTCGTAATAAATAACAGAAACGAAATGAAAGGCTATCAAACGTAACAAAGCAAACATTTATGCTAAACTTTCGGTCGAAAAAGAAAGAAGCCTAGAAAGGCTGCAATTATGTACTGTAGACTTAATAACATCAGATAAAAATAAATTAAAAATTTCCCTTTCCACATGTGCGGGGTCGAAGTTGATCGCGGGAATCACGCGAAACCTTGCTTAAGAAAGGAGGTGTGCGTGTCCGAAATCTGAATTTCTTTCTGTTGTTTTCAATTTCAGAAATATGTAAGAATATGGAATTATTTCCGATATATTAAATTCGTCGGAAGTTTCGGAATCGGCGGCCCTCGAAGAAAACTAATTTAACGAAATGGGGTCGTTTTAATTTAATAATCCTATTAGTGTATCGCCCCTTTGGTCGTTTTTATAAGCTTGTCGGATTACGGGCGTATGTGATCTCCCTAATGAAATCATGTAACGTCAACGAGAAAAGCCCGAAATTGTGTTTGTAGCTCCTTCCCTGGTGTTTTTCACGATAATGTAAAATTAACCCCATGCCGTTGTTGATACAACAAAATTTAGCGCGCCCTCCGAAGCAGACCGACCGAGAGCAAGTTAAAGAGTGTATTTGTTTAACGTTTCATCCAAAGTCTAATAAAATCGAGTCCCGTGGCGAACAAGGCGATGCTAGAATGTTCGAGTGTTCTAGAACAGCGGTCGCCAAACAGTTTTCGTATTGCAAATGATAATGGGCGCGAATGTATTGCAGCCTGTTTAAATAAAATATAAAATCTGTTCCTCGTAATCTGAACAGTAACGTTAAATTCGATAAAACTATATAAATAAAAAAAAATACACTTTGACTTACAAAAACAATAGTAGCGCTTTCATTTTCGACGCAATCATTACAAACGACACGGATTCGGAATCCTGAGGCAATTTTACATAAGATACATGTAAAATATGTATAGGGTGCGACGTTAAATTTTTGATTATTAAAAATTGCGATTTTTCGCGCTCATTTTGGGTGAATTTTGAACTTTAAAAAAATTGTAGCGCCGTTATTTGTGGACGGATCTTTAAAAACTATTCAGATTCGGATTTGGCAGCCTTTTTGGCTTGGGATAGGCCTATGAAACCATAGGCGTGCTATTCCAAAGCTTTGGGAAAACGTTTTGAAAAATCAAAATCGATGGGTTTTAACCCATGTTATTTGGGCAAAATATGAAAAAAATAGAATTGCTTTATTTTCTCAGGGGGATGTTCCTACGTACCCCTACTAACTATAACCGGTGTCATTTCTCGGCGCTCTCGCTCTAAAATAAAAATTTGCGATCGAACTAAATAAATAAACAAACGGACCCTTGATTCACAAAAAATCGTAGCGCCCTTATTTTCGATCCAATCATTACAAACGACACGGATTCGGAATCCTGAGGCTTTTTACATAAGATACATGTAAAATATGTATAGGGTGCGACGTTAATTTTCGATTATTAAAATTGCGATTTTTGCGCTCATTTTGGGTGAATTTTGAACTTTAAAAAATTGTAGCGCCGTTATTTGTGGACGGATCTTTAAAAACTATTCAGATTCGGATTTGGCAGCCTTTTGGCTTGGATAGGCCTAAGAAACCATAGGCGTGCTATTCCAGAGCTTTGGGAAAACGTTTTGAAAATTCAAAATCGATGGGTTTTAACCCATGTTTTTTTGGGCAAAATATGAAAAAATAGAATTGCTTTATTTTTCAGGGATGTTCCTACGTCCCCCTACTAACTATAACCGGTGTCATTTCTCGGCGCTCTCGCTCTAAAATAAAAATTTGCGATAGAACTAAATAAATAAACAAACGGACCCCTTGATTCACAAAAAATCGTAGCGCCCTTATTTTCGATCCAATCATTACAAACGACACGGATTCGGAATCCTGAGGCTTTTTACATAAGATACATGTAAAATATGTATAGGGTGCGACGTTAATTTTCGATTATTAAAATTGCGATTTTTGCGCTCATTTTGGGTGAATTTTGAACTTTAAAAAATTGTAGCGCCGTTATTTGTGGACGGATCTTTAAAAACTATTCAGATTCGGATTTGGCAGCCTTTTGGCTTCGGATAGGCCTAAGAAACCATAGGCGTGCTATTCCAGAGCTTTGGGAAAACGTTTTGAAAATTCAAAATCGATGGGTTTTAACCCATGTTATTTTGGGCAAAATATGAAAAAATAGAATTGCTTTATTTTCTCAGGGATGTTCCTACGTACCCCTACTAACTATAACCGGTGTCATTTCTCGGCGCTCTCGCTCTAAAATAAAAATTTGCGATAGAACTAAATAAATAAACAAACGGACCCCTTGATTCACAAAAAATCGTAGCGCCCTTATTTTCGATCCAATCATTACAAACGACACGGATTCGGAATCCTGAGGCTTTTTACATAAGATACATGTAAAATATGTATAGGGTGCGACGTTAATTTTCGATTATTAAAATTGCGATTTTTGCGCTCATTTTGGGTGAATTTTGAACTTTAAAAAATTGTAGCGCCGTTATTTGTGGACGGATCTTTAAAACTATTCAGATTCGGATTTGGCAGCCTTTTGGCTTCGGATAGGCCTAAGAAACCATAGGCGTGCTATTCCAGAGCTTTGGGAAAACGTTTTGAAAATTCAAAATCGATGGGTTTTAACCCATGTTATTTTGGGCAAAATATGAAAAAATAGAATTGCTTTATTTTCTCAGGGATGTTCCTACGTACCCCTACTAACTATAACCGGTGTCATTTCTCGGCGCTCTCGCTCTAAAATAAAAATTTGCGATAGAACTAAATAAATAAACAAACGGACCCCTTGATTCACAAAAAATCGTAGCGCCCTTATTTTCGATCCAATCATTACAAACGACACGGATTCGGAATCCTGAGGCTTTTTACATAAGATACATGTAAAATATGTATAGGGTGCGACGTTAATTTTCGATTATTAAAATTGCGATTTTTGCGCTCATTTTGGGTGAATTTTGAACTTTAAAAAATTGTAGCGCCGTTATTTGTGGACGGATCTTTAAAACTATTCAGATTCGGATTTGGCAGCCTTTTGGCTTGGATAGGCCTAAGAAACCATAGGCGTGCTATTCCAGAGCTTTGGGAAAACGTTTTGAAAAATCAAAATCGATGGGTTTTAACCTATGTTTTTTGGGCAAAATATGAAAAAAATAGAATTGCTTTATTTTCTCAGGGGATGTTCCTACGTACCCCTACTAACTATAACCGGTGTCATTTCTCGGCGCTCTCGCTCTAAAATAAAAATTTGCGATCGAACTAAATAAATAAACAAACGGACCCCTTGATTCACAAAAAAAATCGTAGCGCCCTTATATGTGATCCAATCATTACAAACGACACGGATTCGGAATCCTGAGGCATTTTTACATAAGATACATGTAAAATATGTATAGGGTGCGACGTTCAATTTTCGATTATTAAAAATTGCGATTTTTTGCGCTCATTTTGGGTGAATTTTGAACTTTAAAAAAATTGTAGCGCCGTTATTTGTGGACGGATCTTTAAAAACTATTCAGATTCGGATTTGGCAGCCTTTTTGGCTTGGGATAGGCCTATGAAACCATAGGCGTGCTATTCCAAAGCTTTGGGAAAACGTTTTGAAAAATCAAAATCGATGGGTTTTAACCCATGTTATTTGGGCAAAATATGAAAAAAATAGAATTGCTTTATTTTCTCAGGGGGATGTTCCTACGTACCCCTACTAACTATAACCGGTGTCATTTCTCGGCGCTCTCGCTCTAAAATAAAAATTTGCGATCGAACTAAATAAATAAACAAACGGACCCCTTGATTCACAAAAAAAATCGTAGCGCCCTTATTTTCGATCCAATCATTACAAACGACACGGATTGGGAATCCTGAGGCATTTTACATAAGATACATGTAAAATATGTATAGGGTGCGACGTTAAATTTTCGATTATTAAAATTGCGATTTTTGCGCTCATTTTGGGTGAATTTTGAACTTTAAAAAATTGTAGCGCCGTTATTTGTGGACGGATCTTTAAAACTATTCAGATTCGGATTTGGCAGCCTTTTGGCTTGGGATAGGCCTATGAAACCATAGGCGTGCTATTCCAAAGCTTTGGGAAAACGTTTTGAAAATCAAAATCGATGGGTTTTAACCCATGTTATTTGGGCAAAATATGAAAAAATAGAATTGCTTTATTTTCTCAGGGGATGTTCCTACGTACCCCTACTAACTATAACCGGTGTCATTTCTCGGCGCTCTCGCTCTAAAATAAAAATTTGCGATCGAACTAAATAAATAAACAAACGGACCCCTTGATTCACAAAAAAAATCGTAGCGCCCTTATTTTCGATCCAATCATTACAAACGACACGTATTCGGAATCCTGAGGCATTTTTACATAAGATACATGTAAAATATGTATAGGGTGTGACGTTAAATTTTCGATTATTAAAAATTGCGATTTTTTGCGCTCATTTTGGGTGAATTTTGAACTTTAAAAAATTGTAGCGCCGTTATTTGTGGACGGATCTTTAAAAACTATTCAGATTCGGATTTGGCAGCCTTTTTGGCTTGGGATAGGCCTATGAAACCATAGGCGTGCTATTCCAAAGCTTTGGGAAAACGTTTTGAAAAATCAAAATCGATGGGTTTTAACCCATGTTATTTGGGCAAAATATGAAAAAAATAGAATTGCTTTATTTTCTCAGGGGATGTTCCTACGTACCCCTACTAACTATAACCGGTGTCATTTCTCGGCGCTCTCGCTCTAAAATAAAAATTTGCGATAGAACTAAATAAATAAACAAACGGACCCCTTGATTCACAAAAAATCGTAGCGCCCTTATTTTCGATCCAATCATTACAAACGACACGGATTCGGAATCCTGAGGCTTTTTACATAAGATACATGTAAAATATGTATAGGGTGCGACGTTAATTTTCGATTATTAAAATTGCGATTTTTGCGCTCATTTTGGGTGAATTTTGAACTTTAAAAAATTGTAGCGCCGTTATTTGTGGACGGATCTTTAAAACTATTCAGATTCGGATTTGGCAGCCTTTTGGCTTGGGATAGGCCTATGAAACCATAGGCGTGCTATTCCAGAGCTTTGGGAAAACGTTTTGAAAATTCAAAATCGATGGGTTTTAACCCATGTTTTTTTGGGCAAAATATGAAAAAATAGAATTGCTTTATTTTGTCAGGGATGTTCCTACGTACCCCTACTAACTATAACCGGTGTCATTTCTCGGCGCTCTCGCTCTAAAATAAAAATTTGCGATAGAACTAAATAAATAAACAAACGGACCCCTTGATTCACAAAAAATCGTAGCGCCCTTATTTTCGATCCAATCATTACAAACGACACGGATTCGGAATCCTGAGGCTTTTTACATAAGATACATGTAAAATATGTATAGGGTGCGACGTTAATTTTCGATTTTTAAAAAATTGCGATTTTTGCGCTCATTTTGGGTGAATTTTGAACTTTAAAAAATTGTAGCGCCGTTATTTGTGGACGGATCTTTAAAACTATTCAGATTCGGATTTGGCAGCCTTTTGGCTTGGGATAGGCCTATGAAACCATAGGCGTGCTATTCCAGAGCTTTGGGAAAACGTTTTGAAAATTCAAAATCGATGGGTTTTAACCCATGTTTTTTTGGGCAAAATATGAAAAAATAGAATTGCTTTATTTTCTCAGGGATGTTCCTACGTACCCCTACTAACTATAACCGGTGTCATTTCTCGGCGCTCTCGCTCTAAAATAAAAATTTGCGATAGAACTAAATAAATAAACAAACGGACCCCTTGATTCACAAAAAATCGTAGCGCCCTTATTTTCGATCCAATCATTACAAACGACACGGATTCGGAATCCTGAGGCATTTTACATAAGATACATGTAAAATATGTATAGGGTGCGACGTTAATTTTCGATTATTAAAATTGCGATTTTTGCGCTCATTTTGGGTGAATTTTGAACTTTAAAAAATTGTAGCGCCGTTATTTGTGGACGGATCTTTAAAAACTATTCAGATTCGGATTTGGCAGCCTTTTGGCTTGGGATAGGCCTAAGAAACCATAGGCGTGCTATTCCAGAGCTTTGGGAAAACGTTTTGAAAATTCAAAATCGATGGGTTTTAACCCATGTTATTTGGCAAAATATGAAAAAATAGAATTGCTTTATTTTCTCAGGGGATGTTCCTACGTACCCCTACTAACTATAACCGGTGTCATTTCTCGGCGCTCTCGCTCTAAAATAAAAATTTGCGATCGAACTAAATAAATAAACAAACGGACCCCTTGATTCACAAAAAAAATCGTAGCGCCCTTATTTTCGATCCAATCATTACAAACGACACGGATTCGGAATCCTGAGGCAATTTTACATAAGATACATGTAAAATATGTATAGGGTGCGACGTTAAATTTTCGATTATTAAAAATTGCGATTTTTCGCGCTCATTTTGGGTGAATTTTGAACTTTAAAAAAATTGTAGCGCCGTTATTTGTGGACGGATCTTTAAAAACTATTCAGATTCGGATTTGGCAGCCCTTTTGGCTTGGGATAGGCCTATGAAACCATAGGCGTGCTATTCCAAAGCTTTGGGAAAACGTTTTGAAAAATCAAAATCGATGGGTTTTAACCCATGTTATTTGGGCAAAATATGAAAAAAATAGAATTGCTTTATTTTCTCAGGGGATGTTCCTACGTACCCCTACTAACTATAACCGGTGTCATTTCTCGGCGCTCTCGCTCTAAAATAAAAATTTGCGATCGAACTAAATAAATAAACAAACGGCCCCCTTGATTCACAAAAAATCGTAGCGCCCTTATTTTCGATCCAATCATTACAAACGACACGGATTCGAATCCTGAGGCATTTTACATAAGATACATGTAAAATATGTATAGGGTGCGACTTTAAAATTTTCGATTATTAAAATTGCGATTTTTCGCGCTCATTTTGGGTGAATTTTGAACTTTAAAAAAATTGTAGCGCCGTTATTTGTGGACGGATCTTTAAAAACTATTCAGATTCGGATTTGGCAGCCTTTTTGGCTTGGGATAGGCCTATGAAACCATAGGCGTGCTATTCCAAAGCTTTGGGAAAACGTTTTGAAAAATCAAAATCGATGGGTTTTAACCCATGTTATTTGGGCAAAATATGAAAAAAATAGAATTGCTTTATTTTCTCAGGGGATGTTCCTACGTACCCCTACTAACTATAACCGGTGTCATTTCTCGGCGCTCTCGCTCTAAAATAAAAATTTGCGATCGAACTAAATAAATAAACAAACGGACCCCTTGATTCACAAAAAAAATCGTAGCGCCCTTATTTTCGATCCAATCATTACAAACGACACGGATTCGGAATCCTGAGGCAATTTTACATAAGATACATGTAAAATATGTATAGGGTGCGACGTTAAATTTTTGATTATTAAAAATTGCGATTTTTCGCGCTCATTTTGGGTGAATTTTGAACTTTAAAAAAATTGTAGCGCCGTTATTTGTGGACGGATCTTTAAAACTATTCAGATTCGGATTTGGCAGCCTTTTGGCTTGGGATAGGCCTATGAAACCATAGGCGTGCTATTCCATAGCTTTGGGAAAACGTTTTGAAAAATCAAAATCGATGGGTTTTAACCCATGTTATTTGGGCAAAATATGAAAAAAATAGAATTGCTTTATTTTCTCAGGGGATGTTCCTACGTACCCCTACTAACTATAACCGGTGTCATTTCTCGGCGCTCTCGCTCTAAAATAAAAATTTGCGATCGAACTAAATAAATAAACAAACGGACCCCTTGATTCACAAAAAAAATCGTAGCGCCCTTATTTTCGATCCAATCATTACAAACGACACGGATTCGGAATCCTGAGGCATTTTACATAAGATACATGTAAAATATGTATAGGGTGCGACTTTAAAATTTTCGATTATTAAAATTGCGATTTTTGCGCTCATTTTGGGTGAATTTTGAACTTTAAAAAATTGTAGCGCCGTTATTTGTGGACGGATCTTTAAAACTATTCAGATTCGGATTTGGCAGCCCTTTTGGCTTGGGATAGGCCTATGAAACCATAGGCGTGCTATTCCAAAGCTTTGGGAAAACGTTTTGAAAAATCAAAATCGATGGGTTTTAACCTATGTTTTTTGGGCAAAATATGAAAAAAATAGAATTGCTTTATTTTCTCAGGGGATGTTCCTACGTACCCCTACTAACTATAACCGGTGTCATTTCTCGGCGCTCTCGCTCTAAAATAAAAATTTGCGATCGAACTAAATAAATAAACAAACGGACCCCTTGATTCACAAAAAAAATCGTAGCGCTCTTATTTTTGATCCAATCATTACAAACGACACGGATTCGGAATCCTGAGGCATTTTACATAAGATACATGTAAAATATGTATAGGGTGCGACTTTAAAATTTTCGATTATTAAAATTGCGATTTTTGCGCTCATTTTGGGTGAATTTTGAACTTTAAAAAATTGTAGCGCCGTTATTTGTGGACGGATCTTTAAAACTATTCAGATTCGGATTTGGCAGCCTTTTGGCTTGGGATAGGCCTATGAAACCATAGGCGTGCTATTCCAAAGCTTTGGGAAAACGTTTTGAAAAATCAAAATCGATGGGTTTTAACCCATGTTATTTGGGCAAAATATGAAAAAAATAGAATTGCTTTATTTTCTCAGGGGATGTTCCTACGTACCCCTACTAATTATAACCGGTGTCATTTCTCGGCGCTCTCGCTCTAAAATAAAAATTTGCGATCGAACTAAATAAATAAACAAACGGACCCCTTGATTCACAAAAAAAATCGTAGCGCCCTTATTTTCGATCCAATCATTACAAACGACACGGATTCGGAATCCTGAGGCATTTTTACATAAGATACATGTAAAATATGTATAGGGTGTGACGTTAAATTTTCGATTATTAAAAATTGCGATTTTTTGCGCTCATTTTGGGTGAATTTTGAACTTTAAAAAAATTGTAGCGCCGTTATTTGTGGACGGATCTTTAAAAACTATTCAGATTCGGATTTGGCAGCCTTTTGGCTTGGGATAGGCCTATGAAACCATAGGCGTGCTATTCCAAAGCTTTGGGAAAACGTTTTGAAAAATCAAAATCGATGGGTTTTAACCCATGTTTTTTGGGCAAAATATGAAAAAAATAGAATTGCTTTATTTTCTCAGGGGATGTTCCTACGTACCCCTACTAACTATAACCGGTGTCATTTCTCGGCGCTCTCGCTCTAAAATAAAAATTTGCGATCGAACTAAATAAATAAACAAACGGACCCCTTGGTTCACAAAAAAAATCGTAGCGCTCTTATTTTTGATCCAATCATTACAAACGACACGGATTCGGAATCCTGAGGCATTTTTACATAAGATACATGTAAAATATGTATAGGGTGCGACGTTAAATTTTCGATTATTAAAAATTGCGATTTTTTGCGCTCATTTTGGGTGAATTTTGAACTTTAAAAAAATTGTAGCGCCGTTATTTGTGGACGGATCTTTAAAAACTATTCAGATTCGGATTTGGCAGCCCTTTTGGCTTGGGATAGGCCTATGAAACCATAGGCGTGCTATTCCAAAGCTTTGGGAAAACGTTTTGAAAAATCAAAATCGATGGGTTTTAACCTATGTTTTTTGGGCAAAATATGAAAAAAATAGAATTGCTTTATTTTCTCAGGGGATGTTCCTACGTACCCCTACTAACTATAACCGGTGTCATTTCTCGGCGCTCTCGCTCTAAAATAAAAATTTGCGATCGAACTAAATAAATAAACAAACGGACCCCTTGATTCACAAAAAATCGTAGCGCCCTTATTTTCGATCCAATCATTACAAACGACACGGATTCGGAATCCTGAGGCTTTTACATAAGATACATGTAAAATATGTATAGGGTGCGACGTTAATTTTTCGATTATTAAAATTGCGATTTTTGCGCTCATTTTGGGTGAATTTTGAACTTTAAAAAATTGTAGCGCCGTTATTTGTGGACGGATCTTTAAAACTATTCAGATTCGGATTTGGCAGCCTTTTGGCTTGGATAGGCCTAAGAAACCATAGGCGTGCTATTCCAAAGCTTTGGGAAAACGTTTTGAAAATCAAAATCGATGGGTTTTAACCCATGTTATTTGGGCAAAATATGAAAAAATAGAATTGCTTTATTTTCTCAGGGATGTTCCTACGTACCCCTACTAACTATAACCGGTGTCATTTCTCGGCGCTCTCGCTCTAAAATAAAAATTTGCGATCGAACTAAATAAATAAACAAACGGACCCCTTGATTCACAAAAAATCGTAGCGCCCTTATTTTCGATCCAATCATTACAAACGACACGGATTCGGAATCCTGAGGCTTTTTACATAAGATACATGTAAAATATGTATAGGGTGCGACGTTAATTTTCGATTATTAAAATTGCGATTTTTGCGCTCATTTTGGGTGAATTTTGAACTTTAAAAAATTGTAGCGCCGTTATTTGTGGACGGATCTTTAAAACTATTCAGATTCGGATTTGGCAGCCTTTTGGCTTGGGATAGGCCTATGAAACCATAGGCGTGCTATTCCAAAGCTTTGGGAAAACGTTTTGAAAATCAAAATCGATGGGTTTTAACCCATGTTATTTGGGCAAAATATGAAAAAAATAGAATTGCTTTATTTTCTCAGGGGATGTTCCTACGTACCCCTACTAACTATAACCGGTGTCATTTCTCGGCGCTCTCGCTCTAAAATAAAAATTTGCGATCGAACTAAATAAATAAACAAACGGACCCCTTGATTCACAAAAAAAATCGTAGCGCCCTTATTTTCGATCCAATCATTACAAACGACACGGATTCGGAATCCTGAGGCAATTTTACATAAGATACATGTAAAATATGTATAGGGTGCGACGTTAAATTTTTGATTATTAAAAATTGCGATTTTTTGCGCTCATTTTGGGTGAATTTTGAACTTTAAAAAAATTGTAGCGCCGTTATTTGTGGAGGGATCTTTAAAAACTATTCAGATTCGGATTTGGCAGCCTTTTTGACTTGGGATAGGCCTATGAAACCATAGGCGTGCTATTCCAAAGCTTTGGGAAAACGTTTTGAAAAATCAAAATCGATGGGTTTTAACCCATGTTATTTGGGCAAAATATGAAAAAAATAGAATTGCTTTATTTTCTCAGGGGATGTTCCTACGTACCCCTACTAACTATAACCGGTGTCATTTCTCGGCGCTCTCGCTCTAAAATAAAAATTTGCGATCGAACTAAATAAATAAACAAACGGACCCCTTGATTCACAAAAAAAATCGTAGCGCCCTTATTTTCGATCCAATCATTACAAACGACACGGATTCGGAATCCTGAGGCATTTTACATAAGATACATGTAAAATATGTATAGGGTGCGACGTTAAATTTTCGATTATTAAAAATTGCGATTTTTCGCGCTCATTTTGGGTGAATTTTGAACTTTAAAAAAATTGTAGCGCCGTTATTTGTGGACGGATCTTTAAAAACTATTCAGATTTGGATCTGGCAGCCTTTGTGGCTTGGGATAGGCTTTATATTGCAAGGGGATGTTCCTACGTACCCCTAGCAACTATAGCCAGTGTCATTTCCCAGAGCTTTCTTTCCAAAACAAAAATTTTCACCTTTTTGAAAAATTAAATTTGGCTTTAAAATGTATCTTTTAAAATGTATTAACTTTTTTATTTTTGAGATGTACGTGGAATGCGTTTATTTTCAAACGTATTAGGCGTTAGTACGTCCAAAACTAGTCCTAACTCAAAACCCTCAGAGTCGGCCAAAATCGAGAAAAAACATAGATTAACCCCTTTGTTAAAATTGAGAAAAAAAATTTTAGATAATGTATTTGCTCTAAATTTTTGCGGGACATTTCTATGGATCCCAAACCGACATAACGGGAGCCATTCGTTCCTGATCCGCTTACAACCCCCAAAATTTTCTTGAAAACTAATTAGATCGAAAAAAAATACATTTCGACTCACGAAAGCGATCGCAGCGCCCTTATTTTCGATCTGATTGTTAAAGACGACCCGGTTTTTGCATCCTGAGGCATTTTTCCATAAGATACGTGCAAAATCAGCATAGGGCGCAATGTTAATTTTTCCAGTAATTAAGGGTTAAAATTTTAGATTAATTTTTGTAACACAAGAGTGTCCATTAAAAAAATTGTACCGCTCTTATTTATAGATTGATCTTTTAAAACTTTACAGATCCGAATTTGCTGGATTTTTTAGCTTCGGATACGCCCAAAAAACCATAGACGTGCCATTTGAATTTCTTGAAAAAAAAACGGGCTCATAGAGATCGATTTGTAATTATTTTTTTCTAAATTTTTCGTAAAAAAAAACTTATTTGGCTTCATCTAATGTACACACTCGGTTTTAGGCGTAATTCACAATAACTAATTATTTTTTTATACGAATTTTTTTAGCTGTGCGCGCGTAACCTCCGCCGCCTGCTAAAATCACACTCTCGACGCGCCAAAAGAAGTACAACATCAAAAATCCTTGCTCAAAATAAAGGTATTGTCTGCAGATTTATAAAATAAACAAACCGAACGAAAAACGTAATCAAGCAGTTGAGCTTTTGGCTTTCCAAAGCTTTAGATACTGAAACGCTGCAGATAAAAAATTCTTTTACGTTTTACCGTCTTGTTCGAGCGTAGTGACGGCCGAAGAAGAGGCACGGATTATTACGTGCAATGCGGGCGCTCGGCGATAGTTTCCTCAAAGGGAAACTTTTAAAATATCTTGTCATATTCTTGGCGTCGATGTTACATTAACGACAAAAGTTGCCTAACGATCTATAAATTTTAGTGAAAAATTCTTAATCTAACGACGTTTGAACGTAACGCGCGCCATAAATGAATAATGAAGATTTTCTCCTGCAAGTTTATCTTTCACTTTCGGAAGTTTCTTGTATCGTAAAATATTATTTCCCCATAAACTCGGCGAAACTTTCGCATTTAAAGCAACCTAACTAATTGGGCCTCGAACAAAGTAAGGATGTGTCTCTTTGTCCGCAAGAAGAGGGACCGCCGCGAGAAAAAGTGTCGGTAATTCCTCGAATTGATTTTTGGCTTATGTTTGGGACGTAAAACCCATTTTAAGAGATTTTCGCCTTCTAAACAGATGTGCACAATATATACCGTCCTAACTTCCAATAGCGCTCGCAAAGAATTATGATGCCCCATTTTTTAATAAATTTTAAAAATGTACGTGTTGGAAATATTGGATCAGCGTTGCGAGCGGGTGGTATCTTATATATCACGAATATAATGAAGTCGTGAGCCGCGTATATTTGAACTCTGGCTCGGCAAAAATAATTACCTACATTGTGGTTATACACAAGAATTTATAACGGCTTAATTCCTCTAGCATTTTATTAAAAAGTATATGCATGCTACAAGTTACGAAGGGAACGTTTTAATATGGACGAAAGTTTTTTTTTTATTGAAAACTCCCAACAAGTAAGCCCGATTTTGATACCTCTAAACATGTTTTTCGTATGAAATATTTTATTAACGCTCATATCTCTTTTTTATTAACTCGAATAATGATTTTTTCGCATCTTCTTCGTACTTTTATCACTTACAAATAACTTTAGCGATGAAATCGTATGAAGTACTCTTTTTGAATAGCTTTTTAAAATTAGGAAATTTTTAAATATGTTTTTTGGTTCAAATTACCATAACTTGATGAAATTATCCAATAAAATATTTTTAATAATAATTATTTTTAATTAAATTAATTCTGCTGTTCTCTTTCGGTCTATCTAACCTAAAATAAATTTTAACTGCTTATAAATTATACATTGTTGATGTAAATACAACAAAATTATTTTACATAAGAAGACATAGGGTAACACGTCTACTTTGTGACCACCTATCAGTGAAAGACCGTTACAAGAAATAATTAAAATAATTAATTTATATCTACGATATATTTATTTAAGTGCGAGAAATACAAGAAATAAAGAAGTATATAGTTAAAATAATTAAATTTATAATGCAGTATGCAATATTTCAATATAATATTGAAGCTTTGAAGAACGCAATTGAAAAAGATGTGCGTAACTATCATTTATACTATAGCAAAATGAACTCGAATAAAAAAACTACACGAAGATAGATCTAAGCAAACCGTTTAAAATGAATTTTACAAAATTTTATGAACGACTTGTTTTTAATAGACGAATGAATGAATTAGTCATTCACTGGGCTATATCCCGGTCATTATTTAGGCGAGAAGGTCATTTACTGGACTTCTTATTTTATACTTTTTATAGTTAGTTATACAATTTTTATGACCAAATTGGGATAACGTTTTCATTAATTCATAGGCATAAATAGTATCTAATTTCAACTGTAACGGTTTTTTTGGGTTCTTTAATTTATTAATTTATTTTTTTTATTTCCAAATATTATGCGATGCAGCAAATTGGTCATTCACTGGACGTTTCACCCTGGAACCAAAAGAAAACGGAAAGAATATTAATTTTAAAACAAAAATGTTACGGTTAATAAGCTTTTAAACATGCGACGTTTTTTGTCGGGGTAGTTAAAATTTTTAAATTGTTTTTTTTTGGTTTACTGTAATCTATAATAATCCTCTTGCGTAAATTATTTTGAATTTCTTAGTGCTTCTTAAAAACCGCGTTTTTTAATTAATTAGTTCTTTAATAACCTTTATATTACATCTAGTCAACTTTTAATTAAGGAGATATATATTATTCAAATAGCACATAAAACTTTACAAAAGACCTTTAAATTATATAATGGTTTTTCTTTAACAAATTGACAAACAAACAACTTTTAGCTTTGAATATAATAAAATTCACAGTCCTGAAGCAAACCGCGGTTTTTTGGGGCTAGCTAGGTTCTTTTAATTATTTTTTTTTGTTTATTTATAATTACCACGAAATTACCTGTGTACCCAATTTTAACAAAACCATTGACTTAAAATAATTAGGTTAACTTTGATGCACTTTTTGTGAGTTTATTTGCACGAGTTCTTTTTAATTTTAAATTAGATATTTAGGTTGTCGGACGAATAGGTACCGAGATTTTACCAGGTGATACCTGACACCAATCGAAATAATAAAAGTTTGTATACAATATGTCCTGATTCTAAAGATCTTTAGTTTCTTAAGAAACATATTTGCAACGTGTTTAAATTGCAGAGCCGTATTAACACATTAAAATTAAAAACTTTTGTGTATTTTTTTTTTAATAACAATCAATTATTCAGTCATTCATTAGGCTATATTCCGGTCAATATTAGGACGAAAAGGTCATTTACTGAACTCCCCGTTTGATAGTTAATTTTACAAAGTTTCTGACCAAATTGCGACGTTTTCATTAATTCATAAACAACAATAATATCTTATTTCAACTGGAACGGTTGTTTTGAATTCATTAATTTTTTTACATCGAAATAGTTCTCGAAGCGACACATCGGTCATTCACTGGCCGTTTTATCCCATAAACCTCTATTTGATCTTTCGAATCGTAATTGAATAAAAATTTTATTGGCTATTTAGTTTTAAGTTTAATAATATTAAAAGATTTAATATTTCATTATATTTTTAATTGTGATTAAAGGTTTAAACATTTTTTAAATTATAAACTGATAACAAAATTCAAAATTTAAAAATTCAAAAGCACAAAATTTAATGAACACAATAGAAATGTCAGACATAGATAAATAGGTCATAAAAAAATCCTATCTTTTTTAATTTTAAATTAAATATTTAGGGTGTCGGACGAATAGGTACAGCGACTTTACCGGGTGCTACCTGCCACCAATCAAAACAATAAAAGTTTGTATACAATATGTCCTAAATCTAAAGATTGTTGAATTAAATGCGTTTTAATTTTACAATAAATGGCAACACAGCTTCGTCGAATGTGCAATTTACAATAATCAATTTTAAAAACAATCGTATATGCTCATAAAATTAATGAGCAGTTAAAAATGTTACTAGTACTTATTGAGGAAATTTTGATCATTCCTCTCGCTCGCACTTATGCGATTCTTATATCTTTGCTCGCTCCCACTCATTAAAAATACAAAAATGCTTTATCTTGCATATTTTAAAGTTAAATTTAATAAATACGAGGATGTGCGCATTCGAGCGAAAAGTGGCACATTTCCGAGCGAGGGAGGCAAATGAAGCGCGACGCGGAGCGGCGCGCTTCATTTTCCCGAGATCGGAATGTGCCACTTTGAGCTCGAATGTGCACACTCAGTTTTAAGCGTGATTCACAATAATTAATTTTAAAAACAATCGTATATTTCCATAAAATTAATGTGTAATTAAAAATATTACTAATTTCTATTGATGCAATTTTGATCATTTGCTCTCGCTTGCATTTATAAAATTCTTGTATCTTTTCACTCGCTCCCACTCATTAAAAATACTTTATCTTGCATTTTTTAAAGTTAAATTTAACAAATACGGGGATGTGCGCATTCGAGCGAAAAGTGGCACATTTCCGAGCGAGGGAAGCAAATGAAGCGCGACGCGGAGCGGCGCGCTTCATTTTCCCGAGATCGGAATGTGCCACTTTGAGCTCGAATGCGCACACTCGGTTTTAATCACGATTCACAAAAAATTAACTTTAAAAACAATACTATATGTCCTTAAAATTAATGTGTAGTTAAAAATATTACTAATTTCTATTGATGCAATTTTGATCATTCCCTCTCGCTCGCACTTATGCGATTTTTATATCTTTTCACTCGCTCCCACTCATTAAAAATACAAAAATAATTTATTTTCTATATTTTAAGTTAAATTCAATAAATAGCAGGATGTACACATTCGAGCGAAAAGTGGCACAAATTGTACTCTCAACGTGCCCCAAAAGAAGTATAACTTCAAAAATTCGAGAGACACGAGCACGTTCATGCCGTTACACCCTCTTTAACTATTTATGGGACATCTTGTCAAATAAGGTAATTCGGCGTGAAATTGGCAATAAACGGTATCGCAAGGTATTAAATGACCAAATAATTACTTGCCAGTTACAGTAACATGCATGTCATTTTAACGTGAACGATACACGGCTCCCTTCTGAAAGCGTAACGCAATTTCTTGCACATTTCCTTCGCCTTCGATAGCTCCGGCGCTAATTTCGAAATGACTGAAATATAATTAAATTTCGCTACGTCGAAACGTTTCCTTGTTATTTCCATTGTTAATTTAATCTTATTGTTAGATTAAACATTACTCGCGGATAAAGCAGTTTAATTTTGCCGGAGAACACATTGCAACGTTTTTTTTTCAAAGCCGAATTACGTTGATACGCTGAAACGTTTCGATTTAACGCGAATTACGAATTTTGTGTTCTATACAATTTTTTTCTATGTTTCAGGTACGTGATTTCCGAGTGTATTAAATTTTCAAACGGCACGTGGGTGAGTGAATATTTTTTAATCGCTGCATGCAAAATCAATTGGATGAATAATACATTACAAAAGCGCTGCAGATGGAAAACCTTGCTCTAAATATACCGGTCCTGCAATGACATCCGCCATCAAATGAAAATATTAAGAATCGTATGACTTTTACGCGATAAATCTAAATCTGCATTGTTTTTTTTTGTGACAAGAATTAAACTGATTGTTTGGTGAAATTCAACAAATATACATTTTCTTGGGTGCAAAATACCTCTATTACCCGACCAACCCTTATTTACACTTATAATCAAATAAAATAGTAGTAAAAAGTCTAACTTTATATTGTTTGAAGTTAATTCGTTTGTTTTTAAGACAGAAACGACCACGGACTTGTAAAAATTGCGTAAAAAGTGTATTTTTAAGAATGAGGATGTTTTGAATTTGGCGCCACAGTTTTTAGTGAATTTTATAGTTTGAATGTAGTTCAATTGTAGGAATCTGCTAATTTTTCTGTCAAATGTCAAAGTTAGCTCATGAATGTTTCTAAAGGCTTTTCAATGCCAACTTAAAATTATAGCCCCGCAGTTTCTAGATTTTTAGTTGTCTTAGTAACGCACTTGACTGTTTGACGAATTAACAAAATAAAATAGCGGCAATTTTAAACAGCTTGAAGCTATAAATTATTTGAAGAGGTCGGTAAATAAAATAATACGTCTCTTTTTTAAATGGAAAAAAATGTATTTATACAAAAAATTACATTTGTGTTAAACTTTTTGCGCTCTCCTTTGCACTAGTTCGCCACTTTGCTGGTGCCCCCCGCCCCGTTTGGAAATAACTGATTTAGAATGAATCACACAATTATGGAAAACATTGTTATTTCTAAAAGGGTAAACATACGTGATACACTTTTTTTTCGGCCATTATTAAATCTAAAAAAAAAATTGTAGCGAACGCGATACATTAATCTAAACAGGTAGTGGCGGTTTCAGAGGGGGGTAATTGGGTAATTACCCCCCCTAAGAATTTTTCGTTTGCTTATTTATTTTTATTCTAAAAAATTACTAATATTTCAAACAAACAAGTTAAGTTAAGATTTTTCTTTTTTATATTACCCCCCTTAAGCCAGTTGGCTGGAAACGCCACTGTAAACAGGCGCTCGAGAAACATCTATCTTATAAACCTAGAATGCCGGTATCATTAAAGATGAGAACTGTCTCGTTCTTTCTAGAAGCGGTGATACTGATACCGAGACACACATATAAGCGTAGCCGACTTCCGTAATAATCAGTCTACGACTAAGTTTACTTTCGTGCAGTTCAGTGCTCTCTACTCATCTAGTTCTCGGTGAAACTCAAGATAATCTCTAACGTGCGGCGAAGATGTTGTAAATAAATAAATACGAGGGTTAATCGATAAGTTTAGTGCATTAAAACTATAAATAATTGAGTTAGTAAATTAAATAATTATTAATTTGTTAATGCTTTTATTACATAAATTGTAGTGAACGCGTCACAATATGTATATCAATTAAAGGGATGAAAAAAATTAATTTTGCAGTCCCATGACATCTTCGTCATTTGAAAATCAATACAGAATTTGGTAGTCATCCGTGTTCTCTAAATGCAGTTTTGGTAAATCATTGTACGAGATGAATATTCAATGCAATCGAATGTCCAGTTTCTGTGTTTGCGGAATAATCTTGTAAGCAAACGTCCATCAGTTTATTTTGTCGGCTATCCGTGAATGGTGCACAAATAGCGTGGTCGCTAAACTAATTACGATAGAAACGTTAAACTTAGCGTTAACAGGTCAAGGGTGTTTGTAGAGCACTTTGGCCATTTAGATTTACGTTGTCGCTCAGCTATTTGTATTTGTTTAGTCAATTGCAGAGACGTCGAATTGGCCGTCGTCTTCGATCTGCAGCGCGAAGCCATGAATGGCCCGGCTGATTAGGCTGCAGTCGGTGGCGTGAGCAAAAATCTCCCGTCTCTTTCCTAACATTTTCAAGATGTACATAAATTGTAAAACATCGGCTCCCAAGATTGCTGGTCGGGCTTTGTGTCGAAGGGTGAATATTTTACACGAGACTTTTGGACAGATGTGGCATTAATATATTATGCGAAGAACACTTCTAAGTTTGTTCTGCAGCCGAATTCCGAACACGAAGCTCGCTTGCATTTCACTTACATTTATCCATATCAAATATTATCTATGAAATGCTTGTGCGCCATCTTTCGCATTCGAAGAGTATTTGCAATTTTAGCTCGGAGCTATTTTATATCACTTTTGGATTTTTATTTTATGTCTGTGTTAGATCCAACTGTATTCTGAATGTAATGACTCGGGGCAATGGAGATATTCAAAATATATAACAATCGATTTGATTAAATTGGAGAAGGGGAGAAAAACGTGTTCAAAAATTTAAAAAACTATTTTAATTGTTTTGTTCTGTACTTTTTGGCTTTCTTATTTCTTGTAACTTTTGTAATTACGCATTTGAATTAAATTTTGGAAAAAATAGAACACAAGTTTGATTTTTTCAAAATTTCAAATTGTTTGCCTGTGATTCTTCGCAATTATCCAAAGCCAAAAAGACGGAAAATTTCAAATCTGTTAAGTGTTGAAAGAGCCGTTTGCAGATAACCGAGCTTCTATTTTCTTTGCTGTTAATTTTTGTGTCGCATAAATCTAAAATTTCAATCCTTATTTATTTAAAAAATTAACATTGCACCCTATGATGATTAAACATATATTTTATGGAGAAAAGTCTGAGGATTCTAAAATTGGATTGTTTTTAGGTATTGCACCAAAAATAAGCACGCTTACTTTAAAATATGCAAGATAAAGTATTTTTGTATTTCTAATGAGTGGGAGCGAGCGAAAAGATGCAAGAATTTTATAAGTGCAAGTGAGAGGAAATGATCAAAATTGCACCAATAGAAATTAGTAATATTTTTAACTACACATTAATTTTAAGAACATATACGATTGTTTTTAAAATTAATTATTGTGAATTATGCTTAAAACCGAGTGTGCACATTCGAGCTCAAAGTGGCACATTCCGATCTCGGGAAAATGAAGCGCGCCGCTCCGCGTCGCGCTTCATTTGCTTCCCTCGCTCGGAAATGTGCCACTTTTCGCTCGAATGCGCACATCCTCGTATTTATTAAATTTAACTTTAAAATATGCAAGATAAAGTAGTTTTGTATTTTTAATGAGTGAGAGCGAGTGAAAAGATATAAGAATCGCATAATTGCGAGCGAGAGGAAATGATCAAACCTGCCTCAAAAAATTAACATTGGACCCTATGCTGATTAAACATGTATGTTATGGAAAAAAGTCTAAAGATTCTAAAACTGGATTGTTTTTAGGTATTGCATCCAAAATAAGCACACTACGATTTTATTTCCGTGTCAAAGTGTAAATTTTGCATAAGTTTTAGTTTTCGCGAATTCTTTTGGGGTTTAAAAAGGTAGCAGGAAAGAATGGCTTCAGCTCTCGAATGCGCCATCCTCATATTTATTAAATTTAATTTTAAAATTTGAAAAAAATTTTTGTATTTTTTGATGAGAAAAAAGTAAAGAATCGCAAATTGCCAAAAAGATAAAATTTTTTGGTATTTTAAAATTTGGTTTGGAAAAAGTCTAAAATTAAAAACGGTTTTTTTAATTACCAAAATAACACACTCTCGAATGCGCACATCCTGCATTTATTAAATTTAACTTTAAAATATGCAAGATAAAGTAGTTTTGTATTTTTAATGAGTGAGAGCGAGTGAAAAGATATAAGAATCGCATAATTGCGAGCGAGAGGAAATGATCAAACCTGCCTCAAAAAATTAACATTGGACCCTATGCTGATTAAACATGTATGTTATGGAAAAAAGTCTAAAGATTCTAAAACTGGATTGTTTTTAGGTATTGCACCCAAAATAAGCACACTACGATTTTATTTCCGTGTCAAAGTGTAAATTTTGCATAAGTTTTAGTTTTCGCGAATTCTTTTGGGGTTTAAAAAGGTAGCAGGAAAGAATGGCTTCAGCTGGGGACATTAGGGGTCTATAACAAATTCCTATTAACATTTAAATAAAAATGATATTTAAGAATTTTTTTTCCTGATAAAAAAAGTCAAAGGAACTGGCAAATAACCAAAAGATCATTTTTTTAGGTATTTAATTTTGGGTCTTGGATATCGGCCGAAAACTTCAACGCTTAATTACTCAAAAAATTAACAAAAAATCATTATTTCGAAAACAATTTTACTTTATTATCTTTAATAGTATTTCAAGAAAATATAATGTTAAACATATAAAAAATAACTCGGTAACATAGGAAACAACTATTTTATTCATTCTATTGATTTTTGAACTTTTTTGACTGATAATTTTGTAGATTTTTGAATACGTTTTTTTCCTTTCAGTTTTTTTTATTATTTTCTGCCTTCAGTTGTCTTTCTATTTCTTTATTTTCTTTTTCAATTCTTTTATCTTTTTTTTCTTTATCTTTGGCCTCCATAATTTCCAACTATCCATCAGCAGTTACTACTGAAGGTAAATGTTCAATAACTTTACGCTTTTTTTGGGATGTTTTTTTTTGGCCATAAAGTTAACTTATTAAATATTTCGTCAACTGATTGAGATTGCATAAGAATATTTGATGACTGATCTTCAATTTCTTCATTGGATGAAGGTTCTGTAGCGGCATGCAATACATTATCATTCTCTATTTGCAGAATCTCAGTAACATTGGAATTATTAACTTTTAGGATACAATCTTAAAAAGGAAATTTACTCAAAGAAATTTAAGAACAATTATTGATAAAAATAATTTTAGAATATTTGACATGAAAATATTACGACCAACTACATGGTGTCTAAAAATATTAAATCTATTTTGCTGTTGTTACTATTTGTAGACAAAACATTTTTTTTTAATATTTTTGGTTATATTGGCATAAACATATTTTGAGCTGATAATTAAAGTATTTTTAAGTTTATATGTAATGACTAATTGAAAAATATTGAATTTAATTAATCGAAATAATTAATTACTTATTCAGGTTATTTTTAACACTTATGATAAGAATTACTCAAAACCGATTTTTGAATTTTGAATTTAATTTTTTTTATGTCGAATGTTATGAAAAAAGTTCGCATTCACATCACATATATTTTCAAAGTATATAAGGGCGCTATTCGTACACTTACTATCGTAATAATATTTACAACATAGTCTATATATTAAAAAGAAATACAGTGTCCACAAACGGTATTGTCCAAAACTGGTACGTCTATCCCACTTCTGTTTTTGCAAATTTTCTTTTATACCATCAGACTCAATTTGCGCTATTTCTATAGGCGAAAATCAAAGCCATGTGGAAAGAATATTCGCGTAAATATTGTACTTTAATTTTGCATCCATCTCCTGAGAAAAAATCTTAGGTTTCGCAATCTCAATAGCTTGAACGATTGGATTAAAAATAAATAAGCTAGCAAATTATTTCCGCGTCAAAGGGTAAATTTTGCAAAATTTTTAGAATTTTACACTGTGCTAAAACATGGTCAGAACGGGACCCAAAGGACAATACTCGCATTTCGTATAACTTAATATAATGAACGTTAGTTTAACCCATAAATTTTACGTTTCGCTCTTAACTATTCACTGCCCGACTCTGTTTTTGAAAGCTTCAATATTCTAATTGGCTTCCTGTTTCCTGAATCGTGTCTTACACGTCCTTCCTTCGTCACTTCTCCACTGTATGTCCTACCCCCTTCGCTGGGACTTACTTAGAGTTTATACCACGCACAAATTTGCATTAGTATATAGTTTAATTAGTTCATGATATATCGTTCCTCCACTTCCTTGTCACTTTGTCAGCGGCACCGCAAGCGACATAAATTTTCTGCAATATTTATCAAACTCTTCAAGAAATCATTTATCAAAGCCCCTCGAGCCGTCGATTCGGAGAGAAATAAAAATTATCGAGCGGCCCCTTCGTCGATTTTCTGTTAAATTAATTCGTCTAATGGCAAAAGGCGGATTGCTTTTGTTGCAAATTGCGAACTAGAAAAATTTTCAAATTAAATTCTTTCGGAACTAGCCGATGTAAATTTTTAATTGTGCTCGCGCGAAGTGGAAATATTTCACCGGGGAAATTGAAAATGTTGATTTTCTTTGTTTTCTCCAATTTTCATTAATTCATATTACATAATTAAGCGAAGCTAATTAAAATGACTGAAGCTAGAAATTATGTACTCCCTTTCCGTAATAATAGCCGAGTACCATTGTAATATTCTAAAGTAGCATGGCTCGTGTGAAGTACTACATATAACAAACACTATTGTAGGAAGTCTAGACAAATATTTCTTAAAAGTTGTTATTGTTATCGTTGACGCTGCACCGCAGCTCGCGAGAGCGTTTCAGTTATCACAAAAGATAACACTTAAAACATAATGGAACTGAGTTATTAGTTTCGCTCGAATTGTATTAAAAAATTTAAGTTGCTCGAAAAAAAAACCAAGAGCTTTCTTAAGAGATTATTAATAGAAGCATTTTCGGTGTAATACGATCCTTAATACTAAAATGAGCTATCGATTACTAAAATGTTTTTGTCGTTCTTTAATTCTAATGGATGGATTTTCCGTCGAAGAGAACTAAACGTCGACGATAAAAAGTGATTTTTCCAATTTTAAATTGTCGGGTTGGCTAGAAAGTAATTTCGATTTTTCCAATGGAAATGAAACAGCTTTTTTATAGAAAGAATGGATTTTAATCGTTCAATAAGCCTTTGCCATCTTGTTAGAAACTTCTTCGTTTGTGGAACTTCTGGTCCTTATCAGCAAAAAACTGAACCACGTGCGATTTCAGGTCATCATCTTTAGTGAAATGTTTACCATTGAAAGAGTTTGGTAGAGATCAAAATATATGGTAATCTGATGGTGCATGGTCAGAGCTATATGGTGGATGTGACATCAGTTTCCAACCAAGCTCCAGTAATTTTTGACAAGTCAGTGAAGATGTGTGACGTCGAGCATTGACATAGTGGAATATACTGTCTTTACAATTATCCAATTTTGGCCGATTATCCCTCATGGCATCTTATCATGACATTTTATAACATTTTAATTGATTGTTTGATGTCTTGGAAGCAGCTTAAAATACGCAACATCTTTATAATCTCACCAAACTGAAAACGCGATCTTCTTTTGATGCAATTAATTTTTTTGATGGTTCTTGTGATGGTTCACTACGCGTAGACTATGATTGTTTACGGTTAATGCTATTATAGACAACCCATTTTTATCACCAGTGATGATTCGTTCTAAAAAAGGATCTATTTCCTTGTGTATCCCAAAAACTTATTCGTTGCGGTAAAGGTATTAACTTTAATTGGTCGACCATTCATGTTCCCAAACAGAAATTACTTAGGCAATAAAAACCTTGTCAGTTTTTCCCAATTGGGATCTATGTGATTAGGATGTGACCCGATATGAAAATATCTAAATGTGTTCTAATTTGATCCACGTAGATTTAATTTGATCTCTAAAATAGGTAAATTAGATCTACATCCCGACTAGAATTTTTTGAAAGGACCCGATAAGGATGTTATCAGGTTAATCTCGTAACCTGATAAGGTATAGATCAGGATAGCCTGTCGGGGACCTGATAAAGATGTAACGCAGATGAACCATAAGGTCCTTATTAAGATTGTTTTATATGGTCCTGATTCGGATTGCCTTACATGGGTCTGACCAGGATTGCCGCACATGGTCCTGATCACAAACAATAAATTGATTTTCTTTAGGGTCATCCTGACTCAATCCGTATATGAACTCCGTCAGGATAACCTGTTCAGAAATATTCTTTTTTTAAGCACGGCAATCCTGAGAAGTTCCCTAAATGGACATGACCAGGAGAACCCGATGACAAGTAAATTTTTTTATATTGGGTTCTTCCTTATGTGATCCTTATGTGGAATCTATGAGAATTGCCCGAATGAGGTTAACCGTATTTTCACCTGATGAGGTCCTTGTGATACTTCAAGAAATAAAGAAAAATTTTATTCGGGACAGATCTAGATAATTTTTTCCCACTTGGGTAAATTAATTTTATGATAACTGTGACGTGTCAGGGAATGCTAGTCTAACTAGATTTACCAGGTTAGTACCCAAGTAGGTTTTGCTTTACATCCCAATGTACGGTACCAATAAGGCAGCCCCATTACGACTCGACAAAGCTTATTGAAAAATTTCTAGTCGGACTGAAGTAAAAAATTTCAAAAACAATTTTTTTAGTCAATTTTGACAAGTGCGTTCTGTTTTATGTTGGGGAGCCTTACGAAAATAAAGAAGTTAAAAACCACTACTGTCAACTGACAAACGAAAAAAAATATAGTATAGTCCAAAATGATTCAGAAAAATTGCAACGGCATCTAGTTGCGAAAACCGATAACACTTTCTATCCGACCTAAGAGGTCGCTGCTTTAGAATTGCGTAAGGACCCCTGTTTTAATTTTTTAAATAAAATCCGTGGTCGAGTCATGAAATAATTAAATCGGAAAGCTCGTCAGATGTGTGACGAGCTTTGTTTTGCCAAATTTCGAGTTAGACGCGAAGGAGTTGCGAACTTTCGCGTTTCAAAGTAGAATTTAATTGCATCGTAATTTAAACAGAACAAAGTACAGGAAGACTTATTGATTAACGGTGTTCGTAGTCGCGTTTTATTGATTACATTGATTTATGGTGTTTGATTATTTATTTTGCACGCAGACTGGAACGTACAATAACGTAGCTAATCAAATTTATGGCTTCAACTGACAAATAAAAATAATTACAATTTACTCCCTTCGCTCCCCTTCATTTCGAACTAAAGTTAGATTATTATTTTATTGTCCATTGTAAATTTGTTGAACATAAAGCAATAATCGCAATCTCGATGAGTTCCACGATATAATTTATTGAATAATCGTAAAAGTTTTATTGGCGTGCGAGTGCGTTCTTTAGAAAGGGAAAAATGTTATGTTTTTGCATTTAACCCGCAAGGGGTACTTTTTGTTTAATTTTTTAGAGTGCCTTCGGAAATTTTTTGTTGCGACGCTAACACCTTATAAATCCTCGAAGGTGTGTGTGCGTCGGCTGTAGTCCGTTTTACGCCCTAAATCAGCGATTTCCAAACGGGGGGGCGCGCCGCCCTAGCGAGTCGCAAAGCTGGCCGCAAAAATCGATCTTTTTGTATTAATACATTATTTTCCGTTTAAAAATATGCTGTATTATTTTATGAAATACACCCGTCTCTCCATTTAGATGCAACTTATTGTGGGCGGTTCACAAAAAATTTCTGCAATGAAAACTATTTAAAAAATACATTTTTGGTGCTCGATAGAAATTAAAAGACTTTAGTAAAATATAAATTAATTATTGCGAATCATGCTTAAAACCGAGTGTGCACATTCGAGCTCAAAGTGGCACATTCCGATCTCGGGAAAATGAAGCGCGCCGCTCCGCGTCGCGCTTCATTTGCTTCCCTCGCTCGGAAATGTGCCACTTTTCGCTCGAATGTGCACATCTTCGTTTTATTGGATTTGTCCACTTTTGTGTACCTTTATCCTTCGGTTTTTCAAATCATAATTTTAAATTTAGTTTAGTAAATATTGTTTTTATATTTTAAAAACGTTTTTACTATAGCAATGAGTGGAAGGGAGCGAAAAGATACAACAATCTTGTCAATGCGAGTGAGAGGGAACGATAAAAATTATTCAACTATTTTTTTTTTAATTTATTGGTCTAAATTGTTGTGAATCGTGCTTAAAACCGAGTGTGCACGTTCGAGCTCAAAGTGGCACATTCCGATCTCGGGAAAATGAAGCGCGCCGCTCCGCGTCGCGCTTCATTTGCTTCCCTCGCTCGGAAATGTGCCACTTTTCGCTCGAATGCGCACATCCCCGCATTTATTACATATCACTATTTGTCCTACGCACCTCAAAATCAAAATTTAAAATTTAGTTTATTAAATATCGAGTTTATGTTCAAAAAACGTATTTACCATAGCAATGAGTGGAAGGGAGCGAAAAGATACGACAATCTAGTTAATGCGAGTGAGAAAGAACGATCAAAATTATTCTAATAATTTTTAGTTTAATTTATTGGTATAAATTGTTGGGTGTTTTTTACATTAATTTTTGTACTTAATAAAAGAAGAGTAATGCATCCAAATAAAATTTTGTATATACACTACAGTTATTCCCAGATTCACACGCCATTTGTTTTACACGATTTCATTTTTACACGGTTTAGAAAAACGAAAATTCTAAAAATTTTTGAGGCGTGAATTTTTAATTATTTTTTAACAATTTATTAGATAGCAGTGATATTATAGCCAAAAGCAGGAATATTTCCAATTTTGATACACACAAAAAGTAATTTATCAAAAATACTCCTAAAGTTTGCTCTATAGCGAAAATGGGTTTCTCAGAAAACTGTAAGTACGAAAAAACAACAAATGTACGTAATTCAATGATAAATTTTAATGTAAAATAAAATTAGATACCCCTACCTTTATATCCCGACTAGATTTCAATATGGGGTCGGCTTGAAGTAATGTATGGGTCTTGTGAGGTAAATATTAGGTATACCGAAATCAAACTGGCCTTATGAACTACAAATATTGTTCTAATGGGGTAGTATAGGTGTTGACAAAGTTCAATTTCCTGCATGAATGCCTCACAAGGCCCCTACAAAAAATATAAGGCACTCCGTACACACGGTAGAACAAGGTTTTCGTTAGAAACGCCTTCTGAGGTCCTTACTTGGAAAATAAAAGGTTTCCTTGTTAGATATCTCTAAGTAATTATTTATGAGCCCAATAACATATTATGAGAATTATTAAAAATACAAAAATTTATTGTTAAATATAAATTTAAGATTATTCTACAATTATCATTATATATTTTTTAAGTACCTTTAGTTTTATGCGTTTTTTAAAATGATTTATGTGTCACTTATTGAAAAATATATAATTGCTTAATAAATAGGCCAGAAAACAAATACAAATTATTGATATTTGTTTCGTATAGATTTTAAATAAATTTTAATGCGAATTATACATTTTAAAGCGTAA
Organism: Sinopyrophorus schimmeli; assembly: GCA_036325965.1. Classification (NCBI taxonomy): domain Eukaryota; kingdom Metazoa; phylum Arthropoda; class Insecta; order Coleoptera; family Elateridae; genus Sinopyrophorus; species Sinopyrophorus schimmeli. The sequence continues at coordinate 10,188,225 of JARFIZ010000013.1, read as the reverse complement.
AGGGCTCTTTTAAGGCATGCCTTACATGGCTCACAATAGGCGTTTACGATATAACTCTAATCGTTTTTACCTAAAATGATCCTCATGAGATTTTCTCAGTTCCACAGTAATGGATGTAAAGCGTCACACTTCTTATTTGGGCCTTATTAAGGCCCAATAGTCAAACCCCATCTCTCAGAACCTATCAACCGTGTAAATCGAGGAATAGGTGCTCAGTGGGCATCCGCCAAGATAATTTTTCTTAAAACAGCGTGCAGTAACGTAAAGTTTGGAAACCAGTGCCCTAAATAAATTCAGAGGCCTGAAAATATGTGGGTCGTGGCCGATCAAAGAACAGAGGTCGTAGAAGTGTCCACTTGCCTAACGCGTCATTGAAAAAGCACACTTGCCAGAAGGAAATTTTTAATACAAAAGAATTAACGTTCTAGTTTTGAAAGTAGGTCGTTATTTTTTTGTGCTTCTTGCAATTTTCTTTTTCGTCTTCGAGTTGGATTCGAAGTAAAAGCTTTTCCTCTTTCGATTCCTCACGTAAAATTGCAATGGGATTTTGCTTGTATTTTTAAATGAAATTTTTAATTGCAAACGTTACTTTCAATATTAAGTTTGTTTTTCGAAAGAAGAGAAATATAAAGAGAACTTAAATAAATATATAACTTGGGTGTGGCTTTTATTAAAAGAAAAGCGTTAAGCTTTTTTTTCTTTCTAGTAAAATTATTATTGGATCAAATTTTCAACTATGTTTTTGAGACGCAAATCCTGTAGGATTAGTTTTTTTTTAATTTGTATTGTTTTATTTTAATTTGTATTAAAATAATTTATGTTAATCTGAATAATCTTTAATGTTACCAATTATATTGCTTGAAAGGATTTATTTTACATAAATTTTATTTTAATTATGTTTCTAGCTACATTTGCCCAGCTTTTCCAAAAATCAAAATGCATAATTTATTTAAAAATTTCCAATGTCACAATTGTGTTTAAATATTTTTTTTGTTATTTTATACAAGTTGTCCAAGTTATAAAGTGAAATTGCAAGTCTTTTAAGTTCTTTACAAACAAAATTGTAGCTTTGGTTTTTTGCGACACAATTATGCGAATTTTTTTTTTAATCGAAAGCTAGCGTTGAATTCCAAATCTATATTTACAATTAATTAAGATTCCTTTGCTAAATTTTTCATTAAACGTCTTCAAGCTTTATCGATTTTATACCATGAAATTGAAGCTTCTTTTATTCCTTTTGAAAAAACATTTTATTTTGGGTTTTGGGTGGCATATTTTTATCATTTTTTTAATATACATAAACCCCCTATCTACTCATATACAAAATAAGAAATAAGATTCAATCACAAAACCCTTTAACACAGGGGTGAGCAATCTTTTTAATCAACGGGCCAATTTAAATTTTAAATTTATTTGGCGGGCCGCACTTAAAGTAACACTTGTTAATCATATACCAAACTTTATTTATAATAAACATTAGAATAAAAAAATAATAAATTTAAAAAAATGAATTCAATTTTAGAAATGCTTGGCGAGCCGCATAATCATGTTTAACAGGCCGCAAGCGACCCGCGGGCCGTGTGTTGCTCATCCCTGGCATAAATGATTGTGAATCATGCTTAAAATAGAGTGTGCACATTCGAGCTCAAAGTGGCACATTCCGATCTCGGGAAAATGAAGCGCGCCGCTCCGCGTCGCGCTTCATTTGCCTCCCTCGCTCGGAAATGTGCCACTTTTCGCTCGAATGCGCACATCCTCGTATTTATTTAATTTGGCTACCTATTCTTCGTTCTTTCAAATCATAAATCTAAATTTAATGTAATAAATATCGATTCTATGTTCAAAAAACGAATTTACTATACCAATGTACTATACCAATATATATATATATACTATACCAATATAATAGAAAGATTATTTATTAATTTTTGCATAGTAGTGGTCTGATTTTGGCACAGCATAATCTTTAATTTTATTTTTGCGTTTAAACATCAAGGGTCGGTGTGTTGTACCTCGGTCACTGTCAATAAGTTGTACCTTGGCCGTAAAATCAACGTGCAACAAATAAAAATTTAGATATACCTTTGTTATAAATCCTTTTTTTTTTAATTTGCTTCAAGTCTCGCAAGTCTCACGAAAAATTTAAATTTTGCAGAGTTAACCATTAAGTATGTGAAATTTCAGTATACGAGAAAAGTTTTGTTAATTTTTGATACAATTTTGGTGTCATCTCATAGAAGAACATTAGTAGTTCTTATAGTCCAAAAATAAATATATAGTTTTCATAGAACAATGGATTTATTTTGCTTAATGTGAATAGAACCAAGGTACACATCACCTCTGTTGTACACCTCCGGACATAAGAGTATTTACATGGGAATTTTAACATGGGCTGTTAAAGCTGTGAAAGTTATCGGACTTGTTGTACATGTATTTTTTTTTGATTATACTTTTGTGATAAAATTAAAATAAAACAGTATTCGATTAAATAGTTAGTATAACGACAATATAAGAGAAGACATTATAACTTTAAAATTATAATACACTATTTTATTGGGATAAATTGATCGTCAATATTATAGACCAATTAGTTTTTAAACAAAAAATATCGTAACCTACTTAGAAGTTTTAAGACAAGCTCTATAAAGTAATAGTTAATAAAGATTTAAAAATTGGAAAAATAATTTGATTGCATCAGGTGTAAAATCGGTTAAATTGCTAAGGCGAAATAATCCTTGGGTAAAAAGAATATCCTATAGCAAGGATCGAAAAGTATACTCAACAATTTTTAATTGTTATATTAAATTTAATAATTTTAAAGTTATAATGTCATCTCTTTATTGTCGTTATACTAACTGTTTTTCAAGAGCCCATTGTATATTTAATCAAATACTGTTGTATTTTAATTTTATCACAAAATTATAATTAAAAAAAAATTAAAATAAGTTGGCTTTATCTTAAAGTCAAACAAGCGGGTTTTCATCGGTAAACAACTCCAAATGCAGCTCTTGTACAACAACTCCTATAACTTTCACAGCTTTAACTTAAAATTCCCATGTAAATACTCTTATGTCCGGAGGTGTACCTAGGCCAGAGATCCATTAATTTTTAAATCTTATAACAATTTGAGTAAACGATTGGTAATGCTTTCAAATATTTTATGATGAATACCTTATTAGTGCCCCACTACGATGCAATTCATTTAATCAACAAATTATTACATAAGCAATTTACAAAAATTACAGGTGAAAATAGGGCCAAGGTACAACAGGTTCCCCTACTATATATTTTTTATGTTCAAAAATCCAAAATGCGATTCCATATTTCGTTACTTTCTCGTGCCTTTATTTTTATTCAGAAATTAAACGAACCCGTTTTGTAAAGTTACGAACATAAAACTAATTGTATTAAAATAATTTGACCAAACGATAAGCGCACGAGTAAATGGAGCTTTAATTAATGTTAAGTGGAAGCTGGTAATGCAAATTAATTTTTCTACCTCAATTTCTGTCTATCCTTTTTAATTTATTACAGTCGCGTTAATAAAATGCGCTTAATTCAATAACATTAAGTAATTATACGAAAGCGCCATAATTACATTTTGTAAGATGTCAGCTTTTGTAATATTACACTGTGGGGAAAATCGTAATCGATCGAAGCCACGCAACCGAAAATATTTTAGGCGTATCGAATGTTGTTGGGCGATTGCCCCCGCACCGCGCACTTCGCATTTATTCGTCAAAACAAGACGATATGGAGGTAAAAACAATAACGCTGTTTACGGAATGCATAAATTGAAGGATCTGTTAGTACTAAGAATAACTCTTGGGAACGAACGGAGCCCGCACTCCACGACATTAGGGGTCCCCAGCGAGTACACAGGAACAATGGAGTTCCGTGAGTGTTTATCCGCGTATCCTCTTCTCTTACAGAAAATGACAGTATATAATAGCGACTTCCATAGAGATTTGAAAGGCCACATCCCATGCCTAACTAACCTACTCTAATATGTAAATTGCGCAATTTCCCTTTTTATTACCTATCAATTTATCGATCGTTAATATTGTATCGTCCTATCTTCATTTCGAGCCCGTAAAAACCCGCAATTTCTTCGGGAACATACAAATTATGTTACATAACACTTTTGCGACTTGTTCGTTATTTTAAAAGCATCGAGAATCGCCCGACGCGGTTATTAGAAGAACTAATGGAACCAGTTGCTAATAAAGGAAAGATTAAAGTACAGTAAAACCTCGATTATCCGCCCCTCAGTTATACGGATTCACTATTGTCAACCGCGCTCGGACTCATTGCGAAAATTAAACCTCGGTATTTTTTATTAAATATTTTATTATTTCATTTTGTTTTTCGCACTAACCAGTGTTTTTTTTGCTTTGTTGATTTTAAGATGATGCGAGACTGTTTTTTTTAGTGATTAATATTTGTTGCGCTTTTGTAAATATATACCCAACAATTTGATCAATTTTTTTCGTGTTAAAACGGAACGCTTTGTACTCGTGCTTAAAACCGAGTGTGCACATTCGAGCGAAAAGTGGCACATTTCGCTCGAATGTACACATACCTGGCATTCATTAGATTTGTGTACTTTATCCTTCGCTCTTTCAAATCACAAAGTTCATTTTAATTTAGTAAATACTGTTTTTATGTTTAAAAACGTTTTTACTATAGCAATGAGTGGAAAGGAGCGAAAAGATACGAGAATCTCGTCAATGCGAGTGAGAGGGAACGATCAAAATTATTCAACTAATTTTTCATCTAGTTTATTGGTCTAAATTGTTGTGAATCGAGCTTAAAACCGAGTGTGCACATTCGAGCTCAAAGTGGCACATTCCGATCTCGGGAAAATGAAGCGCGCCGCTCCGCGTCGCGCTTCATTTGCTTCCCTCGCTCGGAAATGTGCCACTTTTCGCTCGAATGCGCACATATCTGGCATTCATTAGATTTGTGTACTTTATCCTTCGCTCTTTCAAATCACAAAGTTCATTTTAATTTAGTAAATACTGTTTTTATGTTTAAAAACGTTTTTACTATAGCAATGAGTGGAAGGGAGCGAAAAGATACGAGAATCTCGTCAATGCGAGTGAGAGGGAACGATCAAAATTATTCAACTAATTTTTCATCTAATTTATTGGTCTAAATTGTTGTGAATCGAGCTTAAAACCGAGTGTGCACATTCGAGCTCAAAGTGGCACATTCCGATCTCGGGAAAATGAAGCGCGCCGCTCCGCGTCGCGCTTCATTTGCTTCCCTCGCTCGGAAATGTGCCACTTTTCGCTCGAATGCGCACATACCTGGCATTCATTAGATTTGTGTACTTTATCCTTCGCTCTTTCAAATCAAAAAGTTAATTTTAGTTTAGTAAATACTGTTTTTATGTTTAAAAACGTTTTTACTATAGCAATGAGTGGAAGGGAGCGAAAAGATACGAGAATCTCGTCAATGCGAGTGAGAGAGAACAATCAAAATTATTCAACTAATTTTTCGTCTAATTTATTGGTCTAAATTGTTGTGAATCGAGCTTAAAACCGAGTGTGCACATTCGAGCTCAAAGTGGCACATTCCGATCTCGGGAAAATGAAGCGCGCCGCTCCGCGTCGCGCTTCATTTGCTTCCCTCGCTCGGAAATGTGCCACTTTTCGCTCGAATGCGCACATCTTCGTATTTATTGGATTTGCCTATAGTAATCGTCTAATCTTCAATTCAAAAAATGTAAAGTCGACAAAATTTAGATTTATTATTTGTTTAAAAATGTTACAGATTTTTTTTCTTTTGATAAGTTATCATGTTGCTCTTCTGCACGCCTAATTGCAGCAAGTCTGAAAAAAATATTTTCAGGCGTGCTTTCCAGTGTTTACAAATTTGGATTTTTATTTTGTATTTGTATTTTGTATTTTAAAATTGTAGGAGAACTTGTTGTACGTTGGCCCTTTTTTAAAATGTAATTTTTTTTAAATTTACCAACCGTTTACCCAAATTGCTATAATATTTAAAAATTACTGGGTCTATGGCCTAGGTACACCGGAGGTGATGTTACCTTGGCTCTATTCCCATTAAGCAAAATAAAAGTCATTGTTCTATGAAAACTATATATTTTTTTTGGATTATAAGAACTACTAATGTTCTTCTTTGAGATGACACTAAAATTATTTCAAAAATTAACAAAACTTTTCTCGTATACTAAAATTTCACATACATATTACATGAAGTGAAAGAAGAATCATAGTAAATGGGAAAACGATAAATAATATTAGATATGCCGATGACACTTTGATTATCGCAAGTAGCAATGAAGATTTACAGATACTCATGGATAGGGTCGCCAGAACCTGCACAGAATACGGCTTAAAATTTAATACATCAAAAACCAAATATATGATAATAAGTAAGAACAAACTATTGCAGAACAACGACATTCAAATAAACAGAGTACAGTTAAAAAAAGTAGAAAAAGCAATATATCTGGGATGCAGCATCAACAAAGAATGGGATCCCTCCATAGAGGTAAAAAGACGCATTGAATATGCCCGAGTTGTATTTCTGCGTATGAAGAAAACCCCTTGTAGTCACGATATAAACCTGACCCTTCGAATCCGAATGGTGAGAACATATGTTTTTGCAGTACTTTATTATGGAGCGGAAAGCTGGACATTAACGGAAATATTAATTAAACGGCTAAAAGCCTTTGAGATGTGGGTTTATCGAAGACTGCTTAGAATTTCATGGGTAGACAGGATTACAAACGTCAAAGTATTAAGAAGAATTCATAAGGAAATGGAGGTCGTTAAAACTGTGAAAAAAAGAAAATTGGAATATTTTGCTCATATTATGAGACATCGAGAAAAATATGATATACTACATCTCATAATACAAGGAAAAATAGACAGCAAAAGAGGACCTGGCAGACGAAGAACCTCATGGTTAAAAAACTTGAGACAGTGGTACGGGCAATCCACAGTGCAACTTTTTAGAGCAGCGGTGGACAAAATAAAAATAGCAAATATGGTAGCCAACATGATCGCCAACGACCGATAACGGTCAAGGCACTTGAAGAAGAAGATTACAATTTTGCAAAATTGAAATAATAAAAAACGTAGCTATTCATGCTATAGTCTCCAAATATGAAATAAAAGAATAAATTACATAATTACTTTCAACAATTAATAAAAATCATTTAAATTTTTGAAAAGAACAATAAATATTAACCAAAAAGGAAAATTACCAACATAAAGAGCTCCATCAGCTTGCAAAAATCACATACTCAAATATCAGACCCAGGGCTTGCACAATTGATATATGTTCAAAAACCAATAGACAAATAGTCGACACTTCTGTTTGAATATCTTGAAAAAAAAGTTATTGACAAAATATACTTACGGGATCGGTTCAGAAAATAACTGAACTTCATTACTAATTTTACAGATTATTGCCCCTTGTCTCCTTCCAAGTATTCCGGTTCTCTATTGACACACTTTTCCCAGAAGTGATTCCATTTTGCGAAGCAGCCCTGAACAGCTCCGTGACGAATTTGCTTTGATGTCAACAATACTCTGTAAACGACGTTCTTTTAGCACTTTGACCAATATGAAATTAACGCCCCCGCCCTTTAAAATTTGAGATGCTTGGCGTTTTAGTAAAACAAGTGTCTTTTCAAACATATGAATTTGGCACCCGCTTAAACTGGCGTCCAGGACAAGTAGACCGGTTTGTGACCCCCTTTCCCCTCACGAACAGACCATGACTTTTTCTAACGTTACACCACACCTGATTTTTGAATCAAAAATGGTATGATTTTGGGGCCAAATTTTTTCAGTGTATTTTAATCAACATGGGATTGTTTTGGGTTATATGTATATTATTTCTAATTTTTGGAGTACTTTTTTTTTAAATTAAACTGATTGTGTTATTACGATACAATTTTTCGCGACCTTCTCAAACACCTTTGTATTTTTATTCAATATTAAAAGCAGTAAAAAATAACAACGCAACGAATAGTGCTAAATGTAGTTCACACACGAAGAAGTTTATTAACAAACATTTAATCGTTTCGAAATAGTTTTCCGCTTTGCATATAATATTCCAAGTTCCAAGGTATTTCCGTGCAGAAGGACGTTCTGAACACGAAATGCGATATCAATTTAAACTTTATTCAAATAGATTGAAGTGATGTAACTATGAGCGTGTAAAAGCAAACTATCAATACGTCTACCTACTAAACTTTGCTAATAGCGATCACTAATTAGTGTTGTTATAAGTTCATATATGGAAGAGACAGGTTTCGTATCGAGTTACGCATTAAAATAACTCCCCTCCGTTAAATAGGCTGTTGCTAAATAATTTCCATTTTATTCCGGGAAACCATCTTCTCCATCAATGCTATTCAATTACTTTCGTTTTCAAAAAAAATACAAAACAGACTTATCTATCAGTTATTTAAGACGTGGGCAATTTTTAATTTGTTGCTAATTTACTTTAAACCTTTTTAAATTTTAATATTACCTAATTCTAAGTAGAAATTGTGTACAAACAGGTTAGAAATTAAATAAATTGATAATGTGAGACTGTTATTATGATATTGCTATGTATTAAAATATTAAATCGCAAAGAGGAATTTATAGCTTGAAAATTAGTTATTAGTTCCTATAATAAAGTAAAGAAACAATAAAAATAATTTAACTACCATAAATAAAAAACAAGACAGGCATTAAATGGATTAAAAATAGTAAGAGTTGCAAATGATTTTAGATTAAAAAATACAATTTCTTAAATCGTAAATACGGGGGAAACTATTGTGTGGAACTTATCCATTAGAGATTCTAATAAAGCAGAAAAATCATTTAAAAATTCTAACTACCACTAAAAAAGCAGGAAAGGCATAAATCATTTGGAAATGTAAGGTTTATAATTTAATTTTGATTAAAACAATTTTTTTTAAATCGCCAATTTGAAGAAACTATAGCGCAGAAGTTTTATACTATAGTTTCCATTACACCACAAAAATAATTAAAAAAATTTGATCGGCCTTAAAAATCCAATGTAAGCCCTTCAAATGATGCAATAATAGAAACACATTTTTTTGAAATTGAATTTTTCAGAGATCGATATGTGCCACTTTGAGCTCAAATGTGCACACTCGGTTTTAAGCACAATTCACAAAAATTTAGACCAATAAATAGTCAAATGTAATAAATGCGAGAATGTGCGCATTCGAGCGAAAAGTGGCACATTTCCGAGCGAGGGAAGCAAATGAAGCGCCGAAACGTTGTTAACAAACGATTAGAAAACGTAGAAACGACCGTTCTGGCATATTTCGAAAATATGTAAATCCCTTTTAAAAAATATTAGCTATCCAGAATTTTTGTAATTTAATAATCGTTAATAAACAATTTGCGAAGCATGAAATCGGCTGTTTCGGCAAATTTCGAAAATAATTTATATTATAGCATGTTATAGGGAATTAAATTCGAATTCTACTTAAACATAGAGGGCTTTGCCATAGGCCGCTGCGCTTTTGTTCCCCGCGGCCGCCATTCGAGTGCGTGGTTAATGTTATGTGGGAGGTGTTTGTGCCAAATTGTGATACAACTTTTTCAAATTTAAATAAGATAAAATTACCGAGACGTTCTAAAATATGTGTTAAAAGTGCCATTAAATAGTGCCACTTCGATTGATAATAAAAGGTTAGTGGTAACTTTGATATTTAATATGTAAATTGTAAATGATTGTTTGTGGCTGTTTTACACGGGATATCATAGGCCGGCTTCGATGGATGTCGTGTACGAATTCTGTATATGCTTTTTTCTAATGATTTCGTCTATTTAGCTTCCATCGACCATTGCGGAATAAAATGCTATTATTTAGGGTAGAATTTACGCCATATCCAAGATGGCCAAGTGTTTTATTTGTGCTATTTGTTAGTATGTGAATTTTCAAACGGCCCAACGTTGTCTGTACTGCGGCGACGCCATGACACCCGCCACCTTCCCCAATTAGAAAATTCAAATTCGCAAATGCCTTAATAATACTTTAATTTTTTGCTTTTATTGGGGAAAAATTAAATGAAAGCCGAAAAAAAAGCTCTGCGGTTTATAATCTTACTAAACCGGTGTAACATTTCTACGACAGATAAATTAATATACGTTTACAATTTATGCCAATAACGTAGACGTATAATCAGTTGAATAATTTTAATCGGTCTCTCTCACTTGCACCGACAAGATTATCGTATCTTTTCGCTCTCTTCCCCTCATTGGTATAGTAAATTTGTTTTTTGAACATAGAATCGATATTTATTACATTAAATTTAGATTTATGATTTGAAAGAACGAAGAATAGGTAGCCAAATTAAATAAATACAAGGACGTGCGCATTTGAGCGAAAAGTGGCACATTTCCGAGCGAGGGAGGCAAATAAAGCGCGACGCGGAGCGGCGCGCTTCATTTTCCCGAGATCGGAATGTGCCACTTTGAGCTCGAATGTGCACACTCGGTTTTAAGCACAATTCACAACAATTTGGACCAATAAACTAGACGAAAAATTCTTTGAACAATTCTAATCATTCCCTCTCACTCGCATTGACGAGATTGTCGTATCTTTTCACTCCCTTCCACTCATTGCTATGGTAAATACGTTTTTTGAACACAAAATCGATATTTACTAAACTAAATTTAAATTTTTGATTTGAAGGTGCGTTGAACAAATAGTCAAATGTATTAAATACGAAGATGTGCGCATTCGAGCGAAAAGTGGCACATTTCCGAGCGAGGGAAGCAAATGAAGCGCGACGCGGAGCGGCGCGCTTCATTTTCCCGAGATCGGAATGTGCCACTTTGAGCTCGAATGTGCACACTCGGTTTTAAGCACAATTCACAATAATTAATTTACTTTCTTAGACGCCTATGTTGAAGTGTCAAATTTTCGTTGATTATGCGCGCGCAACTTCCGTTGCCTGCAAACATTTTACTCCCAACGCGCCAAAAGAAGTATAACTTGCCCTACAAAAACGGGACATGCCTTAAATCAATTAAAAACGTACAACTATCATATGATTCAATAATAAAAAATTAGATGTAACCCTCAAAACCTGTCTCAACTTACTACTAATATATTATGCATGCACTAATTACGAAAACGTCGATAAAATGTAATATCTATAAGAGGGCACTTCGAATCGATTTCCTTATATTAAAAGGAAGAGCTTTAAAATATTCAGTTATGGGAAATGTAAATATATGGGAAAACATTCATTTGCCGAGCATAACCGAAAAGTTGTTTTAAGCCGACGCAATTTGCTTTAAGAGAGGTAGAAATTAGATTATTTAACTTCAAGTGTGTCGTATAATTTAATTTCCCACTAAAGTTGCAAACACAACTTTTGTATTGTCATAATATACCTGAACGTGTCCCGAAGGAGAACCAAGTTTTCGAACTTTTAGTATTTGATGAACTTCCGCTAAAATTATTCAACGTTGTTTTTATTAAAAAAAGGAAGAAAAAAACACTAAACGAAAAAACATCGTTTTTCGAAAACTTTCTCGCAAAGATTAATAGGAATTCGACAATTTTTTTTTCCAAATGACGGTCAAAAAACCCCAAAATTGCGTCAATCGAAAACTTTACAAAATCAATTAGCAAACGCATCTTCAAATTAAGTACAGTGAAGTACGTTAAATGGGATAGAGCAAAGAATAAATAACTTAATGACGTCTAATGAAGACAGAAATGCTTCCTAGTAAAAACTTAAAATTAAAAATTAAAGATTATTGCCTTAAGGACCTTGATCCGCTTTCATTTACCTTAAGTCATACAATATTTACAACTTAATCGTTTTCAGATTCGGTGGTGCGCTGTAAATTTTATAAGATTGGCCTTAAAGGCTTTATTTATAAATATGTAGTTGTTTATTTTATAAATAACGGTTAAATGTTAATTTCCTTATTTATTTTACTTCTCGATTGAATTGTTTCATTAATGCCAATATGTCATTATTTAATTTTGTTCTGGATAAAAAAATTTAATAAGCAAATTGTTTTTTTTAGTCATACACTCTAATTTGGTGTTTTTTTTCGATTATAAATACTTTATTTTATTTAAATACGTAATTTAATTAATTTACCTAATTAGATAAATGTCAGTCTTCTGGGGATGGTATTTTTTTTAATTTGCCCTATCATTTAATGGGCGCCGTTTACATAAAACCACAAATTTATATATATTAAATTTTATCTTTTAATTTCGTTATTTTTTTAATTTTGTAAAACGCAAACAAACACGTCGTTGCGCAAATATTTAGGACATGGTTGAAAAAACTTTATAATATATTTACTATCTTAGTAAAATCGCGAAAAATTAGTTTTGATTGTAATTTTTGCATCAATTTGTTCTTCAAAAACGTGTCTAAAATTTTCCTTTAAAAGGGCGAGATGACACGAAAGAAAAAGTGAAAGCGTTTACTACACTTAGAAATCTTGAATAGTGATATACAATATAAAAAACAATTGGATAAAATGTAAAAGTATTAATTGTAAGTTTTAATAAATTTTTTGTTGCACTAGCAAAATATTAAACTTAAAAAAAAATTTAAATGTCCCATAGTTATTTTTGGTTATTTTGCTGTCTTCTTTGCGTACTTTAATTACAGGTCTAGCGAAGTGGAACTTTCTGATATTACATGCACTTGCCATAGCTCGCAAGATCATTGACTTTTCTATCACTTCTGTGACCCCTTTTGCTATTTTATTTTTCGAAAGGCGCTTCTGTGTAACTCTGTAAACTTTTAACTCTTATCCTAGAAGAAAACAATTATGTTTATTGATATGTAAAAACTACACTATGGCAAATGATCTACAATTAATTTTGTTCACGGAAGGAGATACGTTTTTTTTTAAATTTGTAATAATGTTGAAATTAAAGATTAGGACAATAATATATCTTAAATTAGCGATTATCCTCGATTTTGTTCACGTGGTATACCTATAAAGAAACATAAGTTTGTTCTATTACCACTATTTTCTAATTTTTCAACTTTTGTGCCGAAATTTTAAATATTTCTAGCTTATCAGTATTGTAGATTAATCGCTACGAAATTCTCTACCTACTAATTAAAGGCCCGTCCAAATCGGTTCTGTCGTTTTGAAGATTAGCTTGGACAAACAAACAAATAGACAGACAGAAAGACAAAGCCTCTTGAAACCCGTGTTTGGGCTTTGGTAATGTACAAATGACCATATGCGCTTGAGAAAAAGCACATATTTTGAAATCACAGACACAGGTACTCTTCAATTTGATTTATATTTATTTATAAATAACTTAATACAAAAATTAATTTTAGAAACAAGTTTTTGCCACTTACTTTACAATTTGATGAATTTTGCGTAAAATTACTATATTTAAATTGATTCGGATATTTTTCTGTTTGCTTTTCCCTATTCAAAACTTGATCTTTTCATACGGACTCTGCTCTACTTTTTCCCCGCGATAATTTTTGGAAATCTCTAAATTATTAGTTGCCCAACAAAATTAATTAGAAAATTATTCGTCCATGGCTTACTTAACATATTCTTTTTGGTTGATGCAAAATATTGTGGCGCATAAAGAATTTTATTGCTTTAAACTAATTACATATTTCCATGATAATCTTCAGCCAATAGTTAATTTCTCCTCGTACAGCAGGGAATAATGGATGAACATACACGGTCCGTGTCGATGCCTCGATAAGATACACGCACGATTATAAGGTCAGTTCACAGTAAGAGATTGTGCCGTGCGAATGCGATACATCAGAAACGTTGATAATTAAAACTGTAAACAATTCAATATCCACTTTCCACCCCCATCTCGCCCATTATTTATTTAATCGGATCCGTGGTGTACAAAAATCGCTTTTGCGCTACTTTAAAATCCACGAGGGCACGAAACGGTACGATCAGAAATTGCGATCTAATAATTTTCGACTGCATGAGTTCGGTTTTGCGTGATTATGCTATCGAAGGCCGTTTCATATTTTGAGAGCGAATGCAATTCTCTATAATAAATTTTTATGAAACGACTCGCTTCGGGTTAGGAGCAAGCAATCTGTGTAAAATTACAAATGATTCGTTAAACGTTTAATTGCAAAGTATCGAAGGCGAGTGCAGCTATAGAAGTTTTAGGTTACGTGAGCGGAATATCGCGTGGGCCCTTTAGCGGTGCAAAGATTGGAAAATCTCAGAGTAATCGGGAAAAAAGTTGAGGATTGTCGAAGTGCATTTCTTGGGACACTAAATAGCTTTCAATATCGTTTTGCGTTAAATTACGAATGGTGATGTTAATTTTATATATCAGGGGTGGCCAAGCTCCTTGATAGTCCGAGCCATTTTTCAAAATTTGAAATTTTTTGCGAGCCGCAATTAAATACGTATTTAAAAGGTATACAAAAAAAGTATTAAAAAAAATTTTTTACAGAAATTATATTTATTGAAAACATAAATAAAAGTACAAAATATGTGTATTGAATTTAAATATTAAAAATTAAACACATTTATTTTACTTCTCTTTAAAATTTCAAGAGTCACAATTAATCTTTCAAAGAGCCGCATGTGGCTCGCGAGCCATACCCTATACTCAAAATCAACAATAATGGAGTTATGTTAAAAAAAATAAAGATTGGAGTTACTGGGCTATCGAGCATTGAAGTAGGGCAAACTGCCCAGTCTGTGACTCTCTACCAGTGAATGACCGCTAAGAGAAATAATTAATCATAACAGGGGTTCCCAAATTATAATTAAATAAAACAACAAATTAATTATTTAATATCTGCTAGAGCAATAAATAAAGATATTCTTTTAGAAGGGCGTTGCAAAAAATTACAACATGTAAAGGGAGTCGCAATATAAAAAACATTGACAACCCCTGGTCTATAAGGAAAACAGTCTTCCATTATAAGTGGCGTGGGTGCACCCTCTGTAAATCCTAGTACAGTGGAACCTGGAAAACTCGAATTTTAAAGATAATGCAAAAAATTTCGAGTTAATGCGTTTTCAGCTTGGCGAGTACTGAAAAATCTATTTAAATACCTTTAACTATTTTCAATTTTTTTTTCTCCAATTCAAAAATACCGCATTTGATTAAAACATTATAAAGTAGGCATAAATATAAGTGTTAGTACTATTTGTATTACTTTTTAGAGAACATAATTAAAACTTATCAAACTTTCCTCTATCAAAATATGTCAAAAAAGACTTATTTTTTAATTTACAAAATTCCGCTTATAACGCAACCACTGGACATTTTTTGAACATGTAACTACCTGTTTGGCAAATCTAAAAATTAATACTTTGAAGGCTTTGTGAAAAATCAATACATAAATTCCGCCTTTTTACGTAACGCAAAATTTGCCTTAACTTATAGGCAGCTTCAATACAACGTGCTTTGAATGTAAGATATGTGCTTTAGAGAAAAATTAGAAAATTTAAACTATACAAGTCTTTAAAACATTTTTTTAAATGGCTTTAATATATTACTTAAAAATTGAAAATGTAAATATTTGTGTAACTGTATTTTTTACTTCAACTTTTATAAATTAATTTAAACTAATATCTATTACTTTTATGAAAACATAATTAAAGCTTATGGGCGATTCCATTATCGCGGGTGCAACATTTAGACGCATGTAAAGTACCATAATAATAAAATAAAAAACATCTTTGATGAAATTATTCTTGGATAGGCTACATTTTAACATGTTCACTTTTAATTCATTTATAAAAATTTTAATTTTTTTTTTGCGACACTTCTTTTAAAGGTTAGTCGTTTTTAACCTCCACAGTTCTCTATCCTCCCAGTCCCCTCTCTCAAATTCCTTTCCATCATTATTCTTTGTACATGTGTTTTCTATTTTGTTGTTGGTCTTCCGCGCCTTCTTCTTCCTGGTGGATTCCATTCATGTATTTCCTTAATTAAATATTTAAAAAATCAGGCGGGAGGTTAAAAGCACTATGGCGGGTGCAACAAAGTTGGCCTAACCTCTCTAAATTATCATACAAAAACACAAAAGTTTGTTAATTGTGAAATATTTATTAACATATGTCTTCATATTTCATAAAACATTACATTAATCAAATAAAGAAACTAAAACATAGTATAAAAAACACAAATAAACAATGAATTATTCACTTTTGAAACAATCGCGGGTGCAACACGTCTAATTTAAGTGAATATAATCGTCAATATAAACTTATACAGAAACAAAATATGAGATCAAACAATGTTTATGACTGATCGGTACTATCTTTGTTTGTCACTTATGTTAATTACTTCTTTTCAAATACGTCAATATTGGCCGAAAATTGGATGAACATATTATTTACATCAATCTTTTTCCAGTTTTAGAGCATACTTCTGCTGGTAATTTTGAAGGTTCAAGTGACCTTTTTAGAGATTCATGATTTGAAGATTCATTATTTGAATTACTGTAAACATCGAAAACGTACAATTTTGTTTTATATGGCATGAAGGATTCACTCTGATCCAATACTTTTATTCAATATCAATAGTATAGTCAAAATTAACATTTTTATTTTCCTTATTGTCTTATTGTGTTTTATGTTATTCTGATTTTGTTATTATATTAATTTTAATACTCACTATGTATATATTGATATTTTACGGCCCTTAAGGAACACTTGTTCTAGGGTCGCTTTTCCTTTAAATAAATAAATAAATACTGAAGGCAAGTAAAATTTATTTTTTTTTAAATATTAAATTTAGACCTTCTTCTTTGTACTCATATCGAAAAAAGTAACAAATATGGTAGTCGAAAAATTAATGCCTTGAATCGTCTCTAGCGGAATCGCCCTTATCAAACATTCTTCTATGAAAATGTCTCAAAAAAGACATCTTTAAAAACACAAAATTCCGCTTATAACGCAACCACTGTAAATGTTTTGAACATGTAACTACCTGTTTGGCAAATCTAAAAATCAATACTTTGCGGACTTCGTGAAAAATCAATACTTTGAAGGCTTCGTGAAAAATCAATACATAAACTCCGCCCCTTTACTTAAAGCAAATTTGCCTTAACTTATAGGCAGCTTCAATACAACGAAAATGTAAGATAGATGCTTCAAAATAAAATAAGGTTGAGGAGCACTGCTCTAATGTACGTAAATAACTCTAACGACGCGAAGCCCGTTTAATATCGACGTGAAAAATTGTTATAATTTCTTCGGGTTTAAATGATAAATTGATTGCGTCATCGCCATCAATTCATTTGCATGATCCAACGTCAACTTTCTAATTTACATAACTATCGAGCAAGTTTTTCCATTTTAGTTTTATAAATAGTACAAATCAGTTTTTGCTTTAACAAATCGACGATCATTAACGCTAATCCCGAATTTATTGAAAATAGCTTCGAAACTCGGGGGGATTTATTCGACAATAATTAATAGCAACTAAAACCCTTTTATAAATACTATTAATATCGGGAACGTCAGAAATTCTGCTATTGTAACGTAAAACTTTGTAAGCTCGGGCCTAAAATATTAGTTTACGACGATGTTAAAATAGAATAGCTCAGCCGCCCCTAAATAAAACACCTTAGGTTAATCATCCCTGACACATAAAGGTTAAAAACGAAATATAAACGTGGAAAGGACTAATGGATATCCTTATATTTCAAACAGAGGGCACCTACTGCACGAAAATAATTCTGGCTTTTTCGAGATTAATGTTTTATAAATTCGGACATTTTTCATACGTACACATCAACGGCGCAACCCCATTTTCTTCACAAATATTTCAAAGTCCTCTTTGCTGCATATAAAATCTAAAATTAACGGGGGCTTAATTTATAATCCCTATTTATCCTCGCTTTTAACACGTTTTTTTTTCTCGCACGTTTCGCAAAATAGAATTTGTTAAATTTGGGATCCGGCCCGCTACATCAATTTTTATTTACATTTAATTAGTTTTTAAGCGGGCCAACTGCACCCCGCGCTTTCGGCTTGCATTAAGGACCTCGTAACTCTTTCATAAAGTAAAAAAAACAGCAAATAAAAATTAAGGAGGGCCCGTTAAGGGGGATATTAAACGCAAGAAGTTTTAATTTATTATTTACGAATGCTTTTTATAAGTTTTTGAAGTTATACTTGTTTTGGCGTTTTGAGAATTTGAAAATTTTAGCAGGCAACGAAAATTTGACAATATAAAGTTAGCTATATGAGAAAATAAATTAGGCATTGTGAATCGTGCTTAAAATCGAGTGTGCACATGCGAGCTCAAAACGGCACATAGTCGTCTTTATTTTTAACTTAAAATATGCAAGATAGAGATTTTTTATTTTTCAATGAGTGGGAGTGAGTGAAAAGATACAAGAATTTCATAAGTGCAAGCGAGAGGAAATGATCAAAATTACATCAATAGAAATTAGTAATATTTTTAACTGCACATTATCTTTATGAACATATATGATTGTTTTTAAAATTAATTATTGTGAATTGTGCTTAAAACCGAGTGTGCACATTCGAGCTCAAAGTGGCACATTCCGATCTCGGGAAAATGAAGCGCGCCGCTCCGCGTCGCGCTTCATTTGCCTCCCTCGCTCGGAAATGTGCCACTTTTCGCTCGAATGCGCACATCCTCGTATTTATTAAATTTAACTTTAAAATATGCAAGATAAAGTAGTTTTCTATTTTCAATGAGTGGGAGCGAGTGAAAAGATACTAGAATCCCATAAGTGCAAGCGAGAGAAAATGATCAAAATTGCTTCAATAGTTATTAGAAACATTTTTAACTAGACATTATCTTTATGAACATAGTATATGATTGTTTTTAGAATTAAATATTGTGAATCGTGCTTAAAACCGAGTGTGCACATTCGAGCTCAAAGTGGCACATTTCGATCTCGGAATGAAGCGCGCCGCTCCGCGTCGCGCTTCATTTGCCTCCTCGCTCGGAAATGTGCCACTTTTCGCTCGAATGCGCACATCCTCGTATTTATTAAATTTAACTTTAAAATATGCAAGATAAAGTAGTTTTCTATTTTCAATGAGTGGGAGCGAGTGAAAAGATACTAGAATCCCATAAGTGCAAGCGAGAGAAAATGATCAAAATTGCCGCAATGGATATTAGTAACATTTTTAGCTACACATTATCTTTATGAACATATATGACTGTTTTTAAAATTAATTATTGTGAATTGTGCTTAAAACCGAGTGTGCACATTCGAGCTCAAAGTGGCACATTCCGATCTCGGGAAAATGAAGCGCGCCGCTCCGCGTCGCGCTTCATTTGCCTCCCTCGCTCGGAAATGTGCCACTTTTCGCTCGAATGCGCACATCCTCGTATTTATTAAATTTAACTTTAAAATATGCAAGATAAAGTAGTTTTCTATTTTCAATGAGTGGGAACGAGTGAAAAGATACAAGAATTTCATAAGTGCAAGCGAGAGGAAATGATCAAAATTACATCAATAGAAATTAGTAATATTTTTAACTACACATTATCTTTATGAACATATATGATTGTTTTTAAAACTAATTATTGTGAATTGTGCTTAAAACCGAGTGTGCTCATTCGAGCTCAAAGTGGCACATTCCGATCTCGGGAAAATGAAGCGCGCCGCTCCGCGTCGCGCTTCATTTGCCTCCCTCGCTCGGAAATGTGCCACTTTTCGCTCGAATGCGCACATCCTCGTATTTATTGAATTTAAGCTTAAAATATGCGAGATAACGTGTTTTTGTATTTTTAATGAGTGGGAGCGAGTGAAAAGATACTAGTATCCCATAAGTGCAAGCGAGAGAAAATGATCAAAATTGCCTCAATAGATATTAGTAACTTTTTTAACTACACCTTGTCTTTATAAACATATATGATTGTTTTTAAAACTGATTATTTTGAATTGTGCTTAAAACCGAGTGTGCACATTCGAATTTCGGAAAAATAAATACGGCTCAGAGACGAATGTGCAGATCCTCATATTTAATAAATATTGTTTACATTAACTTTTCGATTTAACACAAAAAGAACAATGCACCTAAATAAAAATTAGGCGAAAAAAAAGCAATTCTTTCTATTTTCATACCACTAGTCACACAAACTTAAGTTAAGCAACGTAAGACGTGGTTGTATTTAATTTAGTCATGCCAAAGAAGTATAACTTCTAACCCGCACCGGTTTTTTTTTGTTACCATCCTTGATGTGTTTTGCCAATAACAAAAAACGCATTTCTAAGGACAAAACAATTGAAATTAAGAATTTAATTGTATTTTATTATTCACAAACGTGTTGGATGATTAAAAAACATTAAATTGCATTCTGAAACGTTATAATTTCGTTTTACTTTGTGTTTCAAACAAGAACTTCTTTTTTTAATGCATCCTTCATGTTGCGTTTAATTATTACACGTTTAAAGAGAATTAGTTAGTAATTAATTCGAGCAAAATAATTTTAAAACAATTTTAATGTGTGCTTTATGAAGATTGATTTGGTTCGTTGGGAATTTTGTTAAAAAAATTATTAGTGGCAAATGTAATAAACTAAATCGGGATTACGTTAATCGTGTGGAATGATTAAAAGGCTGATAAAAAAATTAGTTTTATGGTAATGAATGTTAATCGTTTCGGTAATCCATTTTCCTACATCTTATTTGGAAATTTAACTTTGTAGTTTTACCAAAATTAGAAGGCTCGATTTATGTATTTTTAAACACAAAGAAGTTATATGGGTTCAAGTCCTCCTTTAGAAAACAGTCCATTTTGCTTAAAAAAAAGTAATAGTGTTTAAATTAATTAATAAAAGTTGAAATAAAAAATAGAATTAAACAAATATTTGCATTATCAATTTTTAAGTAATATATCAGTCATTAAAAAAATGTTTTAAAGACTTGTATAATTTAAATTTTCTAATTTTTCTTTGAAGCACATATCTTACATTCAGAGCACGTTCTATTGAAGCTGCCTATAAGTTAAGGCAAATTTGCGTCCATAAAATGTTAAGTAAAGGGAGGAGTTTATGTATTGATTTTTCACGAAGCCTTCAAAGTATTGATTTTTAGATTTGCCAAACAGGTAGTTACATGTTCAAAATATTTACAGTGGTTGCGTAATAAGCTGAATTTTGTGAATTTCAAAATAAATCTTTTTTGAGATATTTTCTTAGAGGATAGTTTGATAAATTTTAATTATGTTCTCGAAAAAGTAATACAGATTAGTACTTACCCTTTTATTTATGCCTACTTTATGTTTTGATCAGATGCGGTATTTTTGAACTGAACCACTTGTTTTATAAGTAATAAACCGTTTGAGGACCGTTGAAAAAAAATGTTTAAAACGAAGCACCTTAATGTGTATGCAGTGTTTCCATTAAAATCAATTAAATGTGGTATTGGATTATCTCGTTAATAAACTGTTCAGAATCTATGTAAATAACTGATTTTATGTCTTATTAATAATAATGATGTTTTTCTCAAAAGTATTAAGATGCAAAACTATGAATACATAATAGAGTGTAGGCAAAAAATCGACTTCCTCGTGCTTCAAAATAAGGAGTTGTAATTGCTTATACAAATTAGTTATTGTTAATTTAGTGTTTAAAAATATTCTCCATGTAAAAATTTATAGGCGTTTTAAAAGTCAAATATGTGCATTTCTCGAGGTGGCTACGGCTAAAAAAAACGAAAAAATCCAGATATTGTAACTTGCATACACGGTAAAAAGCATGTTTGAATGACGTCACAGATAGTCCACGTGCGTTTGATATACCTGTCAAATATTTGCAAAGTGCCGTGATTGGCCCATGGTTAAATTTTATTGGTTGTTTTTAATAAATAGGTGGGCATATAATTTATTGCTATTTAAATGATTCAGTACGGGTTGCGCGTTTAAACAGTGAACACGTGTGCCAATTTCGCCGAGTTTTCCGATGGGCGCTCCGTTCGATGATTGGGACCGGGTCCGGAGTTTCGGTACTTCAATTGGGATACCTAAGGTAGCATTTTTACATCTTTTGCCTCTCCAACAATCAACTTCATTTATTCTTATTGATACTTCGATTAGTGCAGTTTAATTACTTTGATAATTTTTGGATTTTGGTGCCCATTTAAGTAACATATGGTTTGATTAATCAAATGGGTCAAACACAAAGCAGTTGATTGTTGTATAAGGCTGTGATTTTCTGATTATTTTGTGTGTATGGTGGTTTAAAGCAGCGGATCTTAATCCTTTGAGGCCCACCGATTAAAAAACACCGGTTTAAAGGGTTTAGAGAATTGAAATAAATTTTACAAACTGTGCTTTAATACAATTACGATTTTGAAAAAATATGCAGCTTAAGGTAATAATTTCATTTCAAGTGGAATGTACGAAGGAGCAACGACTGCTTATCAATTTTGACCAAGGTGTTTTGAATGATATCGCTTTGGTAATATGAGTTCTTATGCGACGTTAGACTATTTGTGGCCTTCTATTTTATTTACCTATAGCCGTTTCCCGGGACTTTGCTCTCGTTTATTGTTAATTGGGAACATTGAAATTATTTAACACGTAATTGGTTTCTGAGGGATGTCACACAATTGGAGAGTAAGAATAAGATTAGAGTCAAAATTTACAAAAAGCTGAAAAAAATTTGATATAGGTGCACACTCACGAAACTTGCTATTTGGTACAAAACACATATAAATGCAATATTGTAAAGGATGTACAAAATTAAGGGCCTTAGACGAGTCACTGTATGTTCGGAAAAAGGTATAGCAGTAATTTTTTTTAAACAACTATATTTCGGTGTTTTTTATGTGCCATTTTGAGCTCAAATTGCACACTCGATTTTCAACCATAATTAACCTTCCGCATACTAGATGACTAAATGTCACATGCCATACTAGGTGGTATTTGCCATACCCCAAAAATAAAATGAAATAAAATCTACAAAATTGTAGTTTATGAAAGTTAAATGATAACAAATATATTTTAATAATCAATAATGAATAAGTTTAAGTAAAACACATATTTATTTAAGCATTAGAACAGATTTTTGCTATTAAAAATACAAAAACTTAACTATTGAGTTTTTTCTTGAGTACTAAATTTTAATGATACGTGTCAATTACGATACCGAATATTAAGAAAACCTAACAAGAATTTCATTCTTGCTTCCTTATTGAAATATAAATTAATTTCACGGCAATGTCTTAATGATTCGCAATAATTTAGACCAATAAATTAAACGAAAAATTAATTGAATAATTTTAGTCGTTCCCTCTCATTTGCATTGACAAGATTATCATATATCTCGCTCCCTTCCACTTATTGCTATGGTAAATACGTTTTTCGAATATAAAATCGATATTTGGGTGATTCCATTCTAACTGTAATTTTTTGTGTCCTATACGGTTTGCTCTCATTGGTCATACATTATAAATCGATTAATGAAATTTTTGTATTAATACCATTATCATGAACGTATTTCATCACTTTTCTTGTATAATATAAGTTGCAGTCCATAGAAAACTTGCGAAATGTCACTTAACTGTCAGTACCGTGTCATATCCTTTTCTATAATTTACCTATAAATTGGTTATTTTTTTGTTGCAATAAATAATTCAAACCAATTAACTGATAAATCTTAATGTATGTAATAAAAACTTAAAAGAAATTAACAATTTTTTTTAATACATCAATTTAAGATTGAATTCCGGCTTAATGACTTTTGTCCTCAGATTTAAGCAAATTTTTAAATTTGAATGTGTATGACTCGTGCGCCATTTACCTCGAAATTAATTAAACAACTAACAAGCCATATTGAAAGTACGTTAACTGAGTTATATTTACAAACATCACGCAAGTGAAATTCTCAAGCGAATTTGTGTCATTTTAAAACTCAATTTTTAAAAGATGATGTCATAAATTTACTTGGCAGTACCGTGGTATTGGTAAACTTAATTAACGATTAATTTTTTTCATCATAAATAATGAATTTCTGTACTTATTACTAGCCTAAATTATAGGGTAATAGGATATTATCAAATTCATAATCAAAAAATTACAGTTGCTATTTTAATTTAAAATGTCAGTATGGTGGCGGTCAATACCATGTCAAAAAATAATAAAAATATATTTAATTGTTAATAAACAATATTAAGTTGCTTTTATTGCTCTAATAAGAATGTATGCAGACAACGTATGAGAAAAATTGATTATTCTTCAAATGATAAGGTGGGAAAAATAAATAACAGAATGACGCAAAAAACAAAAAAATCGGAGAATTCATCCCAAGAAGTTAAAAAATTGCCAAAGATGACTGAAACTGTATCACTCTGTAGAAGCTTAAACATTAAAAATGCTGTGATGAAAACCAAAAAAAGATTTAATTAAGTTAATTTTTGTGAAATGTGTTAGATTTGAGTTGATTAATGTTTGATATAAATTATAATGTAGGGGTGAGGGGGGCAGCTTTGAACAGGGGCAGCTTTGAACTCCGTTAATTAAAAATTGAATAAAACATTTTTCCAACCGCGAAATTTAAATTTAAGGTGGCAGCATGGCTGCCAACTAGTATCCATCAACAGTTGTTTTATTTGTTATGTTAAACCTAACTTACAATTAATAATCGAATTTACGCTACAATTCTAAAATATTTATTTTTTGGATGTAAGCATCTTACAGGTAAAATAACAAAAAAATTATTAATACATGAAGGGTCATCTAATCTTTATATCTTTCACCATCTAATTACAATAAAAAATTTCATTGTTATTGATTAACAATTAGTTTAATTAAATTAATTATCTCAAATATGTTATTGGGGCAACTTTGAACAAGAAACGAGGGGCACGTTTGAATACTTATAAACCGAATTAATTTTAATTCTTATAAATTTTTCTAACTTTTAAATTGTTTCTAAAAAAAATATGCGATCTTTATTACGTGGTTATTAAGTATTTTTTTAATTTCATGGTCAACCATGGTTAGAAATTATAAAAAAAAACGGACAATCAGTGCCAATGAATTGTTTTTTAATCATGCAGCGCCAGATTGTGTCTCCTGGAATAGTACGTTTAGTGTAGGTCTGTTTATAGGGTGTTGATTACTTCTTGGTTTGACTGTACCTAAGAAAAAACTAAGTCTAACGTTCATCGTTATAAAATAAGTCTCGTGAGCTAGATTTATTTAATTATATTTGAGTAAAGTTATTAATGTTAAAGATTTAATAATTATATAGTCACTTTGTTAATTTATCATTATTTCAAAGATTTTATAAATTTTAATTAAACTAATAAATGAAAGATTTAACTTTGAAAAATAAGAGCAATAATATAATTTATGAGTGAAATAATAATAATTTATGTAGTGGTTTTATATATTGTTCAAACCTGCCCCAGGCCTGTTCAAAGGTGCCCCCTAAGGGGGGGCACCTTTGAACAAACTGACCTATTTTTAAATTAATAATATAGCTTTGATTAAGGCCTTTTTTTTTAATTAATCAAGGTGTATTATGAAGTAGAGTGATCAATGTATTGATTAAGACATAAAACATATTTTTTCGTTTATTACATTAAGAGCAATAAATAAATTAGTAAAAAGTGTTCAAAGGTGCCCCCCTCTCCCCTATTATTTGTTATAGATAAGTTACTATGGATTATTGAAATGTTAAATAATGAATAAAAAAGATTTTTAAAATGTTACAATACAATTCATAAATGAATTTAATAATTGTTCTAAAGAATGTCTACTAAATTTATTTTATGTCAGTACCGTGGCACGGAAATGTATACAATATGATTTTCATTCTCGATATTCTAAAGTTGTAGCAAAATCCTCTCGCATTTTCATTTCTACTATCAAATAGAGTAATAATATGCATGAAAAAAGTTGAGTTATAGAATTCAAAAATTTTTAATCAAAAAAATTAACAGTTAGAACAGAATCACCCATTTACTAAATTAAATTAAAATTTTTGATTTGAAAGAGCGCACGGTAGATTATACTAATGTAATAAACACAAGGATGTGCGCATTCGAGCGAAAAGTGGCACATTTCCCGAGCGGGGAAGAAATGAAGCGCGACGCGGGCGGCGCCTTCATTCCGAGATCGGAATGTGCCACTTTGAGCTCGAATGTCACACTCGGTTTTAAGCACAATTCACAACAATTTGAACCAATAAATTAGACGAAAATTCTTTGAACAATTCTAATCGTTCCATCTCATGGTTTGACGAGATTGTCGTATCTTTTCGCTCCCTTCCACTCATTGCTATGGTCAATACGTTTGCAACTACAAATGAGTAATAATATCATAAAAAAAAAATTCAAAAATTTTAATCAAAACAAAATTTAAAAAGAATCCCATTTAAAATTAAATTAAATTTTTGATTTGAAAGAGGACGGTATTATAAAATGAATAAAACAAGGGATGTGCGCATTCGAGCGAAAAGTGGCACATTTCCGAGCGAGGGAGGCAAATGAAGCGCGACGCGGAGCGGCGCGCTTCATTTTCCCGAGATCGGAATGTGCCACTTTGAGCTCGAATGTGCACACTCGGTTTTAAGCTCGCTTAACAAACGTCTCGTTTTAACAAAAAAAAAATTGTTCACGTTAGTTATACCCCACCTAGTACACGGAAGGTTAACAATACATTTAAAATTTTTAATGTAATTATTATTATTACAAAATTGGTACAAAATAAATCAAATGAACCTAATTGTTGTAAAAATAAAAATAATTCTGCTTCGACTTTGACAACTTTCCTTTACAATAGTTATCTTGAGTAATATTCATAAATATGCAAGAAGGATGACAAGGGAATTTGTTGCAAAAGCGAGTAAAGTTTTATGTTGTTCTCCAGCCAAGGGAGCGAAAAACTTGTGATGTGTTTTCATAATTCGATACTAACTTTTGGGATGACACTGGGCGCCTTCGGTTCAAAGTAAAGCTCGTATACGTTAAGTTAAACGCGTTAGTTAAGATTTGCTTCATCCAATAAAATCGAATGCCCCATAAAGGCGTCTCTTACGAACCGTTAAGTTTATTTCCCAGAACACTGCCATAAAGCGGCATTAGGACATTCACCGTCGCGTTATAATGAACAATACATTTTATAAATGACAGAAACTTTATATTAACTACAATTTTTCTTTTCCAACCTTAAAAAACACTTAGGAAAAGATTTATCAACTACAAGACGTTCGCCGTATTACTCGCCTTCTTCTGGGTCCTCTCTCTTGCTCTTTCTGGTTTTTTAGTTGTTGTTTTTTTTGCGGTTGATAAAAAATGATGGTTTTTTGCTTCCGACAAATATAGTACCCTGTAAATACTTTTGCGTTTCGCTAAATTGTGTAACATTTATGTTTCAATTTAGTTCTTCCCACTTCTCTTTTTAATTTTCTTTCCGAGGAAAAATATTTTCGTTATAACGGAAATTGTAATATGGCGTTTCGACAAAGAGAAGTTTTATTTCTAACAATATTGATTTATTTTTTAACTAAATATATTTACAATTCAAAATTAATTTTTTTTGGGCGCCATCTGCATTTATAAATATGCCATTCGATTAGTTGTGTTGTTATAGCAACCAAATAAAGGGTAGCCAATAAGTAACTTTAATTTTTTTTTATGCTGTCTGAAGTTTATTTATTTACGAGTTGTCATAGTGATTTGCTCCGAGTAAAAGTGCTGCTGGGCCACAATGTACTCACAGCGGACACGCGCGCACTAGATAAGCCCGCAGCGTACCCACAGATGGCGCGTGCGGGCTTGTGTGCGGGTCAGCGTGGGCCTAAACGTTGCTATACGTGCCTGCTGTGGGTCTATCGGAATTTGAACGTTCGAGGGCGCTGTGGGTGTTCTATGGGCTTAGGGGCATTTTTATTCGGACCATTGTTAGCAACCATGACGTCACATTGTGCTTAAAGTGACCGACCTATACTTATACAATTCTTAATAGCTACGGGGCCTTGATATTAAATTACTTACAAATTTGATTTATTGGAAATACGAAGTGAATCTTGATTAGTAACACTTTAGGATAGTCATAGTTTTCTTTGGGGACCCCTTCTAACATAAATTTAACAGAATTATTACAAATTAGAAGATAATTTATTTTTTAATAATTAATAATGTGGATGTACCAATCGCGTGATGCATGCGACGTTCTTTTACCGAGACTTTTCAAAAATTTGAAAATATGGATCGAAGACATCTCATGCCTTGCCGCTTTAATAAAATTAGAAGCACACCTGAGTGCCCGTATTTTAAGTTTAAAATATAATAATGGAATTGCGCAAGATAACTAATTTTATGTAAGTTTAATGTTAAAGATAAATTTAATTAATGTTGGTATTATGATAAGAAGTGCCACTTGTTTTATTTTATTAGCAATTTTACAAAAGTTACGGCTTGTCTGTGGGCTTTGGAGGTTTTATATGTATTAATAAGCCTATTGAGGACATTTATAAGAACAGTTTCATTCGTGCGAGTCGTAAAAGAAATGTTGTTTATATTAATAGTAATTTTATAAAAACAAAAGGGTGGGAAATTTTTTTAAAGGCAGCTTTGGGAACTTATATTATTATCAAATTATTTATAATAAATATTTGGTCTAAATGGGATTATTTATTTTAATACACTACTGGAAATATTTTAAAGGAACAAAAAATTTTTTGTAATTTTTGAAAAGCTGTATTTCTGTGAAAAATGTCCTTATCGGGATAAAAAACTTTTTTAAAGTTTTCAATCTGTAATTTCAAGGTTTTATAGCAAAGAATTTTTTTGTGCTAGAGTTTTTGAGCAACCAAAAAATTAATTACAAGTCGGACTCTTCGAACCCGTTTTTTTCGAGAATTTCAAATATCACAGTTATGGTTTTTTGAACCTATCTAATACCAAAAAGTCTGACAAATCAGACCTTGTATATTTTTTTAAGATCCATCCACAAATAACGGCCCTACAATTTTTTTACTACAAATTTTTTGTTACAAAAATTAATATAAACTTTTAAGCCTTAATTACTTAAAAAATTAATATTACCCCAATATCGCTTTTGCACGTATATTATGGAGAAAAGTCTCAGAATTTCGAATCCGGGTCGTTTTAATGATTGAATCAAAAATGAGGGCGCTGTGATCGTTTTAGTGAACCCAAGTGTATTTTTTTGGATTTATTTAGTTTTCTCGAAAATTTTGGGGCGAACCGGGAAGAATGGCTCCGACCATGACGTTTTATGCTCTATTGGAACATCCTGCAAAAATTTAAAGCAAAACCATTACCTAAATTTTTTTTCTTCTATTTCATCAAAGAGATTAGTTCATGTTTTTCTCGATTTTGGCCGATTTTGACAGTTTTGAGTTAGGACCGGATTGCGACGTGTTAGAATTGGCAACGTGTAGAAATAAGAGGTTTTGACGAAATTCGCAAAGACAGCGGAGTTATAGCATTTTGAAAATTAAAAATTCTAGCAAAATTTACATTTTGAAAGTTTGAAAGTCGTTTTTCTCCCAAACTTAACATTGGGCCCCATTAATTTTTTTAACTGATTTTACGCTCCGATAAATGGGCTTTCAGAATATAAAAAGTTTTTAAAGATGCGTTCACAAATAACCGAGCTACGATATTTCAAAGTGGAAATTTATAAAAAATTAATTACAATTTGCACTCTTCGAACCCGTTTTATTATTTTGGTAATTTACTAGGGAGACAAAAGGCGCTAAAAATTTAGTTTTGTTCAATACGATCAATTAAGAATCTTTTTTTTTTGACGCTGATGAATAGACATTTCGGGTAAATAAATGTGTGCTTTTGAAATGTCTGCAGACAATGGGATGTAAGTTTAAATTAAATCGATTTTATGAAACTTGAACAATACATAATTTCTATACAAACACTAACCAAAATTAATTGCCTTGCATGTCAACTGTATCGAGCTTTTGTGATATATTTTCGGTTTCGAAGCAACTTTAACGCGGTTCAATTTCGTCGGCGTATTTTAAACAGCGAAGCACGAAGTTTTCTCAGATTCAATATTAGCTGTTGTTTAATTTCGAAAATAAAACGAATTTTGGTCGTACAGACGAACGAAATTTCCTTTTAGTGTTAGGAGAAACTTTCCATCCAATTATAGCAATGCGTAGGCGGAATTTTTAATGTCCTTAATTGATATTTTTGCCCAATTCACTTCTTCAATCTGAGCCCATCAATTATTTAAAGGATTGTTAAGTGTTTAGAAAATTCGTCAGTATGAAGTTAGCCGTCTATGAAAGTAAATTAATAATTGTGAATCAGGTTTAAAATCGAGTGTGCACATTTGAGCTCAAAGTGGCACATTCCGATCTCGGGAAAATGAAGCGCGCCGCTCCGCGTCGCGCTTCATTTGCCTCCCTCGCTCGGAAATGTGCCACTTTTCGCTCAAATGCGCACATCCTCGTATTTATTACATTAGACTATTTATCCAACGCACCTTCAAATTAAAAATTTAAATTTAGTTTAGTAAATATCGATTTTATCTTCAAAAAACGTATTTACCATAGCAATGAGTGGAAGGGAGCGAAAAGATACGACAATCTCGTCAATGCGAGTTAGAGGGAACGATCAAAATTATTCAATTAATTTTTCGTCTAATTTATTGGTCTAAATTGTTGTGAATCGTGCTTAAAACCGAGTGTGCACATTCGAGCTCAAAGTGGCACATTTCGATCTCGGGAAAATGAAGCGCGCCGCTCCGCGTCGCGCTTCATTGGCTTCCCTCGCTCGGAAATGTGCCACTTTTCGCTCGAATGCGCACATACCCCGCATTCATTGAATTTATCTATTTTATCCTTTGCTTTTTAACCACTTTTTGTAGCTCGAGATTTTACATATTTTACAGTTTTCTTATTTATTCTTTCGCAAATGTTCAGCTCTTCGTACCATATGGTAGAAGTGCGAAAACAACAACGGAGCGTCCTAATTCTTAATTGTAGAGATAGATGGCGCTGGCACAAGCGATTTTCATTTTTAGGAACGTTTGTCAAGCTATTTATATTTGGGAAAGTATTTCTTTTTGCCTCTGGCTCGTAGAGGTAAATAGTGCAGTTGTTGGCCAGTTAACAGTGATTGGCCATATTTAGTAAATTATATAATTATAAATCTATATTTTAGCGAGATAATTTTTCATCAATACCATAAAATTCTTTATTATTCTCTGTACTGGGTATAACTAGTTTTTTTTATAATTTCTTTTTTTGTGAGTATAATTAATCATTAAAATGACCATGCCGCGATTCTTACAAATTTATTCCATTTTATACAAAAACTTTACTATTCTTAGATTTTTTTAAGCTTAAAAACAGCTTTTGGTACTAATTTTTAAGAATTATAAATCAATAAAGATTTTAATTTTGTAAAAAAAAATATTTAAATTAAAATAAAGCACAGATTACAAAATATTATTAAATTCATATTTAAATTGTTTTTTTTAAATAAGTATACAAAATTATAATTATTTTTTGTTTGGTACGGGGGAAATAAAATAATAATTTCTTTAATAAATGGTTCGTTTTTTTGCTAATTTACTATATATTATTTTAATTAAAAAATATTGGTCAATCACGGTAAATTTACTGGTCAATTACTATATATATATGGCCAATAAACCATGTATGTTTATTTTTATTTTATATAAAACGTTAAATTTTTTATTCAAATTTTATTTATCATGAAAAATATAGTTTTTTACCTTTACTAGCACAATAAAAAATTATAAATACATTTTATATAAGTATGTAATTTAGTATTTTAATTGTTAAGTTTCTAAAAGGGCTAATCACTGTACTGTTTACCTCTACTACTAAATTTTGATATTTAAAAAGTTACTAAAATTAATATAAGCAATTTTTATAGTAAAAAAATAATAACTCTGACAAAAACTGTCTACTACGTGAGGGGTGTTCCAATTTCAAACGTCATAAAAACCAACTTTAAATCGGTCGACCCTTTAATTTAAAAAAAATCAATCCTAAGGGTTGTAAAAAATTGTTTACCAACCAATAAACCCAAAAATATTTAAAAAGCCCTAAATTACGCCAGACGTATTCGGTATAAATAATTTTTTTTATGGTAGTACCTGCAGACACGACGCATTTTTATTTCCACGACGGGCCGCGTTCCACGAAACAAATTAAAAAATATAAAATCTAATATTTCATTCTATCCGCGCATAAACAGACACAACTAATTTCGCCGCCATAAATTTTGAGTTATGTGGAAATATGATTAGAGAATCGCGTATCAAAATTGCACGCAATAAAATTAGTTTATAATCTTATAGCGGTTGGAGGCAAATTAAATTGCACGGAAAGCAAAGGGAATTACAATACGGATTTAATTTATTCCTACATAACCTTCGTCTATATTACAATATTTAAAGGGTGCATTAAACAAAACGTACAGAAAAAAGTTAATCGCCGAGATTTAAAACACATACAAAAAAAATTTTAATTAAAAAAGCTTTAGGTGTGGGGCTTGTTATGTTTTAATAACGCTCGCAACTAATATGATTATCCGCAATTTTTATTATTATCTTCCACACACCATACAAGATAAATTGGACATAATCTTGCAAAAATAAAAGCGCGCTTACATTAGATCTAATACAAAAAGAAAGTGTAGCGAGCGCGAAGGAAAACGATAAACAAAAAACAAGAGGGAATTATTTTAAAATTAAACCTTTTAACTATTCATGACCGCTAAATATTCCGATGTAATAAAAATTTAACATGCGATCCAAATCTTAGAAGTTGTAAAAAGATAAATATGCCGGAGTTACTGCCCTTATATGCAATGCAGAGTGTATGTAAATGTAGTTAGCACTTTTCCTTCCTTCAAACGAAGCACACTTTTACACTTCCTCTTTTTTTTACATAAAAATTTCCGCATTAATTTATTTTTCAAGATTAGACAAAGAGTTAATTAAAAAATTTAAAAAAAAAACAGGAATATCGGATTACATAAGTAACATTCCATTTAAATTTCTTTTGGAAAAATATGCGATGTGTTTGTGTACAGGGTGGTTCAAAAGGACGATGCGATCCATTGAGGAGTTCGTAAACTCTTTGGTTTTTGGTAGCGAGCGTTTTAGTTAATTAAGTACCCAGTGTTTTGTGAATTGCTGTAAAAACATTGGTTCCAAGTTATGTTACTTATTCCAATGAGATTTGAAAACCGTATAAATGATTATTGAATTAATGTAGTTTACATGTTAATTTATTTTTCGCTTCAATTTGATGACGTTGAAATATGATATTGAGTTAGGAGACATTTATTTTATACAAAAAATTTTTTTTTTGATAAATATTGTTAATTAAAGTGTGCATAGTTAACATAAAATATGTCAGATATGTATATAAAAAAAAATAGTGTCATATATATCTTGGAAACTTAACTTACAAATTTTTTTTCGTAACTAATATGTTGGAAAAAAAATTACAAGAATATATATAAGTTTTTTTATTGATTGCTTAGACAAATATACCGGATGTGTCACGCCGAGCTTACACTATCTATGTACAGTAGCGGACAAAATACAGTCGACTCTCGATAATTTGACTCTTGATAATTTGAATCTTTCGATATTTTGAAATATTTTCTTGGTCCCTTGAGAAACACTCGGTATTTTGAAAAACATTAATAGATTTAGGTACACGCGGTAATTTGAAGTGGCGACTGTAGTACCTTATTGGTCATCACTCTATAATTTGAAGTGAGAGGGCCTGCACTCTTGGTATTTTGAAGTCTCTAATAAATAAGTGTGTAGTTGATATTGCTTGAATTATCTTGTTTTATCTTATAATGAGTTCCCGAACAAATAAAAGTTTAACAATTCTCAAAAAAACGCGCTATTGCGTAGATATATATATGTATTATTGCTCATAACTCACACTCTCGATAATTTAAATTTATTCTGTGGTCCCGTGAGCTTCAAATTATCAATAGTCGACTGTAGTTACCACTTTTTTTAATTTTCTTTTCGTTGATTTTATTAGAGTAATTTTTCAAGTTTATTATTTTTGTAAGTACCGTTTCTTATACAAAATTTAATGCTCTTTCATAATTACACATAATCAACAAAAGAAAATCTTATAATAACTCATATCGTAACAACCGGGAAATAAGCCGGACAAAAAAGTTACCACTTTCAAAAATATTAATAAATAACAAAATATAATAATATTAAAAATAACTAATATTTAGTGGTCTCTCCTTTTGTCTTTAGCAGTGCAGCATATCGTCTGGGCATAGAATCAATCAATTTACCAATAAAACCATTTAAAAGATTCTGAAACAGTCATGTACCTACAAAACTTCGAATTTTTTAAACTTATTCCACTCAATGTGGCGACTATCGTGGCCAGTTATAATCATCATATTATTATCAGGAAACTATGCAAATAAAATCAACTAAAAGAAAATTAAAAAAAGTGGTAACTATTTTGTCCGCTACTGTATATATTGTAAAATACTCACACGATTTTTATAAAAATTAGTATAGATGGATAACAAGTTATGGCAAATACATGGAAAATATTTTGGCACACATGCCACTTCCGGTTATACCGGAAGTGAACAGCAACT
Source organism: Sinopyrophorus schimmeli (assembly GCA_036325965.1). Taxonomy (NCBI): domain Eukaryota; kingdom Metazoa; phylum Arthropoda; class Insecta; order Coleoptera; family Elateridae; genus Sinopyrophorus; species Sinopyrophorus schimmeli. The sequence goes on along the minus strand of JARFIZ010000013.1, from coordinate 10,153,634 downwards.
TCGTTATTTTTAATGGAACACCCTGTGTATTATTAAATTTTTGGATTCTAGGTTTAATTTTAATGTATACTTTTCGCGATATTAATTTTTTTAATATTCTTTATATCAAAAATTCTATGTGAATAACCCCAACACCAAATAAAAAATATTTTGTCGGGCTAACCTTCCGCATACTAGGTGACTAAATGTTACATGCCATACTAGGCGGGGTTTGCCATACCCCGAAAATAATATGAAATAAAATTCACAAAATTGTACTTTATGACAGTTCAATAATAAGAAATATATTTTAATAACCAATAATGAATAGGTTTAAGTAAAACACGTATTTATTAATGCATTAGAATAATAAAAAAAAAGAATAATAAAAATACAAAAACTTAACTTTTTCCTCAACTTATAAATTATTGAGTATTTTCTTGAGTACTAAATTCTAATGACACGTGTCAATTACGATACCGAATATTAAGAAAAAGTAACAAAAATTTCATTCTTGCCTATTTACTGAAATACAAATTAATTTTAGGGCAATTTCTTAATGATTCGCAATAATTTAGACCAATAAAATACACCAACAATCAATTGAACAATTTTAATCGTTCCCTCTCACTTGCATTCACAAGATTATCGTATCTCCTCGCTCCCTTCCACGCATTGCTACGGTAAATACGTTTTTCGAATATAAAATCGATGTTTCCTAAATTAAATTTAAATTTTTGATTTGAAGGAGCGCAATGGTATATTATACTAATATAAGAAACACGTGGATGTGCGCATTCGAGCGAAAAGTGGCACATTTCCGATCGAGGGAAGCAAATGAAGCGCGACGCGGAGCGGCGCGCTTCATTTTCCCGAGATCGGAATGTGCCACTTTGAGCTCGAATGTGCACACTCGGTTTTAAGCTCGATTACCAAACGTCCCGTATTAACAAAAAAAAAACTGTTCACGTTAGTTATACCCCACCTAGTACACGGAATATTAATGAGTAGAAACATGTATAGAGCATTCGGTATAGGTATTGACAGCATTGCCACATTTGCTTGGTGTAAAAGTGTCATAGCATTAGTGTGTTCTGTATATAAACGTTTGGGTACCGCCCATATTGACATATTGACAATAAAAATGTTCGACGCCCTACCGTGGTATTTGCAAAAAAAAAATCTTTCCGTACAATAAATGTTCAGAAAGTAGTTGTTTTTTAAAGAACATTCAATTTTAAAGATTCTTCAATACGGATCTGGATTTTAATATTTTCATCACGTGACTTAAATGGATCTAATGGCCATTTATAAAATGTTCAAATCTTATTTAAATAAGCACAATAACTTGGAAACAAAGGGTATTAAAATCTTTTTAAGTTTTTTACGAAACACCGTGTATTTAATCAACAAAACCGCGCTGAACAAAAAACGAAGGGATTTCCAAATCCCCAAAGGGTAGGTCATCTACTTATGACCGAAGCTCTTCGTGAATCATCCCCTATGTGTTTTTCGACGACGCCCAAGCTGTTATGCATTTAAATTCTAAGATTATTAAGAAAGAGGACGAGGATTTCATAACATCAAATTAAATCGGTAATTGTATTTTCGACACACGTGCGTAAATCTTGTAATACACAGAACTATCGATTGTTTTCGCCTCGAAACATCTCTATCTGTGACACAAACCCCTTGCGTGGCGTTTAATACTGCCCTTGGCAATTCTCTCCATTACCTGTTCCTCCGCCCTCTCTTCCCCAACGCCGGAAGTATATGATGCAAGCCGCACTGTTCCTCACGGATAATTAACTTGTATAAGTAATTACGGCCCCTTAAAAAAAAAGGGGGAGCCTTGGCGTCGATGAAATATCGCGCGGGGCCGCAACTGCGACAGCTCCCAATTTATTTTACGACGATTCCGGCCCCTTCTCAAGGACATTATTTCGTCAACACGCTACGTTTTCTTAATCCGGGATTAAATGATTCATGTAGAAGGGTAATAAGATCGACGTCGAAATCGGAAGAGCTTCCCTTCAATCGAACGATAACGCCCACATACCACTACACAAAATCCGCATTTCCTATCGGATTTCTGTTAACAGTAAAACCAATACAGGCGCTGCCGTGTTATCAAGCTATTGCTCGTGAAATTTTAACGAACTCTAATTATTCGGGAGATCGATAGATTTTAAGGGATTAAAATGATAATGTCGGTAATTTGTTTAATTTTATGTTCCGATATCGTGTCGTGCGCAAAAACGTGATTTTTATATAAACACGGCCCTGAATTTATGCGATACGGGTAATTATTTTGTTAATAATGCACTGCACCGACATTATCGTAATACGTTGTGTATCACTTAATCTGATATCTCGTCAGATATCGAGTTCTCTTGTTATTTCGAGTGTTCAAGTTATAGTGCACGGAGAGAAGAGAATGTAACATGGGAATTATTACTATGTAGCATGGTAACTAGACCTATCTTCAAAGAAATGAGGTGTATTACCAAGTAGCATGGGCAATCGGACTATTCCGTTTTTAGATGATGCGTTCTGTTATCCTGAAGTAATCATTCGAGACATCAAAATGTACCGTTTTCAAAACATTCTCATTACGATACCGAACATTGAGAAATACCAATTTTTCTCCTTTTTTTTATCTTCAAAAAAAAATAGTGTTATTGTCATTAATTCTAAACGTATTGAAATAATATAAATTTTCGAAGATCGCTTTAATAAATTTAGTTAGCAGTCTAAAAAAAAATAATAGTTACCTTTGGGTTTAAATACGGATCTGAATTTGTAAATAAGGTCTCATTGCAAACAAAAAAAACTTAAAAAAAATTCGATAATCGTACAGAGAAGTCAATAAAATTTTCATTTGTTTATTTAAATGTTAATAAAAAGTATGATAATAAACAAATAAAATTGTTTTCGAACTTTTTTATGAAATTATAAATATTTTACCATAAGCTCTGAAAATTTCGTAAAGTTATCTCCAACAGCTTTTTTACAATTAATTTTTAAATTAAAAGTACAGAAAATTTTTATTGTAAAAAATTGATATTAAATTTAAAATTTTCAAAAACATCCTTTAGCGATGATTATTAGTAATAAATACGTTCGAAAACTATATTTGGACAAGTATTCCATGATCAAGTGGAAAATGAAGGGTCCACTTGACGTGATCTAAGTCAATATAAAAAAAACCGAGTAAAAGTTATTCGATTTAAGTACGGCCCTGAATTTTTAATATATTATTTATAGGGCCACATTCTGCTTGGAAAAAAATTGGGGCCATTAACTCTATCGAAATAATTTAGTTTTCAGAGATCGATTTAATATTTTTTTAGCAATGTTTGAAAAATCTAAGAACTGTTTTTGGGTTTAAATAAGGCTTTGAAATGTTAGTATGTTATTAACAAGGCTTTATTGTAATAGAAAAAGAATCAAGGTAGTTGTAATTAACCGGTCTTAACTTGAAACCCCCAAAATCAGTCCAAATCCAGAATAAAATGTTTAACTTCTTTGCCTCTTTTGAGAAAAAATAATTTTGGGAAATAGATTTTGTTTAAATTTTTAGAAGATGTGGTTTGGGGCCCTAATCTCCACAGCCGAAACTTGCTATTCTTTTAACCTCAAAATTTTTTGATATAACTAAAAATTTCACCTAATTTACACTTTGACATGGAAATAAAGTAATGGTTGCATTAGTTTTGGTCCTATTGCTAAAAGTGACCCAGATTTGGAATTCTGACACCCTTCTCCATAATATAGATGCAAAATCAGCATTGAGTGCAATGTTAATTTTTCAACTAATCATTGATTGAAATTTTCATTTTATTTTTGCAACGCAAAATGGAACAATGAAAACAACGTACTTTGTTTATTTGTGGACGGGCCTTTAAAAACTTTGCAAATTTGAAATCTGCAGGTTTTTTGACTTTGGAAAGTTATAAGAACTATAGCTGCGCCATTTAAATTTATTGGAGAAAATCGATGTTGAAGACTGTCTTTCTTCTTTGCATCTTCGAATACAATATGTTAAAACACAGGCCACGAATGCTCAAACAGCCGTGCTCCCAAAATATGATCTGTTTAGTTTTTAAGCATTTGCATTTGATTGCCATCAATGAGAGCTGTATCGAATATTCTCAATGCACTTATGATACTTGTCTGGAACGCAAGCTCCGTGAATTTTTAATTTGTGTTTTTTTTGTATGTGTGCGCGCAGAAGAATGACGTTTGCATGGGAGGAAAAACGGTTTTTTGTTAGGACTAGTACATTTTCATCAGGGTTTGATATTCCGGCTATTCCCTAGAAATGCAACGGCAACAATCTAATTTTCTTTGTTGTAAATGTGTATGCACTTCGGTGGTTTGGTGCACTGCGAGGATGGTCTCATCTGTCTGCATATTTCCGTGTTGGAAATTTATGTCGAAAGAATTTGTTTTACGTAGTAAAAAGGTAAATTTGGAATTTTTGAGGACTTCGCTTTATGCGTTCTTTTATATCCATTTGGACTTTAATCAAATTCAAAAATGAAGTATGAGAAATTTTTCTATTTTACTCTTCCTTGCGGAGAAAATAAATGGAAAAATTACATTACGTAATTCCTTTTAGATTAACTTTTTAAATTAAAATTAATAGAAAGCGTTAAATCTGTTTTAATTATTGAAAATTTTATTTATTTCCATTTCTGTTGGCTTTTGTGCGTTTGCCTTGAAAATTCAGTAAAAAATAGAAAAGCTTTTGTATTAAAAATAATTTGTGCAACTATAATTGTTTATTTCTCAAAAACCAATTATTCTTTTTTTGATGGAACGCTTTACAATTAAAAAAGAATTCAATTGTCAGCCTCAGACTATTAAAAAAAAATGATTTATTTAGAAGATTATTAACTTACAATTTTAAACGTAGTACTTAAGAATTTGCCATATCGTATTTCTTCAAAGAAAGCTTTTTAAAATTTCCAATAACACAAAGACTATAATTATTTTTTGTTTCCATTAGTTTGTGTTGTATTTTATTTTTGTAAATGCAATTAAAGATGTATGTATTTGTACTTAAATACTTATTACATAATTAATATTTAAAAAAGTGGTAATTTAAGATCAGAATGGGCTCTCAACACTTTTTTAAAAGAAATTTTATTTTTGGTCGTACAAAACTCAGAGAAAGATTATAATTGCGTATTCGTTAGAGAGAATCTCCTCCGACTTTTAAAGAAGTCACCCGAGTCGAAATTTAAATTCTTCTTACAATCTAATAACACCCCTTATTCGTATATTTGACAAAAGGAATAGATCCCTTTCTATACCTAACAAGTGTTGCTTATTTCCATTTTCGACTGTTAAAAGGTGGTATTAGGATTACTTTGAAAACCCAAATAAGACCTTTTGATTCGTATTGTATATAAAAAAATATGGCGGCAAAATGCATTTTCAAATATTAATATTATTTCTCAAATTAATTAAAAACTATATAAAAAGAAAGTTATTTGTTTTGAGCGAAAAATTTTATTATTACAATTGTACATAACGTGACTAAACAGGAAACTATTTTAATAAAATTTAAACACATGAATTATAGTTAACTTGATATCATTAATTATGATGGTTTATCTTTCAATTTTTGTTTATAATTCCCTTATTACACATGCATTTATTTAAATATTTAATATATTCCTTGGTTGTAATGGCTTCTCCAGGAACACGATTACACCATTCTAAAAGTAAAACATTTTTATTAAAATTCATTAATATCTTTAACAATACATACCATACAATCCGTAAAATAGCCGATATTTTGCTTCGCTTTCCTGTTGCCGAATAATTTTTATAAGTTTTATATCACTGTCTATTGGTTGAGTATAATTAAATTTTGATCTGTAGAAAATATTGGTTTCTTTGATACTGTTTTATTTTGGACTCGTCTTTTGTTTCATTTTGTAATACTTTTTTGTAATTTGATCTGATTATCGAAGCTCTTTTTTTCTTGTAAAACAGAAGCTGAAAAAACGGTATTCGATGGCTCTCTAATCTCACTTTTATTTGTTACAGTTATTGCAATTAATTTTTTTTTATCATCTGGAAAAAGTTATAATATAGGTTTTGTCGTCAATTAAATAAATTAAATTATTTCACGAACAAATTACACTTATTTTATAAAATATTTAATATTAAAATATTTAAAACTTTACTTTTGCTTCTTAAATAACAGAAGAAAAAAAATTTATCACTAAGAACCGCCTAAATATATTTATTCTTGTTATTTAAAAACCAAAAATTAAATTTAAATATTAATTTAATTTACATCACTTTTTTGACATTTTTCTTTGTCTATTCTTTAAATAAGTAAAACACATAAACTATACATACTGTCTATTGCGAGGATTTTGCTTCCCTCTTCGACTTTTTGCGGTTTAAGGATTACATCCTGCCAACATAGTTTCACAACACTATTTACATGTCTTTTCTCTTTAGGAAAACAGACAACTCCACCACATCTGAATGATCCGTATTGACCCACCATATAATATCGTATAATTTGTTTTTTTCTATAAACCATATTTAAGTGTACTGCAACAGCGCTGTAATTAATTTTATTTGAGTTTTAAATATTTATTGTAAAATATTTTAACACATACCCTTAAAATGTTTCTATTTTTTATAATAATTTTCTTAAGCTGACTACCAAAGCTTATTTTAAGAAAATATATCAACGATCACTACACCACCACAATAGTTCTGCGAAAGCCAAAAAATATTTCAAGCTTTACACGAAGTGGCCGAATACTGCGACGCAGAAGCTTTACCTACGTCTACCTGCAATATCTTAATTCTTATTTCTATGCACCCCATGCCGTTTTCTAAATATTACAATCCTCGTTTTGGGACGTTTCTATTTATGTAACCGTTATTTTCTAAAATTATAATTCGGCGAAAGCCTTTTCTCAGGTATTAGCACCGTTTGACTACAAATTCCTGTTTTATTTCATTGTGATAACAATTGCTAATGACCATTTTTCCAAACATACAACTATAAATACCTTGGTTTTTTATCTACTTCCTTTATTTTTTAATTTCATTTATTATAAATATAATTTGAAATGTTTAAATGTTTGTTTTTATAAATAAAGCAGGCGCTGTGTCAATTGTTAGAAATATTTCTCCTTTTAACACACACTTTTACCTAAAACAAACAAGGGGTGATTAGAGAGTGAATATTGTATTTTTTCATTTCAATAAGAAATCATTCTTTATTAAATGTTTTACAGTTTTGCACAAGAAATCAGCGACGAGTAGGTACATAAATGGCAATGAAACTACAGAAGAGGTGCAAATAACTGATAGTGAAAGTGATTCTGATATTTTACGAGAAGTAATAGACGATGAATGTGACGATATAAATATAGAGAACAATACAACTAATGTAGAAAAGAATGAATTATTGTACAAAGGAGCTACGTTAAATGTTGCTGATGGTATGCTGTTAATATTGCCAATTTTTCTCCACAACAATGTCATTTTAACATGTCTTGCAAATATTATTGGCGTAATTAACTTACATTGTCTTATAACAAATTTAAAAAAATAGAGTGTATAAATTTCAGCAATATTTTCCTATCAGTTCCAAGCAAAACCAGTAAAAACATTATTATTGTGCTACGTGTACGCGAGCATTAGATAATGAACAAGATATTAGCCATCATGTCCAAAAAAAATGTTCATATTATGTCCAATTTCCATTTCTAGATCAATTGAAAGAAATATATATATAAAACAACTGCACCTATTAGATTTTAAAAGAATATATGGATCTAATAGTTTTTAATGGGATCCATCCGATTCTCAAAATGGTTGATAGGGTTATAATTCCAACTCGGCTTAAAAATGGCAGTATCTACACGGTTTTAAAAGGGTTCTTAGAATTTAAAAGTTGCTAATGGGGTTCTTTCCTGCTCTAGAAGGCATTGTGCGGGACTATTTTTTCGACTCGGGCAAAGATATCAATTTTCTGAGAACCACCTACTTATATTTATGTCTATTGGTCTTTGAAAAATTAATTTATCTGTTCAAAACACAAAAGGTGAGAGAAACTATCAAATATTGCACAAGTTTACGAAAATAAAGGTTTTTAATTAAATGGACTTATCGCAAAACAAAAAATAGTGTCTAAAAGGCATAGGGGGATAAGCATTGTGAAATTTCTGCCGGGGAATACATATTTAATCGCTACTTTGGGGGTATACTTAAGTACTGATGACATACTAGGATCCTAAAAGTTTCAGAACTCGAACTTAACGTGTTTTAGAGAAAATCAAAAAATACTGAAAAATAGAAAAAAAAATTACTCAGAAACGGTTTAATCAATCTTGATAAAATTTCACTACGTTATAGGGGCGTACAAGAACTATCTGAGGACAAAATAAAAACAGTATAGGATTTTATTATCCAGAAAAAAATGTTTAGATATGTTTAAATATATTATTTTAACAAAATTACGAATTTAATTTGAATTTATACTTCTTTTAAATAATTAAATAATTAATTATATAAAAACCGGCATTGTTTGTTTTGAAATAATAAAAATAAATAATTTACGATTGACATTTTTTTGATTTGTTTTAATCAAATACTTAAATTTCGCTTACTCAAATTTTCAAAGTATGGATTGCAATTATAAAATAATCACCAAAAATACTGAAAATGTATAGTAATAAATAGTTTATATATTTTTTTAGTTTGGCGCACCACTTTAAATAAATTGAAACACTATACACATTTAAAAGAGTACGAATCTTAAAAAAACTTATTTAGTAATTTTGCCCAAATGATATCCCATGGAAAAAGAAATTTATTTTCACCTGATAATGAAAACCCTTACAGCTGTTATTTTGTCCTTAGATAGTGCCCCTATAACGTACTAAAATTTTAACAAGATTCATTAATCCGTTCCCAACTAATTTTTTTTCTATTTTACAGAATTTTTTGTTATTCTCAAAAACACGTTGTGTTAAAATACTGCCCGGGGGCAATTTCACCATGCTTATCCCCCTTTCAAATTTACAACAGTTAGTATAAGATTTATTCTGTAGCAAATAGCTAAATTTAAACAACATTAAACTTATTAAAGCTATTTTATACAATTAGTTACTTCCAGACACATTTTTTTTAAATTAAAGTTTGCTCCCCCATACATTATTTCCAATATACCTAATTATCTACTAAATATGTTTCCCTAATAAAAAGCTCTTTGGTAAATTACAAATCCATTACGTTCAACCAATTTAATGCTAGGATAAAATCCAAGTTTGAATAAAATCCCATTCGATCTACATATTTATTAGTTTTATTTCATTAATAAAAGCGGCAACGATACGCGCACGAAAAGGCCATCAGAAAATGCGGCGCAGAAATTATTAGACACAATTTCGAAATAATGTTCCTCCATTGTAAATGTATGTTCTTAGAGTTCCGAGTGAAATCTATTTTAGTCGAGTTCAGCTTGAGCTTATTTCTAAATGAATCTTTGTGTGTGTAGAATGGCAGAAAATTCGTCTAGCTTAGTCCGGCTTAGCACGGCGTTTAATTCATCCAATTTAATAGAGAACAATAGATTTATGTAAATACTTCTTGCGAAAAATACAATTAATTTTACTCAAAAACGGCCAAAATCGAGAAAAAACATGGATTAACCCTTTTGCTTTTTTTCGAAAAAATTGAAAAAATAGATTTCTTTTATATTTTAAAAGGATGTTTTTAAGTACCCTTAGTGTCTATAGCCGCAGTTAATTTTTCCTGCTACCATTACAACTCTCAAAACTTTTGACAATTTCAAAGTGCCAATTTGGCTTTAAAAATTAAACTTTAATTGGCTCTAACTCTTTTACCTTTCATAATTAATTACCCGGAAATCTTTCAGTTCCCAACATATCGGACCTTATCACGTCGGAAACCGGTCCTAATTCAAAACCTTCAAAATTGGCCAAAATTGAGAAAAAATATGGGTTAACCCCTTTGCTTTTTTTCGAAAAAATTGAAATAAATAGATTTCTTTAATATTTTAAAGTGATGTTGCTAGGTACCCATAGTGCCTATAGCCGGAACTATTTTTCCTTGCTAAACTTGCTATAGTTTGTCCGGCCAACAGAAATAGTTAAGCCACTCCAACAAATGTGCGCCAAATTTAAATAGAATTTTTTCTATTGGTTTAATTTGTAAAGCACGTAACACAAGCAACAATATAAGCATTTTGTCCGGAACGGAGACAAACTTGATTATTAATTTGTACCGTGCGAAACTGGGCACTGCATACATTGGTTCAATTTAGTGGGGCGTGGCTTAACTATTTCTGTTGGCCGGACAGAGTATAGTCTAAAATTTTCACCATTTTAAAAAAGTAAAATTTTGTTTAAAATCAGAACTTCAAATTTTAATAACCTTTTATATGTGATAATATCGTGTACATCTATCATATCCGAACGTATCGGACCTTATTACATATAAAACCGCTGCTAACTCTACGCTCCCAAAATCGGTCAAAATGGTGGAAGAAAAAGAGTAATCACTTTGTTTTTTTGTTGACAAATTTTTTTTTAGATTCGCCATTTGGCCATATTTTTTAAAACACTCACAAATAACATATTTTATCATTTAAGTCTGGAGGTGCAGCGGCAAACTATTTCTAATTCAAATAAAATTGGGTGGATATGAATAGAATAGTTTTACGAGCACAGATTTTTCTATAAAGATATCCGAAATAGTAAAGTTTAAAGGCGCACTAACTCCATTTTATGAAACTCCGCAGCAACACTTTCCGCCGTTCAAAAGTCGTATAAGTATCAAAAACACAGAAAAATCGAACGAAGAGAAACAATCCAAACAAATACACTCGAAGCGAGTTCTATTACGAGCGTCCCGATTTTTTTTTCGAAAAGTGTGCTTCAATAAAATTTTGTATTTCGCAAAATTTAAAGGATATGTGATAGTCAATATTGAGCCAGCATCCCCTTCTTCGAACGATTCCAAACTTTTTAAAAATCAAACATCTCAGAAGCAGCAGCCTTCGAGATGTACAAACTCGTCTGTTGACTGAATCCAATGTTAGCTTTCGATGATTCTTCTCCATTTCACATTCTGAGACATTCGATACTCCCCTACATCAAACTTACCGAATTTGTAATCGTTAATAAAGACGACGGGTAGAAAAAAATAGACGAGCTTTTAAGTTTTCTTAACAAAGCAATTTAATTAACAACTAATTACGCTTCTTTCGTAAGTTTCTTAGAGCAACAAAAGGAACTTCGACCAGAGCCGGAGTTGCGAGACGCAAAAATGTCGAAAAAATTAATTAGCAAAATCGAAAGCGGCCGGAGATGCTCGCGGAAATCCAGAAATCACAGTTTCGCGTTCGGCAACATAATTATTCATTTTTAATTCTATGGCAGCGATTTTGTAAGATTATATCCAGGAAGCAGTCATATTTTATGATATTGTCGTAATTTATCAAGCCCGATGTAACGATAGTAATGATTCAATGCTTTTCTCGTTGTACGCGGTGTCGGATTATTGAACGCTTGCTTATTCCCATATTTTTTGAGTAATTAAAACTCAATTATTCCCGACACTTTTAGTTCCTATTTTGTATCGAATTATTTTCGACTTATACCATATCGATGCGAAGTTTTAGTCTTGGAGATCATTAAATTTAATTGAGTTGAAAGGAATACTGTTTTTTACTGGACGGTAACAACATTCTATTCTTGGATTACCTTTTATTTATATCCAATTCTTCGATTACTTATTTATATGTTTAAAAAGGAAAGACATTTGTATAAAAATTCTAAGACTTGGAGGATAATTTTTCTTGTAAAAGACAATTTATTTGTAAATTTTTACTAATGAAGAAGGTACATGGTTTAATATTTTCTTCTGGTTTTTTTGTCGTTTAAGGACGTTTCCAAGAATATCACTTTTCTTATTTAACATGTGAAACCTGTTTCACATGTTAAATATGTAATCTTTGATTGTCAATATTATCAAATTTAGTACCACTAGGACGGTTTTGCAAAATTCCTACGTATAAAAGACACTCATTATGTATGTATGTATGTGTATACAAAAGTTGGCAGACATTGTAAGAAAAGTGATTTTTTTGGTTGACAGATATGGTAGAGATGTTTGATTTTCTCATGGTCTATGACCTTCGAAAGATCTGCGCGAAGGCGGAGCTCAGAAGACGGATGAAAATAATAAATGCAAACTGAAAACATACCTACAGTGAATAAAAACGCAAAATAAATATACTCCTGAAAAAAGACTGCTTTAACAAAATATGAAATAGCAACATCAATGTGAAAAAACAAACACAATAACAAACCACTGGTACAAACAACTCTACTACATTCGAGAAATAAAAAAGCATGATGCTGTTTTCTGGTCAGAGTGTAGCAGCAAGCTAGGACCATTTTCTGTCTTTTGCACAGGCACGACTCATAGACCATGAGAAAATCAAACATCTCTAAGAAAAGTGATTTTCTTGGGAACGTTTTTAATGTGTGGAGGTCGGCATCCGTGATCGCTTTTCGCCATTTGCTTCTATCGCGTGCTAGGTTAGGTATGATGTGAAGGAGGGAGAGATCAGCGTTGATGGTGTCGAACCAGCTTTGGTCCAGTCTAATCATACCGCCAATCCAACGCAACATCTTGGTCTTTCGTCCTGTATTTCATCTTCTCGATGCTGGCTGGCATACAGTGCAACTGGACGCACCACAGCGTGATAAATCCTCGACTTGAGGCGATCGCTCATGTGTTTGTAGCATAGTACACCTGTCACAGTACGACACTTTAACCATGCCGCGTTCACTCGGCTGTTTGCTTTTTGCACAAGACTGTAGACAGTGTGCTGTCAAGGTATTTGAACGAATTTGAACGTGACAGGTCATTGTTTCTTTATATTTAGTGTTAAAATCTAGTAAAGCAAATTAAAAATTTCTAGTACAAAAAATGTTAAAGTTGCTTCGAATAGTTTAACTCATAAATCCACAGGAAGTAATAATTTTTGGTTTAGTTTTGCGTATTTGGTCTTGGTCTTGCATACTCAATCTTGGTTATGGTCTTGGTCTTGCTAGCATAAAGACAGTCTTGGTCTTGGTCTTGACCTTGCAAAAATGCAGGACCAAGACCAAGACTGCAAGACCAAAACCAATTTTGCACATGACTACTATGGATGTGGGTTAGCAGTGGTTCGAATCCCCGCGCTAACCAACCAAATTTACACGCTTCTCGTCTCTTTCCTAAGATTGAGCAACTATCAAGAGATAAAACTGCTCAAAAAGTTGCCCTAGAAATTGGCGTGGTTCGGAACCCACGCGAATCTGTAGGTCCCTTATGTCTTTGAAAGACTACTACATTCACAACAAACGTACAAACGGGGGAATTGTCTAAACTCAAACACGGGTGTACATACTATTACTCAAAAATATTACTCATTTGATTTGAGGTAAATTTTAGTATTTACAAACGGTTCACCCTGTATATATTTTATTGGTAGAAACCCAATTCGTTTATGTAGGCGCCCGTTCGATGTCACATCCAATCGGATAAACGTCGGCCTTCCTTTTAAACTCGAATACACGCCACTCGATTACCGAATGACTTAATTAAGAAAGTTAAGCTATTTCTGCGAGCGCCCTCGAGACCCGCAAACGCGAAAAGCAATTTATACTGTTCTTATTGGAAGAGCTGCGAATATCGAGAGGAATATCGGACGGACCGTTTTCCCGAAGCAACTCGACGTTCCGAATAGTTGACCGTTGGTGTGTGTGTGTAGGGCCATCGATCCTTCCTCCGTCTTTCGCAGATTTCCCGATCATTTGTACACGTTTCGTGCACATGCCTTTAAAACAATGCCCCGCTTCGAGCGCGCCACTCGCGGACGTAACCCCCGCTCGGTCGAGTACTCCGAACGAGCTTCTTTTGAAATGGAAACCTCGCGTCGAGCAGCTCCCGGGTGTTGTATGAAATAGGAGGATTTCGATCTATTCATCTAACGAAAAAAAGGGGAAAAAAAACGTTGCGAATCAGACCTGCGGATCTATAGGTTTAGAAGTTTATCCAGATTAGAACGGCAAGCCGCAATAATAGATGAGGTACACGGTAGAGATAACATTGATGAAACGGCTCTTTCGAAGATAAAACTTGAGAGCTGCCATTCGGAACGAAGTACGTTCGTGGTTTTTACTTCAACCCTAAGGATAGTCGATTCTTTTCCCATTCTCTCCTCTTTTTTTTAAATAAGAAAAAGCGAACAGTCATCTTATATTTGTTTTTTCGGCACGAACGTTGAAATTACTCGCGATCAGTACCTTGTTCGTTCATGTACGACTAGCTTATTTGTTTTCGAATGCTTCAGTTGAAGTATGTGCTATGAGAATAGGTTAAAAGTTCGTCAAGGAAAGGTCCATAGAACTCTGAATGACGGGTTTTGTTTATATTTACGGTTATTGAAGTTATACTTCTCGTTGGCAACGGAGGTTGCGCGCGCACAACTAACAAAAGTTCGACAGTATGAAGTTAGCCATCTAAGAAAGTAAATTAATTATTGTGAATCGCGCTTAAAGCCGAGTGTGCACATTCGAGCTCAAAGTGGCACATTCCGATCTCGGGAAAATGAAGCGCGCCGCTCCGCGTCGCGCTTCATTTGCCTCCCTCGCTCGGAAATGTGCCACTTTTCGCTCGAATGCGCACATCTTCGTATTTCTTGAATTTAACTTTAAAATATGCAAGATAAAGTCGTTTTGTATTTTTAACGAGTGGGAGCGAGTGAAAAGATACAATAATCTCATAAGTGCAAGCGAGAGAAAATGATCAAAATTGCATCAATAGATATTTGTCACATTTTTAACTACCCATTAATTTTACGGACAATTAGTTTTTGTGAATCGTGCTTAAAACCGAGTGTGCACATTCGAGCTCAAAGTGGCACATTCCGATCTCGGGAAAATGAAGCGCGCCGCTCCGCGTCGCGCTTCATTTGCCTCCCTCGCTCGGAAATGTGCCACTTTTCGCTCGAATGCGCACATCCTCGTATTTCTTGAATTTAACTTTAAAATATGCAAGATAAAATCGTTTTGTATTTTTAACGAGTGGGAGCGAGTGAAAAGATACAAGAATCTCATAAGTGCAAGCGAGAAAAATGATCAAAATTGCATCAATAGATATTTGTCACATTTTTAACTACCCATTAATTTTACGGACAATTAGTTTTTGTGAATCGTGCTTAAAACCGAGTGTGCACATTCGAGCTCAAAGTGGCACATTCCGATCTCGGGAAAATGAAGCGCGCCGCTCCGCGTCGCGCTTCATTTGCCTCCCTCGCTCGGAAATGTGCCACTTTTCGCTCGAATGCGCACATCCTCGTATTTCTTGAATTTGACTTTAAAATATGCAAGATAAAGTCGTTTTGTATTTTTAACGAGTGGGAGCGAGTAAAAAGATACAATAATCTCATAAGTGCAAACGAGAGATAATGATCAAAATTGCATCAATAGATATTTGTAACATTTTTAACTACACATTAATTTTATGGACATTTAATTATTGTGAATCATGCTTAAAACCGAGTGTGCACATTCGAGCTCAAAGTGGCACATTCCGATCTCGGCAAAATGCAGCGCGCCGCTCCGCGTCGCGCTTCATTTGCCTCCCTCGCTCGGAAATGTGCCACTTTTCGCTCGAATGCGCACATCCTCGTATTTCTTGAATTTGACTTTAAAATATGCAAGATAAAGTCGTTTTGTATTTTTAACGAGTGGGAGCGAGTAAAAAGATACAATAATCTCATAAGTGCAAACGAGAGATAATGATCAAAATTGCATCAATAGATATTTGTAACATTTTTAACTACACATTAATTTTATGGACATTTAATTATTGTGAATCATGCTTAAAACCGAGTGTGCACATTCGAGCTCAAAGTGGCACATTCCGATCTCGGCAATGCAGCGCCGCTCCGCGTCGCGCTTCATTTGCCTCCCTCGCTCGGAAATGTGCCACTTTTCGCTCGAATGCGCACATCCTCGTATTTCTTGAATTTGACTTTAAAATATGCAAGATAAAGTCGTTTTGTATTTTTAACGAGTGGGAGCGAGTAAAAGATACAATAATCTCATAAGTGCAAACGAGAGATAATGATCAAAATTGCATCAATAGATATTTGTAACATTTTAACTACACATTAATTTTATGGACATTTAATTATTGTGAATCATGCTTAAAACCGAGTGTACATTCGAGCTCAAAGTGGCACATTCCGATCTCGGCAAATGCAGCGCCGCCCGCGTCGCGCTTCATTTGCCTCCCTCGCTTGAAATGTGCCACTTTTCGCTCGAATGCGCACATCCTCGTATTTCTTGAATTTGACTTTAAAATATGCAAGATAAAGTCGTTTTGTATTTTTAACGAGTGGGAGCGAGTAAAAGATACAATAATCTCATAAGTGCAAACGAGAGATAATGATCAAAATTGCATCAATAGATATTTGTAACATTTTAACTACACATTAATTTTATGGACATTTAATTATTGTGAATCATGCTTAAAACCGAGTGTGCACATTCGAGCTCAGTGGCACATTCCGATCTCGGCAATGCAGCGCGCCGCTCCGCGTCGCGCTTCATTTGCCTCCCTCGCTCGGAAATGTGCCACTTTTCGCTCGAATGCGCACATCCTCGTATTTTGAATTTAACTTTAAAATATGCAAGATAAAATCGTTTTGTATTTTTAACGAGTGGGAGCGAGTGAAAAGATACAAGAATCTCATAAGTGCAAGCGAGAAAAAATGATCAAAATTGCATCAATAGATATTTGTCACATTTTTAACTACCCATTAATTTTACGGACAATTAGTTTTTGTGAATCGTGCTTAAAACCGAGTGTGCACATTCGAGCTCAAAGTGGCACATTCCGATCTCGGGAAAATGAAGCGCGCCGCTCCGCGTCGCGCTTCATTTGCCTCCCTCGCTCGGAAATGTGCCACTTTTCGCTCGAATGCGCACATCCTCGTATTCTTGAATTTGACTTTAAAATATGCAAGATAAAGTCGTTTTGTATTTTTAACGAGTGGGAGCGAGTAAAAGATACAATAATCTCATAAGTGCAAACGAGAGATAATGATCAAAATTGCATCAATAGATATTTGTAACATTTTTAACTACACATTAATTTTATGGACATTTAATTATTGTGAATCATGCTTAAAACCGAGTGTGACATTCGAGCTCAAAGTGGCACATTCCGATCTTGGCAAAATGCAGCGCGCCGCTCCGCGTCGCGCTTCATTTGCCTCCCTCGCTCGGAAATGTGCCACTTTTCGCCTGAATGCGCACATCCTCGTATTTCTTGAATTTAACTTTAAAATATGCAAGATAAAGTCGTTTTGTATTTTTAACGAGTGGGAGCGAGTAAAAGATACAATAATCTCATAAGTGCAAACGAGAGAAATGATCAAAATTGCATCAATAGATATTTGTAACATTTTAACTACACATTAATTTTATGGACATTTAATTATTGTGAATCATGCTTAAAACCGAGTGTGCACATTCGAGCTCAAAGTGGCACATTCCGATCTCGGGAAAATGAAGCGCGCCGCTCCGCGTCGCGCTTCATTTGCCTCCTCGCTCGGAAATGTGCCACTTTTCGCTCGAATGCGCACATCTTCGTATTTCTTGAATTTAACTTTAAAATATGCAAGATAAAGTCGTTTTGTATTTTTAACGAGTGGGAGCGAGTGAAAAGATACAATAATCTCATAAGTGCAAACGAGAGAAAATGATCAAAATTGCATCAATAGATATTTGTAACATTTTTAACTACACATTAAATTTATGGACATTTAATTATTGTGAATCATGCTTAAAACCGAGTGTGCATATTCGAGCTCAAAGTGGCACATTCCGATCTCGGGAAAATGAAGCGCGCCGCTCCGCGTCGCGCTTCATTTGCTTCCCTCGCTCGGAAATGTGCCACTTTTCGCTCGAATGCGCACATCTTCGTATTTCTTGAAATTAGTAGTAATTTTTATAGGTGGACATATTTAATTTAGTTACGCCAAAGAAGTATAACTTCTAAAGCGCATACAGAAGTTTTTTATAATGTTACTTTGCCAAAAACGTACTCAAAAAAAAAAACGGCTTTAAAGTTTACTCTGGTTTTTTCGTAAATTTTTGTGCGCGTAAGACACAACTCAGTAGCCGAAAGGTTAACACAACTAACTACGAAGATGCAGGTCTTTGGTTCTAGTCTGGTACAATCGTTTTTCCGCATCATTTTCAATTAATAACGAATATTTATTTTTTGTTTTTAATTACTATTTGTTAATCGTTCTTAGTATTTTGAAAGATTTTTTTGAAATCGATATTTCTGATAAATTAAAACTTGTATAAAACAAAAAACGTTCTGTAAAAAATAAATAAGTTCTTATATGTGTAAAAAAATATGTATTTAATACGACACATAAATAATGATAATACGTTAAAATTTCCAATAAAATTCATAACTCTTCTACTATTTCTTTTAATGAAAAAAAAATTAAACTTTGTCAAATTGCGTACACTTTCCCCAATATACAGGCAAGTGTGCGCAGTAGTACGGGTAAGTCTATGCACTTATAGGAATAAAAACTCTAGTTTATTCAAATATTATATTTAATTAGATAAATATTGATATTTATTTCTATATATTTATTTTTTATCATTTATATATTACTAGTTGTTGCCCACGACTTCGTTTACGTCTATTGTTAATTTATAAAACGTGGGAAACACTAAAATTTTTTAACATGTGGTTGGTCTCTGTACATTAAAATTTTGAGAACCACATTAAATGGACATTAAAAAGACATGACAACACTGCTTATTTCAAAACTCTGCTTTTAATTGGTCGATTTACCATTAGCCCAATAGCTGGTAAGTTCGAGGAAAGGAACCCATTTTTTTTTTATATAAAAACTTTTGCCAATCCCAATCTGTATAGTTTTTAAAGATCCGTCTACAAATAATAATGCTAAAATATTTTAAACGTAGACTTTTGTTACCAAATTGAAGCTAAAACTTCAACCCGTAATTACTCGAAAAATTAACATTGCGCCCTATGACAATTTTGCACGTATCTTGTGAAAAAAGGTCTCAGAATTCCGAATCCGAGTCGTTTTTAATGATTGGGTCAAAAATGAAGGCGCTACAATTGTGTTTGTGAGTCAAAGTGTATTTTCCAATTAATTTAGTTTTTTCAAAAATTGTTGGGGTTAAAGGGGAAGCAGGAAAGAATGGCTCTGGCTATGTCGATTTGGGGTGTATAGAAACGTTCCGTAAAGTTTTAAAGAAATTCCATTACCTAAAATTTTTTCCCATCAAAAATACGCAAGGGGTTAATCCATGTTTTTTCTCGATTTTGGCCGATTTTGGGGGTTTTGAGTTAGGACCGGATTCGGACGCGTAGGGGTTGGAAACGTTCAGAAATGAAATGATTCGACGAAATTCGCAAAAACAGCGCAGTTAAAGCATTTTGAAAATTAAAAATTTTAGCTAAATTTACATTTTGAAAGCTTCGAACGCGTTTTTCTCTTATACTTAACATTAAAACCTGTTGATTTTTTTGACTGGTCTTATGCTCAGATAAACGGCCTATCTGAATTTAAAAAGTTTTTAAAGATCCCTTCACAAATTACCGAGCTGCAATTTTTTCAAGTGGAAATTTAGAAAAAATTAATTACAAGTCGGACTCTTCGAACCCGTTTTTCTCGAAAATTTTAAATAACACGCTTATCAATTTTTCTACCTACCCGAAGCCGAAAAGTCTGAGGAATCCAAATCTGTATAGTTTTTAAAGATTCGATCCCAAATAACCCAGCTACGATTTTTCAAATATGAAAGTCAGAAAAAATTAATTACAAGTCGTACTGTTCAAACCCGTTTTCCTCGAGAATTTCAAATAGCACGGCTATGGTTTTTTGAACTTATCCGAAGCCAAAAAGTCTGAAAATAGTGATAATAGTAAACAAACAAATTTTTATGCTTTTGTTTTGGGTGGGCCGGTTCCAAGCCGGTTTGATCGCACTAACCGTGATCTCATTAAGCGGCATCTACTGTATATAAATTTGTTTATATTATTTATTTATATTTAATGAGTGATTGCTTAAAAAGATCAACATTTCTAAAATTGAAATTGAAATTTTTTTAATGTATTATACATAAGGGTATTCGTAATTCGGTGTCCTGAGAGTAGTCATATTAAGACCATACACTTTGTCACATCTTTTTAGATATAATTCTTTTTTGATCCAATTTAATAGCTTCTAAAGAAACTAAATCCTAATAATCAGCGCCATAACCATTTATTTTTGGAAACAACATTTATAGGACGATTTTGGCAACTTTGAAATTTTTTTTCCCTTCCATTATGTGTTTCATAATAAACCGAAATTGTGATTTACAATCTTCTCTCCTTTCCTCTCGTATAATTTACGAAAATCCAGCTTTTACGAGAACTTAGTTATTTGTATAAAAGAGAAATCTAACCCTCTTTTATGGAATCGTAAAATTGGATAAGGGGGAAGTAATAATAATAATTTTCCTCGTCCTTAATAAATTCGAAAACTTTAATCAAAAGGAATAAAATAACATATTTCACATAAAGGAGAAATTAGTCAAGTGAAGTTGTTAGAATCAGAAACACGGAAGAAGACACAGTAGATTACTGTTGGGGCGGATTAACTGTTACTTTTATTACCCCGGGAATAGAATCGCTCCCTCATTTCGCCTCACAATTTCGGCGCTGGCAACAGGAAAAGCCGAAAGATTCAAGAGACGTCTCCGAACAGGTGAAACTACTTATTGCGCCACTCCAATTTTAACAAAATCGCCTCTCCCTTCTTAAAACCTTTTCAAAAATAAAAAGCGGAACGGGCGAATTTCGGGACGAGTTTATCGCGACCTTCTGTACGGCCGCCGAGGCTCAACACGCTTTCTTATCGGCCCGAACAATGCTCAGCTTAGTCGGTCATTTGTCTCTTTTAAACCTAATATTTTGCTTTCGGAAAATATATACGGCTTATAATCATGTAAATCTTTTTGATTAAATGCAAATTGGCCCTTGTTCGGAGCGCGACTTTTGCGAAAACGCGCTTTTTGCGATGTTAACCGAAGGGAATTATAGGAGCTTTAGATAAGATTGTAAATACAAAAAAGGAGGTGCGCGCGCGCGCTAAAAAAAACCACCCCCCAAATTTACAGTTATTTTATACACAAGGGTTATGTAAATTATGGAAGTCGCAGCTGAAAAAAAAAAGTTATACACCTTTAATATTTCCTCGTAAATTATTTCCTTCTTTTTTCATTTGAACTTTTAGCATCGATATATTAAATCTGTTTCCAACATAAATTCGAGGGTAGTTGTAATAAATAACGCAAATTAATTGGAGGCGCAATAAGTTTCCTTTTTTTCGGTGCGCAAGAAGAAAAAGTTTTAATTAGGTGTTCGGCGTTTTCTTCGTTTAGATTTTCGATGGGGGAGGAAGGGGCGTTTTTCGGCCGTTGCGGTGGTGGTACACTGTTAAAAATTTTTGGTGTTAATTTTCGTCGAAACTTGGCTGCTCAACCTATGCGAAAAAATATTAAAAAGTTTTAATTTTTATTATTAATTTGTTGAATAAATTTTTTGTTTATTTATTATTATTTAAAATTATATATTGCAGTTTTACACATTTTTTATAAATTATTTTTATTATTCAATTTATTATTTTATTAAATTAAAATCATTTATTTTTTGACTAATTATTTTCTTTACAACATATACAGTAGGTGGTGCAAATTTTTATTATTAATCTTTTAATGTAATTCAATTTGAAAATTTGCATTTGTATTTTGAGTAATGTATGGTAAAATTAAATTGAAAATATTTATAGGAAATTGTCAAAATTTGGATTTAAAAATTATAACATAGAGTTGTAAAAACTCAAAATGCATTCTAATAACACAGAAAATTTCAGAAATGATAACAGAAGTCTTATAAAAAAAAATATTTTGTAAATTTTCAAATATTTTAAGTACAGTAGAAACTCGCTTATCCGAACTAATTATTGTTCCAGCTCATTCGGATAATAGAAAATTCGGTTAATTGAATGTATAGAAAAAAAAACGAATTTTAGCTATATATAATGTGACCATACTTCCTGTTTTGAATGGAATTGTTTCGTTTTCAGATCATTTGTCCCGTTGTCCTCAAGCAATCATTCGGGACGCCAAAATGTCTCGTTTTCAACAAATTGTCAATTAATACCGAATATTAAGAAATCCTAACAAGAATTTTATTCTTGCCTCCTTATTTAAATACAAATTAATTTCTCGGCCATTTGTTAATGAAAAAAAAAAAATTATGAAAAATAGGTAAAGCCCAAAGGAGACATTTTGCGAGTGCGACTACGGTTTTAGAATTACTTGAATTTTTAAAGTAAATTGATCATTGTTAATCGTGGCGAAAAGCGGAGTGTGCACATTCGAGCTCAAAGTGGCACATTCCGATCTCGAAAATGAAGCGCGCGCCCGCGTCGCGCTTCATTTGCCTCCTCGCTCGGAAATGTGCCACTTTTCGCTCGAATGCGCACATCCTCGTATTTATTCAATTTTGTAAATTAAACTTTTTCCAATAAAAGAAAATTTATTTAGTTCAGTAAATATCGATTATATGTTCGAAACACGTATTTTTACCATAGCAATGAGTGGGAGCGAGTGAAAAGATACAACAAACTCATAAGTACGAGTGAGAGGGAATGATAAAATTTTTTATTAATTTTAATCACCAAAATTACTGTGAATCGTGCTTAAAACCGAGTGTGCGCATTCGAGTCAAGTGGCACATTTCGATCTCGGAAATGAAGCGCGCGCCCGCGTCGCGCTTCATTTGCTTCCCTCGCTCGGAAATGTGCCACTTTTCGCTCGAATGTGCACATCTTCGTATTAATTGAATCTGACTATATTAATAACATATCCTTCAAATCCTGATTTTCTATTCGAAAAAAGTTTTTGCTTGAAAAGTGCACATGCTCCTTAATAATTGATTTTGCCTATCTTATTCTTCTCTCGTACAAATAATATAAATCAAAACAAACTGAACTAAATGTACCACTTCTCGCTTTTCTTTTAATTAAAAATTACAGTTGGGTATTTTTATCAAAAAGCACATTTCTAATTTAGTACTTTTAAATTAGCCTAAATGGGAGACTTCATCGTACATGAAAAAAAAAGTACTTTAACTTTTTCCGAATTTTGACTCTTATTTCCCAACCTTTTTTTTAAGATACCACACCCAAGTCATTCTAAAATTTTTATGCACCCCCTATCTAACATATAAATATTTTTTTATATTTAATTATTGAATTAATCCATAAATGAAGTCTAATTACAACAGTGTATACAAATTGTGTCTTAAAACTAATTTGTTTATAAATTTTACAAAAATGAAAATTACCCAAAAATATTTGGAGACATTAATTTTGACATATAAACCTTCAACAATCTGCAAAAGATGATATAAAAATCAACTAGTTGACTTTTAGTGGCTCACTCCAGAAGATTTGATACATATACAATTAAAATTAATCAAAAATGCGAATTAGTAAACATTTGAAAGTACACCTGAAAATATTTTTATCAAGCTAGCTACAATTAGGCGTGCGGAAGAGCACCACGATAACTTATCAAAAGAAATAAAATATCTAACCTTTTTCAAACAAAAAATAGATCTAATTTATTCGACTTTTAATTTTTTGAATTGAAGAATAAAATAATAATATAGGCAAATCCAATAAATACGAGGATGTGCGCATTCGAGCGAAAAGTGGCACATTTCCGAGCGAGGGAGGCAAATGAAGCGCGACGCGGAGCGGCGCGCTTCATTTTCCCGAGATCGGAATGTGCCACTTTGAGCTCGAATGTGCACACTCGGTTTTAATCTCGATTACAAAGCGTTCCGTTTTAACAGGAAAAAACTTGGTCAAATTTGTTAGGTAGGTGTATGTTTACAAAAAAACGCAACAAATATTAATCACTAAATAAAACAGTCGCACATTATCTTAAAATCAACAAAGCAAAAAAACGCTGTTTAGTGCGAAATACAAAATAAAATATTTAGTAAGAAATACCAAGGTTTAATTTTCGCAACGAGTCTGAACAATCCGGATAATCACGAATCCGTATAACTGAGGTCCGGATAATTGAGGTTTTACTGTAATTCGAATTACAAATATTTTTATGGAATACCCGGTGCAAAATTTGATTTTCGTACAGCGTACGGCGGTAGGAAAATGGTCAATTTCCCTCTGTCAGCATAGAGCATAGTTTTGTCGCTTCTTTCTGCACACGTATCGAAAATATCTATTTTGTAATTTTACCAAGGACGTCGGGAATTTAGTTTTTACACATGTGTAGTAAATCTACACCTTTTATCTATGAAACCTACTACCTATGCAATATTGCAAAATTGCAATTATTATATGATGAATACAAAAATACAGTAAAGCTACAATTCTCTTTTAGTAGGTACTATTAGTATAATGGGATGTGGTGTTACTAAACACGTGTGTTAGTACGGCATTAAGATACACTAGTTTGTAATTTGTAATTTTACAAAGAATTTTAATAGTTTATTATCAAAGCAACAAGCAGAGATAGTTGTTAGGCAAAACAACAGTAATAGTTTGGCAAATCCTGCAAAACAGTGCAATCTAGAAAGATAATTTCATTTGCATACATATTCTCGAATTACTTGTGTGTTACAAAATTCAATACGCTGATGCAGCTGTAAATTTAATTTTAAATGCTGTTTAAAGCGCCGTAAATTGTTATATTAAAGCGGAATTTATATTCGAAATTACGATCCGGCAAAAAATATGTTGCGAATAATATGTAGCCAATATTAATTAAGTTGGTTCCGAATTACAAATCATAATTTATTATTTAAAACTGTACAATTTCTCTCGTTTATTTAACTCTATTCTGATTATTTCACGGCATTTTTAAATATTGCATGCGATAATGTTTTTTTTTAATTTAGCTTAAGATAAAATATTTCAGGGCAAAATTTTAAAGGTAAAAAGCAATCAATAATTGAGTTATGAATTTGTAATGACAATCTTTTGTAAAAATAAATTACACATCGATTTTTTTAAACTGATTTTCACATAAATTAAAATTTTTAGAAAAAATTTTAAGTAATGGGTTTGCTTTAAATTTTTGTGGGACGTTCCTATGGATCCCAAACGGACATAGCCGGAGCCATTCTTTCCTGCTCTTCCTTCAACCCATAAAATTTATATATATATAAACAAATATATTATTACAGTAAAACCTCTTCGACGGAAAGAACAATTTATTTAGGATCCTTCTCAGCGAACACCCCTCTACAACGGATAAAATCGTTAATCCTCCAACTGCCCATTGGAGAGAAGTTTTACTGTAGTTCTAAGTTTTAACCTAAGATTGCGAGCAATAAAAGTATTTTTAAGAGTAAGTGCATAAAATTGCTAACATTTGAACTTTTTTGGAAAAATTAACAAGCAACAGTATCGAAAATGAGCTTCGCCTCTTTGTCACTTACTTGGAAAGCTCATCTCTTATATCAATTAATTCAGATGTAACCCCCTTATTTACGACACGCAGTGTAAAAGTTAAATTTAGCGAAAACATCCCTAGTATCTCATTTTGACTTTTATACCAGCCATTACTTTCGCAGTTATTGTCAGATACCTGCATTAGAGTAAATTATTTCTTTATGGCACATAATTAAGCTTCGTTATCTTCCTTATTGCGTATACTTACTTTCTACTACAGCATCGAGGTTTAGTATTTTACGTGTTCTAACCTCATTTTTTTTCTATTTTTCAGGTGAGTCCGTTTGGAATTCAATCTTCCTGCGATATGTGAGTAGTTTTTATAATTTGCAAATTTCGTTCGTGCCGGTCTTAATCGATCGATTTCGTTGGCGCTATTAAAAAACGCATAAAAACAGAAATGGGATGCCATCGTGCGAAATTGGTTCCCTTTAAGCCGCTTCGACCAATCTGTGTGCGGTCTTTCTTAAGAACCAATTTCGTTTCCGGTGTAATTGAACGTGTGCTTGGATTATTTAGGGTTGTTGCTCTCTATTAATTCCGGAACTGATTAATCGCAAATTAGTCCGAGTTTGTGGACCTGCAATTTACGCGGTTTCTGCTTAGGAGCGGCCTTAAAGAAGTGTAACACCTGCGACGCTTCGTCTTTAAAAAAAACTTATTTATTTTCTATCATTTTATTAACAGAAACGTGTTTTAAAGTCATATTATATGGTTAAGTAATTTCTGTAAAATAAAATAAAAATCTTATAAGATGTGTGGACGGGGACGTAGCCCAAGATTAAGGATTAAGGATACATATTACATATTGCCACGTTCGAAAACACTGAAACAAAGACTTAATTTTTTTTTGGTAGAAGTTTTTAGATGGTAGAAGAATCCCTCTAAAAAAAATCGTATAAAAATATACAAAACGCATTTAGCAAATTATTTAATTAATTTTTGACTTAAAACAGAGTTAGTAGGTATTAAATTAATAAAAAATGTATGACTTAAAAATGATTTTGTTTTAACTACACAGTAGCTAGAAAATGAAATTTGGAGAAACTAATGCATAAAAATTATTTATTAGAGTTTTTATTAGACTAAGAAAAATTAAAAATTCCAACAAACCCTAAAAAATCAAGTCCATCGTTAAATCGAATAAAAATGTAAGACTTACAAATAATTCAAAATTAAAAATACGCAATTTTTTAAAATCGCAAATTTTTGGGAAACTATTGTATTTAAATTATTTTCAAGGGTTTACAATAAACCAAAAAAATAATTAAAGAATTCTAACAACCTCTCGAATAACGGCATTGGTATTAAATTAGTTATAAATGTAAGACTTACAAGAGATTTAATATTAAAAATTAAAATTTTTTAAAACCGCATATTCGAAGAAACTATTGTATGGAAATTATTTATTGGACTTTTTAATAAATTAAAAAAATTATTAAAAATTTCATCAGAGCCTAAAAAATGAGAGCCAGCGTTAAATCAATTAAACAAGTAAGACTTACAAATAATTCAATATTAAAAAACACATTTTTTTCAAATTGCAAATTTCTTTTCCAATTTTCAATTCTTTAAAATCGCAAATTTGGGAAAACTGTTGCATGTAAGTTATTTACTAGATTTTCTACTAAACCAAAAAAATAATGACAAAAAAACAATCAATTAATAATGCAAAATTTAAAAAGAAAAAACACAAGTTTGTAAAATAGCAAAGTCGGGAAAGCTATTGCATAAAAGTTATTTATTAGTTTCTTATAAGTCAAAAAAATTATTAAAAATTCTAGCTACCCCTAAAACAGAATTCGTATTAAATTAATTCAAAATGTAAGGCTTACAAATAATATTGTTATAAATATACAATAATTAGAAATTGCCAATTTGGAAAATCTATTACAGAGAAATTATTTATTAGAGTTTGTATTAAACTAAAAAAAAATAATTTCCAACAAATCCTAAAGAACACCGACCTTGCAATCTTTGTAATTTAAAAACTATTAATTTTCTTGATTCAACTAAAATTTTCAATCGCTGACTGATAAACTTCAAAAATTTAGTTGGTAAATAAAATTTCACCACAATGAGAAGTATTTTTTTCCATTTTTGTTTTAATTAAATCGACCTTACATTGTATCATTTTTAATTGTGGGGCGGGGGGTTGCGACACTCACTACTCACCGCCGATTTCACAAGTGCGGTCCTGGAAAGAACTAAAATCAACAGATTTTCGTAGAAGTGCCCAAGTATGATAGTTTCGCCGAGACGAAATAAAGCGAAAATCAATGCGTCGAAATGGAAGTGAATTTTTCAAGCAACTGCATTTGTATTACAAACTGCAAAAATTGTCTTTCGGAAGGAACCTACACGAGACGTGATGGGTTCACGTTTTCCCAATATGTCAAATAGAAAGATCGAAGTCTACAAAGATGGCACACAGATCGCTTTAGCAATTTTTCCTCTAAAGTAAATGTTAATAGAAGCCGAAGAACATGTCATGAATTTATGTCGCGTTGAAAACTATAGCAATCTGAGGCCCCCTCATTGATCTCAGTCGATAAAGCTCTTCAACCGTTACGAAATAAATTTGCTCACTTAATTCCCTCTACGAATCTCGGAAAATTTAGTTCGGACTTACAAAAGTACGTTTCACACAAACCTTGAATTGTCGGAGGGATGTTATTAATTTTAATCGAATATTAAACCGAAATCTACTGATTTGGAGACACAATAATAAAATCTGTAAATGGAACTGTTGTACAGGGTGAAGCGGAGAGGATAGTTACCGAATGTGAAGTATTATTTTTATATCCCTATATTAGGATACTATTCGTAACATAATTCCTCAATATTTCAATAACTAATTGTTAAAGACTTTTAAGCACGCCTATGGTTTCTTAGGCCTATCTGAAGTCAAAAAGTCTGGCGAATCCGAATCTGTATAGTTTTTAAAGATTCGTCCACAAATAACGGCGCTACAATTTTTTTAAAGTAAAATTTTGTGCAAAAAAAAATGGACCTAAATTTGCAATCACATTTTTGGTTTTTTTGCTGAAATACCTGGTGCACCAGTGGCGTTCTCAAGGGTGTGGTTAAAAAAATAATTCTAACTGACTTGTATGTCAACCATTCAGTGCTTATTTACGCGTCACACTATTTTTTTAATTCCTCTTTTTAATTAATTGAAAAAATAGTTTTTGCAAGTACCTACATAATATTTAATTTAAAAAATTAATTATCAGTAATATTGTTTATAATTGTAAATTGTAAATTGATAATTCTATATTGTAAATTGATAATTGTAAATTTTATTTAATTAAAAGCCAAAGGCTTACGATTTTAGAAATTCTCTGCAATCTCTTCGTAGCTCTCCAAGCTCAACTAACATCTCTGAAATTCAAATGTATGTGCATGCATCTATCCATCCATTAAATACCTATCAGGCTTAGGTATTTCCTAATCTGCATAATTACAATTCTCTGTTTGAAAGCTTATAACCAAAAAATAAAAGTTTGATTAATTATTGTATTAACTTTCATCGTGGGATAGAAATTGCTCACAAATGGCAAACAATTCTAAATTAGTCCGACTTCGCGCCTAGTGCACTCTACGATTTTAATTTAGAATAATTTTAAAATAGAAATATTTATTCAGTTTTGTGTTACCCCGAAGGGCTATAAGTTTAATTACTTGGGAAAGGTTCGGATATAAAAGCGTAATACAGAAAATAACAACAAAGTTAAATTAATTCAAACTCGGAATATATATTATATTTTCAAGGTAAATTTTGCAAATGTTTTAATGGATTTGGAGTTTAATGTTGGTGCTTCTGCGAGTTGTTTAAGATAATACAGTAAAACCTCAATTATCCGGATTGGCAACCGCGTTCGGACTCGTTTATTTTGTATTTCGCACTAAACAGTGTTTTTTCCTATTTTGATTTTAAGATAATGTGCGACTGTTTCATTTAGTAATTAATATTTGTTGAGTTGTTTGTAAACATATATCTAACAATTTGACCAAGATTTTCCTGTTAAAACAGGACGCTTTGCCTCCCTCGCTCGGAAATGTGCCACTTTTCGCTCGAATGCGCACATCCTCGTATTTATTAAATTTAACTTTAAAATATGCAAGATAAAGTAGTTTTGTATTTTTAAAGAGTGGGAGCGAGTGAAAAGATACAAGAATCTTATAAGTGCAAGCGAGAGGAAATGATCAAATTATCGGTTTCAATGCGCACTGTTTTTTTGTATTTATAAACATTTTATTTTGATTTAAGAAAATGTCGATGTTTTTTAAATTTAAATTTATTTGTTGAGTTGTTTGTAAACATTATCTAAATTTTGACCAAGATTTCCTTTCGGCGCTTTGCCTCCCTCGCTCGGAAATGTGCCATTTTCGCTCGAATGCGCACATCCTCGTATTTATTAAATTTAACTTTAAAATATGCAAGATAAAGTAGTTTTGTATTTTTAAAGAGTGGGAGCGAGTGAAAAGATACAAGAATCTTATAAGTGCAAGCGAGAGGAAATGATCAAAATTGCATCAATAGATGTTAGTAACATTTTTAACTACATATTAATTTTATGGACATATACGATTGTTTTTCAAATTAATTATTGTGAATGATGCTTAAAACCGAGTGTGCACATTCGAGCTCAAAGTGGCACATTCCGATCTCGGGAAAATGAAGCGCGCCGCTCCGCGTCGCGCTTCATTTGCCTCCCTCGCTCGGAAATGTGCCACTTTTCGCTCGAATGCGCACATCCTCGTATTTATTAAATTTAACTTTAAAATATGCAAGATAAAGTAGTTTTGTATTTTTAAAGAGTGGGAGCGAGTGAAAAGATACAAGAATCTTATAAGTGCAAGCGAGAGGAAATGATCAAAATTGCATCAATAGATATTAGTAACATTTTTAACTACATATTAATTTTATGGACATATACGATTGTTTTTCAAATTAATTATTGTGAATGATGCTTAAAACCGAGTGTGCACATTCGAGCTCAAAGTGGCACATTCCGATCTCGGGAAAATGAAGCGCGCCGCTCCGCGTCGCGCTTCATTTGCCTCCCTCGCTCGGAAATGTGCCACTTTTCGCTCGAATGCGCACATCCTTGTATTTATTGGATTTGCCTATATTAATTCAATTCTAACTGTGATTTTTTGTGTCCTACACTGTTTGCTCTCACTGGTCATACATTATAAATCTATTAATGAAATTTTGTATCAATTCGATTATCATGAACATATTTTATCACTTTTCTTGTATAATATAAGTTAAAGTCCAAAGAAAACTTGCAATATCTCACTTAAATGTCAGTACCGTGTCATGTCCTTTCCTAGAATTTACCTATAAATCGGTTATTTTTGTTGTTGCAATAAATAATTCAAACCAATTAACTGATAAATCTTCATGTATATAATCAAACTTAAAAGAAATTAACGAATTTTTTTTAATACATCAATTTAAGATTGAATTCCGACTTAATAACTTTTGTCCTCAGATTTAAGCAAATTTTTAAACTTGAATTTGTATGACTCGTGCACCATTTACCTCGAAATTAATGAAACAACTAAAAAGCCATATTGAAAGTACGTTAACTGAGTTATGTTTACAAACATCACGCAAGTGAAATTCGCAAGCAAGTTTGTGTCATTTTAAAACTCAATTTTTAAAAGATGATGTCATAAATTTACTTGTCAGTACCGTGGTATTGGTAAACTTAATTAACGATTAATTTTTTTCATCATAAATAATGAATTTCTGTACTTATTACTAGCCTAAATTATAGGGTAATAGAATATTATCAAATTCATAATCAAAAAATTACAGTTGCTATTTTAATTTAAATGTCAGTTTCGTGGCAGTCAGTACCATGTCAAAAAGCAATAAAAAATATATTTAATTGTTAATAAATAATATTAAGTTGCTTTTGTTGCTCTAATAAGAATGTATGCAGACACTTTTCTATCAGAAAAATTGATTATTCTTGAAATAATAAGGTGGGAAAAATAAATAACAGAATGACGCAAAAAACAAAAAAAATCGGAGAATTCATTCCAAGAAGTTAAAAAATTGCCAAATATGACTGAAACTGTATCACTGTGTAGAAGTTTAAGAATTAAAAATGCTGTGAAATAAAGCAAAAAAAATTAAGTTAATTTTTTTGAAATGTGTTAGATTTGAGTTGATTAATGTTTGATATAAATTCTAATGTATTATTTGTTATACATAAGTTATTATGGATTATTGAAATGTTAAATAATCAATAAAAAAGAGTTTTAAAATGTTACAATACAATTCATAAATGAATTTAATAATTTTTCTGAAGAATGCCTACCAAATTTATTTTATGTCAGTACCGTGACATGGAAATTATAAAATATGATTTTCATTCTCGATATTCTAAAGTTGTAGTAAAATCCTCTCGCACTTTCATTTTTACTATCAAATAGAGTAATAATATGCATGAAAAATCAAAAAAAGTTGAGTTATAGGATTCAAAAATTTTTAATCAAAAAAGTAACAGAACAAAATCACCCATATAGCTAAAATTCGTTTTTTTTCCTATACATTCAATTAACCGAATTTTCAATTATCCGAATGAGCTGCATCAATAATTATTCCGGAGAACTGAGGTTCCACTGTATTGGTAATCTAATGCCACGAAGAGACCACTTAAGAGTCGAACTGTTGTTCGACGAAGTTTAGAGCGAATTGTAGCCAAATATTTGTTGTTTTCAAAACGGTTTAATTCTAGATTGAAATTACATACGTCGGGTTTATAATATCGAATTACTTTCGAGCTCTAATTAGTTGAAAAGCAATTTTCCATCCCGCTATATAATAGAACGGGGTCTGGTTGAACGTCAACGTCAATACGAAACCGATGTCTGTTAAATAAAGCCCCGTGCTTCGTACTTCGCATCGTAAAAAATTAATAAGTTCGCCGACGAGCGTTGCGAAGCCATTTTCGGCATTAAACAACCGAAAATTTCAATCCGATAGGATATTGCCGTTTAAATAAATAAACTACGATAAACTTGAATGTTCATTTCCGATAGGCACTACAATGCCAACCCATAATTTTATGATTTCTGTGCATGTTTGTAGTTCATAAACGTGATTTATTGTCAGTTAACAAATTGCACCTGCTCTTTACATGTTTTATGCGGCTCGATGCCCCCCGTACCCCTCGAGCAAAGTACACGCGCCGTAAAAAGTAAAAAGGGCCGTAAAAAATAATAAAAAAAGCTGCACTAATAAAGCAAATCTAAAAATAAGCTCGCATTAAAGAGCTCGTATCGAAAGAAACACGTATAAATTATGTTAGTTGATTATATCTTTGGGTAAAACCCCCAAAATCTAATTTATTGTTTGTTTAGAATATTTATCAACCCTTATATTACGTTTTATGAGGTTCTAAATGAAAAGTAAACTTTGTTATTCGCCGCTGAGCATCTCGAAAGTTAGTTTTGACGAAAAAAAAAATAAACCATAGTCATTTTTAGAAAAGGATTATTGTTTTTGGTGGTTTAGTTCGAATATTGTTTTCTGTTGCCGAAATACAGTTTTTAAGTATAAGAATTTACATAAATAAAGGATTTGTGCGGTTAAATCTAAGTACTTAAGTAAGTACGCTCTGAATTAGCTTTGCACCATTTTGTAGTAATAGAGTTTTTTCCAAATAGGGTTTAACCCTAGTTGCCTGTCTATATATGTTGGTACATAGGATTTCTTTAAATAAACTCTAATTAAAAAAATGTAATCGTTTCTCCGTTTTAAGATTCTTAGGTATTGAAAAATTTGGGAGCTCGATATCTCCTTTAATATAAGAGATTTTTGAACATGGTTCTGATTTTTCCAAAAATGGGACCTTTCTGATTAAGGTACGTCCAAATATCATGAATGGTTTAAAGCTAATTTTGGTACAACAATTTTAGAAGAAATATTAATAAATTTCTTATTTTTAAGTTGTAAAATATAGTATAAAAAATTTGGGAACTCGATATCTCCCTTAATATAAGAGATTTTTGAACATGGCTTTGATTTTTCTAAAAATGGAACCTTTCTAGTTAAGGTACGTCTAACATCATGAATGGCTTAAAGCTAATTTTTGTACAACAATTTTAAAAGAAAAATTAATGAATTGCCTATTTTTAAGATGGAAAATATAGTATAAAAAATTTGGGAGCTTGATATCTCCCTTAATATAAATAATTTTTGAACATGGTTTTAATTTTTCCAAAATGGGATTTTCTGGTTAAGGTACGTCCAAACATCATGAATGACTTAAAGCTAATTTTTGTACAATAATTTTGAAAGAAAAATTAATGATATTCCTATTTTAAGGTGTAAAATATAATATAAAAAATTTGGGAGCTCGATATCTCCCTTAATTTAAGAGATTTTTGAACGGGGTGTTGATTTTTGTACAATTCAGATTTTTCTAATTAAGGTACGTTCAAAAATTTCAAATGATCTGAACTTCAGTTTTGTAAAATAATTTATAAAGAAAAATTAATAAATATCCTAATTTTAAGATGTAAAATAGAATATAAGAAACTTAGGAGCTCGATACCGTCCTTCATATATGAGATTTTTGAACGAGGTTTTGATTTTTGCATAATTAACACTTTTCCGACTGAGGTACGTTCAAAAAACTCAAATGCCTTAAGGCCCAATTTTGCAGAATAATTTCTAATCAAAATTTAATAGTTTTTTTATTAGGATATTAAAATTACTAAACTAAGGGATGTTTAGACAGGATATTAGTTTTCGGTTAAAAATAATAGCATAGGTAATTTACATATTTTCTAATTATTACGATCCCTACTTACGTTAAGACTAGTTAGAATTTTTTTGTTTTATTAAAAACTTTAGTAATGACTTTTCATTCATAGCTCTTTCGAGTTTACTCTTTTAAAAACTTGTGTTTTTAATAATCAATCATTTGTAAATCTTGCAATTTTAATTGATTTAATTCTGTCTTGTTTTTCTAGGGGCAGCCAAAATTAAAATTTTTTTTGGTTATTAAAAAATTTAAATAAATAATTTCCATGCAATAGTCTTTTCAAATTTACGATTTTAAAATACTGAATTTTTTATATTAAATCACTACTTGTGAGTTATATATTTTTAATTAATTTAATTCTAACC
The DNA here is from genome assembly GCA_036325965.1 of Sinopyrophorus schimmeli. Taxonomy (NCBI): domain Eukaryota; kingdom Metazoa; phylum Arthropoda; class Insecta; order Coleoptera; family Elateridae; genus Sinopyrophorus; species Sinopyrophorus schimmeli. The sequence continues at coordinate 10,118,823 of JARFIZ010000013.1, read as the reverse complement.
CTACTTTTTTAGGAGTGCTTAAAACTTTTAAATTATTTTCCTGTTTTATTAGAAAGACTAGTAAGTAACTTCCATGCAAAAGTTTTCCCCAATTGGGATTTTAAAAAAATTTGGAAAACGCGGAAAAGCGACAATCTCAACCACGACTTCCTCCTTGCGCGCTTCGAATACGATTTTCGCGTAGAAATAAGGCTTACATTCAAAATTAGTGGAAACGATGTTGCTGTTGCGATTACGCCGATAAACACAAAGTAATATTCGATTCCGGTCGTCGTAATATTGTACGTTTACATTAATAGTAATTGGTTCTGTTTGGAATGAATTATTATTGGTTTATTTATAGGGACAAATGTACAGCGGTGGAACAATTATCAGTTGATACATTTCATAGGGCCTTCGAGGTAACAAATCCTTGGCACGTGGGGTCACGTTCGACCCGCTCCAATACTTTATCAACTTTGACACGTGTAATTTCCCACCGGCCGCGAAACTTTCACTTCCGCTGGACTTAAACCATTATCGGGACAATTTAGACAAACCTTTTATTGCCTCCAGACGTTTTTCTGCGCCCGTTTATGAATATTTTTTTGAATTTATCGGTTTTATTCGGCAGTCGTTTCCTATTTTATTAGATCGTATATTCTCCGAAAGCGAATGTCTCAGGGACTAAATTAGAAAAATACATTTTTCCATGTGCCCCATTTTTATTTGATTATGCGATGTTTCAAAAAAATGCGTCTCCGAGTCCGAAGAAAAAGTGCTGCATCGCTCTTCCATAAATATTGTTTTTTTTTCTGCGGGGGCGAAAAAAAAGTGAAGCTTTTATCGGGTTTTTCTAATCAATAATTCAGGTATTTTAGAAAAATGGGATCTTTCGCCGAATAACAATCGCGTTTGTGTTGGCTGATAATAATTTAGAAGTGACTGAATGTAACCGCTTCAGTCAATAAAATGAAGCGTTATCTGTGTAAATCCATACACACTTCTGTGACATTACAATGAAGGATCTGTTGATGAATTATGAATGAATGGCTGAGTTCCTTTGTTGCCTAAGAAAATCTAACTATAGTCGAGACACCGGCGAAGAATTTAAAACTTACGTTTTAAATTCTTTGATCGCGTTTTTTCCCCAGATTTAACATTAGACCCTGTTGATTTCTTTGGCTATTATTACGCCCCGATAAATGGGACCTCAGAATTTTGAAAGTTTTTAAAGATCCGTTCACAAGTAACCGAGCTACGATTTTTTAAAGAGAAAATTTAGCAAAAATTAATTACAAATTGGACTCTTCGAACCGTTTTTTTAGAAATTTTAAATAGTACGCCTATCGTTTTTTGAGTGTATCTAAAGTCAAAAAGTGTGGCGAATCCAAATCTGTATAAGTTATTAAACAATTGTGCACAAATAACGGCGCTACAATTTTTTAAACATAGATTTTGTGCTAAAAAATGAATCTAAAATTTCAATCCTTAGTTACTCGAAAAATTAACATTGCGTCATATGCAGATTTTGCACGTATCTTATGTAAATGAGACTCAGGATTCCAAATATGAGAAGTTTTTAATGATCGGATCGAAAATGAGGGCGCTACGATCGTTTTTATGAGTCGAAATGTATCTATTTCAATTTATTTAGATTTCTGTAAAATTTTAGGGGTTGAAGGGGGATTAGAGCAAAATGGCTCCAGCTATGTAGGTTTAGAGTCCCTAGGAACGTTTTCCAAAACTTTAAAGAAAATCCATTACCTAAAATTTTATTTCCTTAAAAATACGCAAGGGGTTAATTCATGTTTTTTCTCGATTTTGGCCGATTTTGGGGGTTTTGAGTTAAGACCGGATTTCTATGTGATAGGATTGGAAACGTGCAAAAATGAAAAGATTTGACGAAATTCGCATAGACGGGCGAGTTAAAGCATTTTGAAAATTAAAAATGTTAGCAAAATTTACATTTTAAAAGCTTCGAACGCGCTTTTCTCCCAGACGTAACGTTATATTATGTTAGTTTCTTTAATTAGTTTTACGCTCCGGTAAACGGGCTTTCAGAATGTGAAAAGTTTTCAAAGATACCTTTATTAATAACCGAGCTACGATTTTTCAAAGTGAATATTTTGAAAAATTTAATTACAAATTGCAAACTTGGTACCCGTTTTTCACGAGAATTTCAAATAGCACGCCTATGGTTTTTTAAACCTATCGGAACCCAAAAAGTCTGGCGAATCCGAATCTGTATAGTTTTTAAAGATCCGCCCACAAATAACGGCGCTAAAATTTTTTTAATGTCAACTTCTGTGGTACAAAAATAAATTTAAAAGTTCAACCCTTAATTACTCAAAAAATTAACGTTGCGCCCTATGCTAATTTTAAGAGTATCTTATGGAAAAATGCCTCAGAATTCTAAATCCGGGTCGTTTTTAATCATCGGATTAAAAACAAGGGCGCTACGTTTGTTTTTGTGAATCAAAGTGTATTTTTTCCGATTAATTTAGTTTTCTCGAAAATTTTGGGGGTCATTTTATTAAATATTTTTAAAGGAAGCGCAATTACATACAGTTTGCAAACCGCCGATATAGTGTATAAATACTTTTATGCGTTAGTGTACCGAAAACATGAAACGTAGGCTTTTAATTGAAGAATGAATCTTTTTAAGTCAATTCCCGAGCGCTTCCGCTTTAGAAAATTTAAAAACGTGGCCGGCGCAAAAATTCGCCAAAATGTAAAATAAAACTCCATCAATTCGGCCTTGCGGAGAGTATAAATGCCGTAATTGAAGCAAAGCTCTTGTGGGGTTTACGGATGGGAAACCGATATGAGGTTTTGCCTAAAATGAACACGTACGCGACAAAATTGTAAAATATTGTTTGGGCACTCTCTTTTTGCCGATTGTGCTTAAACATGTCAACACCCAGCGAGCTAACGGGTGAACATTATTCACCTTGTCACTTTATTCAGCTCACCGGACACATATTTTACCGCTTTGTCCTGACACGTTGACGCAGATAAATCGACATAGATTTCAACATCAACGCTATTCCATTTTATATATTTTCCCATCTGTCGAAACCAAACATATCCTAACGGTATTTTTATTTCCCCGAAAGTCAACAAAATCGTAGGATCCTGAAGGATGGGAACGTTTAAAAATTCTTGCGGAGACAGATGTTCCTCGGATGACGACAATTTCAGAACTTTTCGCTGTACAAAAGTTTCGGTAAAAAGTGGCCGGGAATTTTTCAACGCCGCCTTTCGCACGAATGGCTATCATTTAAACTTTTTATTGCTAACTAAATTAAAGGAGAGGACCCCTAAAAATATTTTTACACGTTTTGCTGCAATTTCTATACGAATTGCTCAAGAATCTCGTCGAAAAATGTGTCGTAAACTTAAAAGAGGCTTTTAAGATAAAAATTGGGTTATTAAGGAAACTTTAGTTACTTTCCGGAACGGTTCGTTGCACGCTTATGGGACGCTCTCGAATTATGAACTTAAATTGATTTCCGCTGGTTTAGAACGAAATAAAAGGATACCTTCTTCCTACAACTTAATTTCTACTAATTAAAACGTTCGTTTAATTTAACGATAACACACCGCTCTACGTTTTGAGTGTTCTTGTACGTTTACTAATTTTATTATTTTAAAAGCTAACACTACGAGGAAATGTGGAATTGTGACGCGCAGTATACGTAAATTTTTAGTTACTTTTCTCAATTGGTGTTTCAACCACGAAAACTACTTTTTTTAGTGAGAAATTTTTTTCAATTACTAAGTCGATTTATAAGAAATTTGAATTTTTAATATAACTTGATTTTGGTCATCTTTGAGATTGGGTTTCAATTGTTTTTTTTACTAGTCTTATGCTATGATAAGCGAACTTTTAGAATCGAAACGATTTTTTAAAGGTCCATTCACAAATAACTAAGTTACGATTTTTTTTAATGTTCAGCGGTTTGTCGTGAAAATAAATCCAAAATTTTAACTATTAGTTGCTCGAAAAATTTACATTGCGCCCTATGCGGATTTTGCCCGTATCGCATGGGAAAAAGTCTTTAGAATTCAAATTTGGACCGTTTTTAACAATTAGACGAAAAATCCGGGGTGCAATAATTCAATTCCATGTCAAAAGTGTGACTTTTGCATAAGTTTTAGTTTTGTCGAAAACTTTAGGGGTTGAAAGGGAAGCAAAGGAGAATGGACACTGCTGTCGACTTTTTTGATGAAACATTTACAATTAAAAATTTTTGTAAATCAGTTGGTTAAACTAAATCAAAAGTTTTTTTTTTTTATTAATCAAAATTTATTTTACTGCTTAGTTGTATCTCCTTTTTTTTCCTCCTCTTCTTCCGAAGGGATGTCTTGCGAGATAACGCGGAAGATCTGTTACTATGTACGAAATTATATGAATATTGGTCTGTGTGTGTTTCTTTTTTGTTGATTCGAAATTTATAAACATCGCCTTTTTATAATTAGAAAATACATCGCGATTCCAGCTTTAATAATCGTATTATGTTGATAGCTTTTGTATGGTGTCACATTATAAATTGAGACCTTGTATAGTTTAATGTTTCCGCTGATTCTCAAGGTTCATCGTACGTTTTCCTTTTCATTTTCCATAACAGAAGGGGGTCGGGCCTTTTTCAAATGTATGTACGTTTGCGGAATTAAAAAAATTAACTAATATAATTGTGCATGTTTTAAGCCAATAGAAAAATTATAATGGATGAAGAATTTTAAATAATTTTATTGTGGGCCCTCAAAAATGTTTTAGTGCCATATTTGGCCCGAGTGTCGCATTTATTTTAAAATTGATTATTTTAACAAATTTTGCCAAAGAAATTTAAGAAAACGCTATTTTTAATTTAATTTGGTAGTGTGCTCCCAAAAATGTCTTCTGGCCTGAGCACCATTATTTGACTACCGCTCTTGTAGACCTTAAAAAAGTTCTTCGATTATAAAATTACTTATTTCTAATAATTTTCGTAAAGAAATTACTATTTTTGAATTAATTTACTCGCGTGGCCCCAAAAATGTTTTAGTGCCGCTTCTGACCCGAGTGCCCTTTTTTGACTGTCACTGTTTTAGTGTGTAAAAAGTTGTTTGGTTTTTTTTATTAATCAAAATAAATTTTAATTCCGAAAGTAACAAAAATTTTGGAAAATGCTGAACTTTATGCATTGAAATGAATAATCAACTTTTTGCAAAATAAGTGCCGGAGAACTTTTTGTGATTACGCTTTTAAATCAAATTTCTTAATTTGGCGTCTTAGGAAGTATGTCTTTACATTTTCATTCGTTATTTTAGATAAAAAAATGTTTTAATAAATAACACTAAAAAAAACGGTGGGTGTTCTTATATTTACGCGCGTTAGAAGTTATACTTCTTTGGCGTGACTAAATTGAATATATACACAAATGCAAAAATTAATATAAATAAATTAAATAAATGGGAGATTGTGCACACTCGGTTTTAAGCATGATTCACAATAATTAATTTTAAAAACAATCGTATATGAGTCAGATCACATCAAGTGGACCCCCCATTTACCACTTGATTGTGAAAATTAAATTAATGCATTTTTTTATTAAGTAGTCACTACTAAAAATTAATCCCTAAAACAGTTTTTCGAAATTTTCATTTTAACAACAATTTTTTTAGCAATAAAAATTTCTAGTACATTTAATTAAAAAATCGATTACATATCAACCGTGAAAGATAAATTGATGAAATTTTCAGGATTTATTGTTGAATGTCTATATTTTGTTAAAATGGTAAAAACTAAAATTATTTATTCATTATCCTATTGTTTATTAATTTTTAAATAAACAAATAAAAACTTTAATGACTTCTTGGTGGAAAAATAAAAAGTTTTTTTACTGATTTTATGCGTTACACATTTAAGTTTAAGATGCACAAAAAAAATTTCACTGCTTGCCATTAATTTAAACAATATAAAATTGATGAGCGCGCGCCGGGCGCTGTCAGTGTAGCGTGCTGCCGAGTACCTCCGAATTTATTCTAACTTCGGTCGGTCGGAACAAAAAATAACAATAAAAAATATTCATTATTGAATAAATTTTATTTTTTTTAAGTATAATTTGGTAAGCAACAAAATAACGTATTTTTTTATTAATTAACTAAGACAGAGAAAATTAACAAATAATTAAATATAAATTTTACAAAACTGTGTAACCTATTTTAACTGTTTCTTGGCCATTTTATAAGTTATAATTTTTTAATTTACTAAGAAGTACTTCATCTTTAGTTAAAACAAAACGAAATATTCATTGTTAAAAAAATTGTTGTTAAAATAAAAATTTCGAAAAACTGTTTTGGGGATTAATTTTTAATAGTGACTACTTAATAAAAAAACGCATTAATTTAATTTTCATGATCAAGTGGTAAATGGGGGGTCCACTTGATGTGATCTGACTCATATATCTTTAAAATTAATGTGTAATATTACTAATATCTATTAATGCAATTTTGATCATTTCTTCTCGCTTGCACTTATGAAAGTCTTGTATCTTTTCACTCGCTCCCAATCATTAAAAATATAAAACTACTTTATCTTGCATATTTTAAAGTTAAATTCATTAAATACGATGATGTGCGCATTCGAGCGAAAAGTGGCACATTTCCGAGCGAGGGAGGCAAATGAAGCGCGACGCGGAGCGGCGCGCTTCATTTTCCCGAGATCGGAATGTGCCACTTTGAGCTCGAATGTGCACACTCGGTTTTAAGCACGATTCACAATAATTAATTTTAAAAACAATCGTATATGCCCTTAAAATTAATGTGTAGTAAAAAATGTTACTAATATCTATTAATGCAATTTTGATCATTTCCTCTCGCTTGCACTTATAAGATTCTTGTATCTTTTCACTCTCTCCCACTCATTAAAAATGCAAAACTACTTTATCTTGCATATTTTAAAGTTAAATTTAATAAATACGAGGATGTGCGCATTCGAGCGAAAAGTGGCACATTTCCGAGCGACGGAAGCAAATGAAGCGCGACGCGGAGCGGCGCGCTTCATTTTCCCGAGATCGGAATGTGCCACTTTGAGCTCGAATGTGCACACTCGATTTTAAGCACGATTCACAATAATTAATTTTAAAAACAATCGTATATGCCCTTAAAATTAATGTGTAGTTAAAAATGTTACTAATATCTATTGATGCAATTTTGATCATTTCCTCTCGCTTGCACTTATAAGATTCTTGTATCTTTTCACTCTCTCCCACTCATTAAAAATACAAAACTACTTTATCTTGCATATTTTAAAGTTAAATTCATTAAATACGATGATGTGCGCATTCGAGCGAAAAGTGGCACATTTCCGAGCGAGGGAGGCAAATGAAGCGCGACGCGGAGCGGCGCGCTTCATTTTCCCGAGATCGGAATGTGCCACTTTGAGCTCGAATGTGCACACTCGATTTTAAGCACGATTCACAATGATTAATTTACTTGCACAGACAGTTAACTTTATCTGTCAAATTTTCGTTAGAGATGCGCGCGCAACTTTAGTTGTCTTTTACTCTCAACGAGCCAAAAGAAGTATAACTTCAAAGACATTTGACAAATTAACGAAATTCTTGTAACAGCTTCAAGTAATTAAAGACATATCTTCCGACGAAATTGTTTAATTGAAAAATTTTACTATTTATTTATTCAAATTGGTTCTAAATATTCGCGTTCCGCTGTACGCTTTTTATAGTTGCGCATTTATAACTTTCAAATCAGACTTCGCGAGTTGAAAAATTGATCGCAGACATTCTTATAATTTAAATAAAACATCAAAACGCATAGTGAGGAAATATTTCAAACGTCGACGGCTTGTACGCAAATTACTTGCTGAAAAATCGCAGTAAACGTCAGTATTGTGATAGGTATTTGAAAAGCGGAAAACATCCAGATCGATGGGAATGCCATAGAAATCTGCATTCCTGCCAGAAATTTACTTGCATCGCAATTTTTCGTGCATTCGTACGCTTGTTACCGTCGCATTTCCGGCCCATACAAGCGCTATTTTATTCGTACGGCGCACGTTAGGCCCGCTCCTTGATTTCGAAGCCCCGCTCGCGTCCCCTTCACTCTTTTTTTGCCGATATGCATACCGAAAGTAATTTCGAAAGATAAAAGCGTCGGAGCTGCAGGCTGAAAAATAATTTGCGATTGATTTATTCTACGTCACGTAATCGTTTCTGATCGATGGATATAGATTGAAATGTAACGCAAAATCCATCAGGAAATAATGAATAAGCAACTTTAAAGAAAGCTTTCGGCTTTTTCCAAACGTTTCAATTGTTGATTTAGATTTATATTTTGCGGAAACCGTTGTTCTGAGCAATCTGAAAATCTGTCTATGAAAGACGTTTCTCTTCTTCTGCAGTTTTCAATTTATTTACTTTTTTTTTTGGCAGTGCTCGTCCATTTTTAGAAATCTTTTTTGTTTTGACGATGTTCATACTCAAATAATTGAGTATTCGTTCCGAATTTTTTTTCTTTAGGTCCGCTGTTTAAAAAATGAGGGGGGGGGAGTCGGAAACTAATTGTAATATTTGGTGTAAATGCATTTTTCCATTTAAAATTACAAATTATAAATATATATTTAGTTTAGTAAATATCAATTTTATGTTCGAAAAATGTATTTACCATAGCAATGAGTGGAGGGGAGCGAAAAGATACGACAATCTCGTCGATGGGAGTGAGATGAAGCGATTAAAATTATTCAATTTTTATTTAGAATACATTATATACAAGTCGGACTCTTCGAACCCGTTTTTTCGAGAATTTCAAATAGCAAGTATATGGTTTTTTGGGCATATCCGAAGCCAAAAATTCTGGCAAATCCGAATCTGTATAATTTTTAAAGATCCGTCCAGAAATAACGGCGCTACAATGTTTTTAATGTAAACTTTTGTTCTATCAAAATGAATCTAAAATTTCAACCCTTAATTACTCGAAAAATTAACATTGTGCCTTATGCCGAATTTGCACGTCTCTTATGGAAAAAAGTCCCAGGATTACGAATTCGAACCGTTTTTAGCGGTCAGATGGAAAATGAGGGCGATACGATTTTTTTTGTAAGTTGAAGTGTATTTTTTCGATTTATGTAGTTTTCTCGATTTTGGCCGATTTTGGGGGTTTTAAATTAGGACCAAATTTTAACGTTTTAGGGTTGAAAACGTGGAGAAGCAAAAGAGTTTGACGAAATTCACAAAATCGGCAGAGTTATAGTATTTTGAAAAATAAAAAATTTAACACAATTTACATTTTGAAAGTTTTGAACTCGTTTTTCTTTGAGACTTAACATTGGGCCCTGTTGATTTTTTTAGTTAATCTTACGCTCCTATAAACGGGCTTTCAGAATCTAAAAGCTGTTTAAAATCCGTTCACAAATAACTAAGCTACGATTTTTCAAATGGAGATTTAGAAAACATTAAATACAAGTCGGACTCTTCGAACCCGTTTTTCTCGAAAATTTCAAATGGCACGTCTATATTTTTTTGGGCCTATCCAAAGCCAAAAAGTCTGACAATTCGTAATCTGTATAATTTTTAAAGGTCCGTCCACAAATAACGGCGCTACAATTCTTTTAACGTAAACTTTAATGGAGGCCCAGTAACATATAGTTTGGAAACCACTGCTTTAGGTCAAAACACCACCCACATCTCCGTTCTTCTTTTAAATTCGCATAAGCGAATTATTTTTGTCTCGAAAAACAGCTTTAGAAATCCAAAGAAAGCTTCGAGCTATAAATAAATAAAAATAGAACTAAACAATGAGAAGAAAAAGAAATAAAGTACGTTTGTTATTGTTGCCTTTGGAGGTCATTACGAGCTGTAATTTTAGAAAGCGGAGTGGGTAAAATTTAAAATTCAATTTGAGGCAAGGCAGTTTTATTTAAATTATTAACGTTATACCACCTGCTAGCAAAAAAAAATTATCATAGTTTATGAGAATTTTATGCACAAACATTATTTAAAAGGGCTAAGCATAAATTTCTGATGGAATCAATAGCGAAAAAGGTGCTGAAAAGTTAAACATTCGCCCTTTAATTTAATTTTTCTATTTTGAACTAAACGCGCACCATAAAAAGTCGATTTTATCTTTGTGTGGTCAACGAAGACAAATAATAATTTTTTTATCGACGACGCTTGTGAAAAATTTTGGGATTTTTGCGTTCTGCACGGCGGAAGGAATAACTTCATAAAAATTGGGTCCCCGATTTTTTTAATGCAAAAATTTTGCGTTTTAATGTTGCGGGAGAGGCGTGTTGTTTGAATATAAAATTAGAAAGGTTGTAAATACTAAAGTTTACATTTACTTCGGCGTCCGGAATTATTTAGCATACGTGGAATATTATACATTTCTAACACACTTTAGTTATGTTAATAAATATGAATAAAATATCAACACATTTTATGTGGTTCGTTGTTAGTTGGCCGTGTGTATGGGGAACTCTTTTAGCACCGGATATTTCAAATACCTGAAAAGGATGTGTTACGCAAATTTTATGTAAAAAGCTTGGATATTGCACCATGGACTGCCCTAGAATTTAAATACGAATTTAGATTAAGCCATTAATTTATTTGATTTACTACGTTAAACTGTTCTTACCTTTTTTTATGGAACAAATACGTACGTTTTGTTACGTGCTGGAGGCACTATAACACTTAATAAACGCTTAGATTTATTATAAATGAGACTTCGCCCTGCCTATAGGAAATATTTTAAAAGTAGGGGTGGTAGGGGTGTACTCTGAGAAATATCACTGTAACATTTTTATTGCCGAAAATATTGGATCAGACTTTTTAGGAAAGGGTTCTGTGGGTCAAAATGTTAATCGTTTATAATAAACGAATTTTTTTTAAATAATTCAAATCTAACTCAAGGGTTGTTTAGTAGGGATCTTTGGGACAATTTTATTTAAAGAGTTTATTTTGTAGCTCCCGCTATAAGCTCAAAAAAAATTAATTACTGTTGCTATATGTTTTTCAATATGCTCATTGTCCAATTTTTTTTTTCGAAATATTTGAAGTCTAACATAAAGACTGTTTAGCAGGGACCTTTGAAACAATTTTATTTAGAGGGTTTTTTTGTAGCTCCCATAAGAAGCCCGTAAAAAATTAATTGTTGTTGCTATATGTTTTTCAATATGCAGAAAAGTCCGAATTTTTTTTTGAAATTATTTAAATCTCGCATAAGGACCGTTTACCAGGGACCTTTGGGCCAATTTTATTTAAAGAAGGTTTTTGTTTAGCTCCCGATATAAGCCCATAAAAAATTAATTACCGTTGCTCTGTTTTTCAATATGCAGAAAAGTTCAATTTTTTTTTTTAATTATTTAAATCTCACATAAGAAATGTTTAGCAGGGACCTTGGGTATAGCATAGTGAAAGACTGATTAATTGATTCGTCTATTAACCTTCCGCATACGAGATGACTTAATGTCACATGCCATACTACGTGGGGTTTGCCATACCCCGACAATAGAATGACATAAAATCCACAAAATTGTACTTTATGACAGTTCAACAATAAGAAATATATTTTAATAATTAATAATTAATAGGTTTAAGTAAAATACATTGTATCTTCTCGCTCCTTTCCACTCATTGCATCAATAAATACGTTTTACGAATATAAAATCGATATTTACTAAATTAAATTAAAATCTTTGATTTGAAGTAGCTTATGGTAAATTATATTAATGTAATAAATACGAGGATGTGCGCATTCGAGCGAAAAGTGGCACATTTCCGAGCGAGGGAGGCAAATGAAGCGCGACGCGGAGCGGCGCGCTTCATTTTCCCGAGATCGGAATGTGCCACTTTGAGCTCGAATGTGCACACTCGGTTTTAAGCACGATTCACAATAATTTAGGCCAATAAATTAGACAAAAAATCTGTTGTATAATTTTAATCGGTCCCTCTCACTCGCACCGATGATATTATCGTATCTTTTCGCTCCCTTCCACTCATTGCTATGGTAAATACGTTTTTCGTACATCCAATCGATATTTACTACATTAAATTTGTTAAAATAATAAATAAAAATAATAAGATTCTATGAACAAATATATCAATCTATTTTAAAATATATTGGATTAGGTTCGCAATCAAATTACATTATTATTTGTTGTTCCAAAGACATTATTACAAAGCTATACGTTGACATTCTATTCTACAAAGCTATGTTTAATTTATTTTTTACTCGCCCCATCATAAAAATTAAAATAATTTTTTAAAGGTTTTTACCAAAATAATTAATTATGCTTTTAAACGAAGAGTCAGGTTGTTTAATTATTTTGTACGTCAGGATCTTCTTAAAATTAACATTTAATAAACAGGAAATTTAATTTTTAACGAAATGATGGTCTTATCATTATTACTTTTTAAACACATCGATTTTTATTTCGTACACGCACGATAACCTTCTAGATTAAGCACGTTTATTTATTTCATTTAGCTTAGTGTATTTTTTTATCAATAATTGGGAAAATTGTCAAATGGACTTCTAAAAATTTAATGCTTCTTTTTCTTTAAAAAATATTCTTCTGGGCTTTCAACTTTGGGCCTTGTCATCGTGTCAGCAAAGTATCAAGACTCGTACTTCAGAAAATGCTATAGATCAGGGGTTCCCAAAGTTTTTCTTAGGCGGCCAATTTAATATTACCGAAATTTTTGGTGGGCAAAAAAAAACGGAATAAAATCAAAACAATAACCATAAATATTTATTATTTATTTTTTAACCTTCCGCATACTAGGTGACTAAATGTTACATGCCATACTAAGTGGGGTTTGCCATATCCCGAAAATAAAATCCACAAAATTGCACTTTATGACAGTTAAATGATTAGAAATATATTTTAATATCCAATAATGAATAGGTTTCAGTAAAAGACATATTTATTTATGCATTAGAATAGACTTTTGTTAATAAAAATACGAAAACTTAACATTTTCTTCTACTTATAAACTATTGTGTTTTTTCTTGAGTACTACATTTTAATGACACGTGTCAATTACGATACCGAATATTAAGAATACCTAACAAGAATTTTATTCTTGCCTCCTTATCGAAATACAAATTAATTTCACAGCAATTTCTTGATGATTCGCTATTATTTAGACCAATAAATTACACGAAAAATTAATTGAATTATTTATTTTATTGCATTGACAAGATTATCGTATCTTCTCGCTCTTCCACTCATTATATGGTAAATACGTTTTCGAATATAAAATCGTAACTTTTACTTCAAAAACTTATAAACGAGGTGTGCATTCGAGCGAAAAGTGGCACATTTCAGAGCGAGGAGGCAAATGAAGCGCGACGCGGGCGCGCGCTTATTCCGAGATCGGAATGTGCCACTACTCGAATTTCTTTAAGCATGATTCACAATAATTTAAACCAATAAATTAGACGTAAAATGAATTGAATAATTTTAATCGTTCCCTCTCACTTGCATTGACAAGATTATCGTATCTTCTCGCTCCCTTCCACTCATTGCTATGGTAAATACGTTTTTTGAATATAAAATCGATATTTACTAAATTAAATTAAATTTGTCATTTGAAGATGCGTAGAAAATCAACAAATGTAATAAATACGAGGATGTGCGCATTCGAGCGAAAAGTGGCACATTTCCGAGCGAGGGAGGCAAATGAAGCGCGACGCGGAGCGGCGCGCTTCATTTTCCCGAGATCGGAATGTGCCACTTTGAGCTCGAATGCACACTCGGTTTTAAGCACGATTACCAAGCGTCCAGTTTTAACAAGAAAAAAATTGGTCACATTAGTTATACCCCACCTCGTACACGGAAGGTTAAATAAGAATAATTCATAGAATTTTTTAAAATTATTTTATACAGTAGCCTTAGATATACTTTTATTCTAATTAAAGTTCCCTTTGGTATTTATTACTTTTATTTCTTGTCCTTAAATGAAAAAGGAGCGATACAAGATTGCATAAATAAATATATCAGGAATATAAATTAATTTTTTTAATTGTTATAAACATTATTTTTCGTAATGGTCATTCACTAATAGGTGCTCATAGACTCGACGTCCTCCCCTATACATTAGTCATAATAATTATGCATTTTTCTATATGTCTTCTGTAAAAAGCCCCAACAAATTTGCTCATAAAAAACCTCAAAAATTTAGCAAGAGACCGAAACGCGTAAAAAAAAATTCTGTGCGCAATTCGGTCGTTTAACGTTGCATAAAGTGTATGTGGCGTGTTTGAAATCGTCGCGTAAATTTGTGTTTACATCTTCGCCGTTGAAGTTAATTAATATTAGCCGAAATTAAATAGAAAATGCGGGAAATTTATCTCGTAAGGAACGTTTCGCGAGTTAAACGTAATTCTGAGTGTATTATTTAAATTTATACGGTGTAATAATATTTCGTGTCGGAATATTGTCTAAAATTTGCAAGTTACTTTGTGAAAACCAAATAACTTAATTTTCAGCGAGAGTAACAAAACAAAAGTGCATTTATTATGTAGTGAACCCCTAACTTTCTTAATAACCATCCAGAGGGTTGTAATTATTATGCTATCATAACTATAATTACTCTAACTTAGCTAACGCGTGCTTCTTGTTGCGGTTTTTGTTTTGCACTTTCGGAAGTTGGAATATTTTGCTGTTGCTTCTTATTAATATGTCAAGACAAACTGCTGTCTGATATGAAATCTTCCCATGAGAGGCTTAATATTTATGGTACTGTCGAGGTAACTGCGAAACGAAGCCTTCGTAAATTCTTAGTTTATGTTCGGGGAAACGGCGTTGCTTTACATTCCCTCTTTTTCACGTCAATTTACTTCAAGATGTTTCTTATTTTTTTTTCTTAGGTGGCTTATTTAAAAACTGTGTCTTCTGCAGAAAATTTGTATACAACGGGAGACCATAGTGCGGCGTATAGATAAGAAGACAGTTCCAAATAAACTCTGTTAGCTTAGATTGGTATGAGTGTAAAAATTTTCCAGCGAACGTCACTATTATTAAAATATTTCTTGGCAAGTATGATTTGTAATCGATTTTATTATAAACAATTGACACTTCCAAATGTAGGATGAACTGCAGAATTGATTTATGAATATTTTGCTCAAATTTTTTCAATAATACAAAGGTACAGTCCAATTTTTCAGAAAACACCCCTACTTTAAAATATACCTTAGAAGCCATGTGAAGCTTTATTTTCAAAATTTTGGGTATTTCGGTTATTTTTTAAACCAGTGTTTCCGAATCTTTTTTTTTAACATATTCCAGCTAAGTTTGTCTAAAATTTTGATGCCCCTTTATGTACCATAGAAAAATATTTTTTTTATATTTAAAAATTGAATTATTTCATAAATGAAGCCCAATTACAACTTGTTCAAACACAAGATTTAGGTTTTAGCAAGAAGTCACTAAGAAATTATTAAGAAAATAACAATAAGTAAATTTTTAAAACATATAAGAGGTAGATAACTAAATATCAAGTATGTTTTCAAATTATCCCGTTTAATGATATTGCGCCTCTAAACATAAAAAGTTTTCCCATATGGGGCGTGGAACTTACGTTATGACCGGGTTATCATGTTCAAAAAATTAAAAAGATTTTGTGAAATTATCAAAGATGAGAGAGAAGGTGTTGGGGGTTATTGCCAACGTCCTAAATTTCGATGATTTTTAAGGTTTTATAATTTTATTGCTTTTCAGTTACAAACATTGTACTTTATTCATTAAAAATGTTTGAAACCTCGTCAACTTTCCCTTTATTTGTCCTCGTTTTTGTATTAGTGTTTTTTCTTGCATATTCATGGTTTTTCTTCAGATGTTAACAGCTGCTGCTCACGCACTTTTAAACTATTCTTCAGTTATAGCTATTTTCTTCAGATGAAATTTTATAATAATATGTTGAGTGGAAATACTTCTTTTACATCCGGCTCGAAGGACCATATGTTGGGGTTATTGTTAACTTCCCAAATTTCGATGATTTTTAAGTTTTAAATATTTATTGCTTTTTTAGTTACAAACATTGTATGTTTATTATGACATATCTATAAACAACTCTCTTATTTTATTTTCTACTCATAATGCTCAGGCCGTCTTGATATTATATACTGAACAGAAGGTATTGCATTTTGCAAAATTAATATATTTGTTTAATCAAATAAAAAATAAAATTGATTTATATTGCAAGGGGATGTTCATACATACCCCTAGCAACTATAGTCGGTGACATTTCCTGGCGCTCTCGCTCTAAAATAAAAATTTTCGATAAAACTAAATAAATCAAAAAAAATTCACTTTGACTAAACAAAAACAATAGTAGCGCTCTCATTTTCGATGCAATCATTATAAGCAAAACGGATTCGAAATTCTGAGACTTTTCTACATAAGATACATGTAAAATAAGTATAGGACGCAACGAAAAATTTTCGAAAATTAAAAATTGCAATTTTAGCTTCACTTTTTTGCACAATTTTGAACTTTAAAAAAATTTTAGCGCCGTTATTTGTGGACGGATCTTTAAAAACTATACAGATTCGGATTTAACAGCCTTTTTGGCTTGGGATAGGCCTAAGAAACCATAGGCGTGCTATTCCAAAGCTTTGGGAAAACGTTTTGAAAAATCAAAATCGATGGGTTTTAACCCATGTTTTTGGCAAAAATTGAAAAAAATAAAATTGCTTTATATTTCAAGGGGATGTTCCTACGTGCCCTTTGTAACTATAGCCGGTATCATTTCTTTGCGCTTTTCCTCTAAAACAAAAATTATCGAGAAAACTAAATAAATCGAAAGAAATACATTTCGACTCATAAAAACGATCGTAGCGCCCTAATTTTCGATCCAATCATTAAAAACATCCCGTATTCGTAATCCTAAGACTTTTTTCTATAAAATACGTGCAAAATCGACATAGGGCGCAATGTTAATTTTTCGCGCAATTAATGGTTGAAGTTTTAATTTTGTGATATTCTAAGAAAAAATTATTAAGTTAGTTCTTTAATATAAATCACCTTTAACAAAGTGATTATCTATGATTATTTATTACTTAATTTAATCTGAATTAATTTGTGAACTTAAATTGCGCCTTAAAAGGACTTACAGGGGATATACAGAAATATTATTTTAAGAATACTGTGGTTTTAGAAATACAATCCAGATTTTCAAAAATAATTTTTCTGAGTTCAAAAAATAAACAGTACAAAATTAAATTTGCTTTCTTCTGATTCTTTAATTTTTATAAAACGCAAAATTTTAAAGCTTTATATTTATCCTTTTTTCTCTTCTGTTTATTTTCTAATTTCTCCGACGACAAGACAAAATATAAATAAATACATTAAAACAAATTTTTTAATTGCGAATTTTTCGAAAAATTTTGTTTCTTACCAATATTTCCATTCCAGCCTTCTGCGATCATAATTTTAATTAAAATTGACCATTCGTTTTCAACAATCTTATAAACCATTCTAATAAGTTTTCTTTTATTTATTAAACTTCTTAATAGATTTATAAAACGATTTAAAAAAAATCAGAGAACTTTTATAATTTAATTATTTGCCAAATTAATATCGCAGAATTTAAATTTAGAGCTTTATTTAGGTGTTCAAACATTATCCGGATTGAAATAGATTCCAAATTTAAAAGCAATATAGGTCCTAAATAAACAACGAAGGAGATTAGAAACTAATTGTTATTGTCTTTTGCGAATCGAGTAAAAGCAATATCGCTTATTACAGTTACTAAACTTTAATAAGTTGTATCTACAATTTCCTCGTCCCTATTTCATTGTCATTGTTAGATTTGCAACTTCTATCTTGTAAATCACTTTCGTAATTAGATCATTAATTCTAACCTTTTTTTTCCCGCCCTAAATTGCAAGATAAATAATTCCGGATTAAGAGCGGATTTTATTTTAGAGAACGTTCGCACTTATAAAATAGAAACAATTAGCAAAGGAAACAACAAGAATTAAGAAAATCTGTTCCTCGAGCAATAAAATTCTTGTAATCGCGTCTCCCAATTTTGCTAATGAAATATTCAAAAATTGGGCCCGACGGTGCCGCGCGAGCTTTCGCCGGACCTTTCGTTATTTTTTTCGACCTTAAGAAACGATTTTGGCGGTGCGGGGGGCGCGGGCGAAAAATAAGTCCCGGCATTATTCATGAGGCTTCGGCAAAACGTTATTTTTGAGCGAGAAAAATTCGTGCCCGCCGAAAACAAGTTTTTATAAATCAGTTCTAGTTAAATCGCAAGTAGAATACGTAAAAGTAGTCCGGGCATTCGGCAATTTCGGCAATTTGCTTTTCGTCGTCGTCTTTCCACTTTCATAAATTTTCTTGATCTGCTCTCATTTATAAAAAGGTTTCGCATTGAATTTTTGACGTGTCCTATTAATTTCGCAACTAACTTATGTATTAGTCATGCAAAACGCTTTTGTAGTATTTTTGGTCGGCGCACAGATTGCGTTTTGCCGTTTCGTAATGTTCTTTGTGCATTATTAATTAATTAAATCATTGAATCGATAGGAATTATTTTAGGAACAGTAAAACCCCTCTAACACGATCAGCGTCGGTTATTTGCTCAAATTGGTCTTACAATTAGGCTTATCCGAAGTCAAAAAGGCTGCCAAATCCGAATCTGAATAATTTTTAAATATTGGTCCGTAAATAACGGCGCTACAATTTTATTAACGTAAAATTTGTGCAAAAAGTGAGCTTAAAATTGCAATTTTTAAGTACTCGAAAAATTAATATTGCGCCCTAAAATAAATTTCATTATTTTGATTTATTTAGTTTTATCGAAAATTTTTATTTTAGAGCGGAAGCGGGAGCGGCTATGGTTGCTAGGGGTACGTAGGAACATCCCCTTGCAATATAAATCTAATCTATTTATTTTCATTTTTTGTCAAAAAAACATCCATGTTTTTTTTTCAATGTTTTCGAATTTGAGTTAGCGCCGGTTTTCAACGCGTATGGGTTGAAAACGTTCAAAAATAAAAGGATTTGACGAAATTCGCAAAGAGGGCTGAGTTAAAGCATAGTGAATTTTAGAAATTTTAACAAAATTTAAATTTGAAAGATTCAAATGCGTTTTTCTCTCAGATTTAACATTTGGCCTTGTTGATTTTTTTGGCTGAAATAAGGCTTCGATAAATGGACTTTCAAAATCTAAAAAGTTTTTAAAGATCTGTTCACAAATAATCGAGCTATGATTTTTCAAATTGAAAATTTAGAAGAAAATAATTAGAAATCGGACTTTGTGAACCCTTTTTCTCGAGAATTTCATATGGCATACCTATGGTTTTTTTGGGCCTATCTAAAGCCAAGAAATCTGACGAATCTAAATCTGAATAGTTTTTAGATGTACCACCACAATTTTTTTAACATAAACTTTTATGCTAGCTAAAATTTTTTAGTTTAACCTGCTTACGCTTTATTAGTTTTTTTACGTAAAACTCCTTGATTTATCAAAAATCCAAAATCATACTTTTTTAAATATAGATTAGGTGTGCATAATTTCTTTTTGTCGGGAGCGGAATAAACACTTCGTAAAGCGATTCGGGCCAAATATGTGTTACAATATTGATTAAGCCAGGGTTTCCCAATCTTTTTTATACAGCGACTCCCTTTACAGGTTATAATATTTTTGCGACGCCCTTTCAAAAGAATATCTTTATTTATTGCTCTAGCAGATATTAATATTAATTTATTTATTTGTGATTTAAAAAAATATATTAAAGACCGGCTTAATTTAAATTTCCCAATTTTTCTTTGAAGCACATATGTTACATTCAAATCACGTGGTATTGAAGCTGCCTATAAGTTAAGGCAAATTTTGCGTTAAGTCAAGAGGCGGAGTTTATGTATTGATTTTTCGCGAAGCCTTCAAAGTATTGATTTTTAGATTTTCCAAACATGTAGTTACATGTTCAAAAACTTTATAGTATGTCAGTATTGGTTACCCGTTGAACGAGTGAAAATGTTTGTGAAAATTTGGAATATTAGCTACGCTTCTCGTATTTTGTTCGTGGATTTGATTGCCGTTCCAAGTTTCCTAATTTAGTCGAGGCGTTTAAGGTAGGACTTTTAATTTGTTGTTTTTGCGACAATTAACCCCATGGGTTTTATTCATAATTATTGGATTTACTAAGATTTCGTATATATTTAATCTTAATTTCTTTCTGCCGGGGCCAAAATCAAAATGCTAAAATATTGCATAAACTATTTGTTTTCTTTTATTCGTTCGAAGCGGCAGTATAGAAGCATCGTTTTTAGAGTAAAACACAGTATTTATACGACGGGCCGGGTGAAATGCATTGCGAGCCAGATGCGGCTCGTGGGCCGCCTTTTGCTAATGCCTGAGATTGTTAATTGATCTATACTTATAAAAAAATACAAATTTTTATCTTAAAAAATATGACAATAGAACGGGATCGGGGTTTGCATTTAGAATACATTGGACGAAAGGTCAATGACATATTTTCATGGGAAAAGTGTCCCCGCAGATAATGATCTGATTTTTTATCCGTAATGTATATTATTATTATTAACACTTTTGGCAATTTTTAGCTTCCCAGCTGTTATCGTTTTTCAATAAAACATTAGCTTTAATTAATCATAATTTTGATGTCCAATATCTTTTAAATACACTTCTCGCAAAAATGAAGGGAGCAAGAAAGTATTCCAAATTTTTTGGTGTTTTTTGACAGACTGTATTTATCTGAATAATGGTCGTATCGAGGTCGCTAAAAAAGCATTTTGAAGCTTTCGCATTCTAGTTTTCAGATTTTGTTTTCAAAAATTTTTAGGACCCACGGTTTTCACGTGAAGATACTATGGGTATATTATCTGCGGGGGCACTTTTCCCAAGTAAATCCGGCAATGGCCTTTAGTGTTCTACGTCCTTAACAATTTAAAGCACTTTTAATTAACCCTCTGCATACTAGGTGACTAAATGTCACATGCCATACTAGGTGGGGTTTGCTATACCCCGAAAATAAAGTAAAATTCTCCACATTGTATTTTATGACAGTTAAATGATAAGGAATATATTTTAATAACCAATAATGAATAGGTTTAAGTAAAACACATATTTAGTTATGCATTAGAATAGACTTTTATTAATAAAAATACAAAAACTTAACTTTTTCTTCGCCTTATAAACTATTTAGTCATTGACTACTAAATTCCAATGACACGTGTCAATTACGATGCCGAATATTAAGAAAACCTAACAAGAATTTCATTTTCGGCTTCTTATTTAAATACAAATTAATTTCACGGCAATTTCTTAATGATTCTCAATAATGTACACCAATAAATTACACGAAAAATTAATTGAATAATTTTAATCGTTTCTTCTCACTTGCATTCACAAGATTATCGTATCTTCTCGCTCTCTTCCACTCATTGCTATGGTTAATACGTTTTTCGAATATTAAATTGATATTTACTAAATTAAATTAAAATTTTTGGTTAGAAAGAGCGCACGGTAAATTATACTATTATAATAAACACAAGGATGTGCGCATTCGAGCGAAAAGTGGCACATTTCCGAGCGAGGGAGGCAAATGAAGCGCGACGCGGAGCGGCGCGCTTCATTTTCCCGAGATCGGAATGTGCCACTTTGAGCTCGAATGTGCACACTCGGTTTTAAGCATGATTGACAATAAAATAGACCATATATTAGATAACATCGTTCCCTCTCACTCGTACTTATAAATTTGTCGTATCTTTTCGCTCGCTTCCACTCATTGCTATGGTAAAAATACGTTTTTTGAATATATAATCGATTTAATATTAAATTTATTGATTTGGAAGAAAGGTGAATAGACAAAATTCAATAAATACGAGGATGTGCGCATTCGAGCGAAAAGTGGCACATTTCCGAGCGAGGGAGGCAAATGAAGCGCGACGCGGAGCGGCGCGCTTCATTTTCCCGAGATCGGAATGTGCCACTTTGAGCTCGAATGTGCACACTCGGTTTTAAGCATGATTCACAATAAAATAGACCATATATTAGATAACATCGTTCCCTCTCACTCGTACTTATAAAGTTGCCGTATCTTTTCGCTCGCTCCCACTCATTGCTATGGTAAAAATACGTTTTTCGAATATATAATCGATTTAATATTAAATTTATTGATTTGGAAGAAAGTTGAATAGATAAAATTCAATAAATACGAGGATGTGCGCATTCGAGCGAAAAGTGGCACATTTCCGAGCGAGGGAAGCAAATGAAGCGCGACGCGGAGCGGCGCGCTTCATTTTCCCGAGATCGGAATGTGCCACTTTGAGCTCGAATGCGCACACTCGGTTTTAAGCTCGATTACCTATCGCGCCATTTTAACAAAAATAATTGTTCACGTTAGTTATACCCCACCTAGTACACAAAAGGTTAAAACCAATTAATTCTTTAATTATTTTTACATTAATTATGAGAACAATTATTTTGAAGATCGAAGACAATACACAAATAAAGTCGCTCCCCAAGCATCTCAAGAATTTCCGTAATAATGTAACTAAATGATTGTTAACCTGCAATAATTTACGCGCGTCCGCATTCCTTATTGCTCTACACTTGACACCAATCCAATTATTAGGGCCTTGTGTGGTCCAGATACTTGGAAAGTGCTGCTCCAGAAGCTGCCAAGAATATGATAAATGATGTAGAGATGACATAAATATTATATAGCAATAGAGTGGCTTTTCACTAAACCTGTCAATGCAACAAAATATACGAGTTTCCAAATTGAAATTATAGCTACCGAATTTCTTAGCCTCAAATTAAATAACCCACGCGTCCCTTCCTTCTTTAAAAACACGTGTACTTGTGTAAGCGCGTTGGAAGTTATACTTCTTTGGCGTGACTAAATTCGTGCAAAAATTAATATAAATAATTTCAATAAATACGAAAATGTGCCCCTTCGAGCGAAAAGTTGCTCATTTCCGAGCTTCAATTGCTTTTCGCCGTCATTTAAAATTGGGTTTTAATTGTTTTTTTTACTAGTCTTATGCTCCGATAATCGGAACGATCTTTAAAGGTCCATTCACAAATAACTGAGCCACGATTTTTTTTAATGATCAGTCGTTTGTCGTGGAAATAAATCCAAAATTTTAACTTTTAGTTGCTCGAAAAATTTACATTGCGCCCTATGCTGAATTTGCTAGTATCGCATGCGAAAAAGTCTTTAGAATCCAAATTTGGATCGTTTTTATCAATGGAACGAAAAATGCGAGGTGCAATAATTCAATTCCATGTCAAAATGTAAATTTTGTCCAAGTTTTAGTTTTGTCGAAAAACTTTAGGGGTTGAAAGGGAAGCAAGGAAAATGGTCACTGCTGTCAATTTTGGGAGGGTATAGGAACGTTTACTAAAAATTTACCAAAATCTATTTTCCTTTTTTTTTCTTCCGAAAATGTAAAGAGTTTAACATTTCTTTCTGGCTTTGGCCGATTTTGGAGGTTTTGAGTTATAACCGGTTTCTCATGTTCAAAAGTGGAAAGGTTTTGTGAAATTATCAAAGATGAGAGAGAAGTTATTGCATTTTGCAAATTTAATATATTTGTTTAATTTACAGTTTGAAATTTTCAAAACATGTTTTTTTGTGATTTAACATTGGACTTTAATTACTTTTTGACTAGTCTTGTGCTCTGATAATTGAAATAACACAATTTGAAAAGTGTTCGATTATATCTTCACAAATAACCCAGTTGGCAATTTTTAATGCAAAATTTCGAAAAAATCTTAGACTTTAATCATAATTATTTAGAAAACACGGCTTTCCCAGACTAGAAATTTCAATTGAAAATGGAACCTTTTTTAATGAAACATTTACAATTAATAATTTTTGTAAATCAGTTGATTAAACCCAATCAAAAGTTATTTCTTTTTATTAATGAAAATAAATTTTAATTTCGAAAGTAACTAAAAATTTTAAAAAAGACCGAACTTTATGCATTAAAATGAATAATCAACTTTTTGCAAAATATGTGCCTGAAAACTTTTTTGTCATTACGCTTTTAAATCAAATTTCTTAATTTGGCGTCTTAGGAAGTATGGCTTTACACTTTCATTCGTTATTTTAGATAAAAAATTGTTTTAATAAACAACACAAAAAAAACGATGTACACGCGTTAGAAGTTACACTTCTTTGGCGTAAATAAAATGGAATATACGCAAATGCAAAAATTAATATAAACAAATACAATAAATGCGCGAATGTGCACACTCGGTTTTAAGCATGATTTACAATAATTAATTTTAAAAACAATCGTATATGTCCTTAAAATTCATGTGTAACTAAAAATATTACTAATTTCTATTGATGCAATTTTGGTCATTTCCTCTCGCTTGCACTTATGAGATTCTTGTA
Source organism: Sinopyrophorus schimmeli (assembly GCA_036325965.1). NCBI lineage: Eukaryota > Metazoa > Arthropoda > Insecta > Coleoptera > Elateridae > Sinopyrophorus > Sinopyrophorus schimmeli. The sequence goes on along the minus strand of JARFIZ010000013.1, from coordinate 10,094,451 downwards.
TCTTTTTACTCGCTACCACTCGTTAAAAATGCAAAACTACTTTATCTTGCGTATTTTAGAGTTAAATTCAATAAATACGAGGATGTGCGCATTGGAGCGAAAAGTGGCACATTTCCGAGCGAGGGAGGCAAATGAAGCGCGACGCGGAGCGGCGCGCTTCATTTTCCCGAGATCGGAATGTGCCACTTTGAGCTCGAATGTGCACACTCGGTATTAAGCATGATTCACCATAATTTAGGCAAATAAACTAGACGTTAAATCACTTGAATAATTTTATTCGGTCCCTCTCATTTGCACCTACCAGATTATCGTGTCTTTTCGCTCTCTTCTTTTCGTTGCTATGGTAAATACGTTTTGCGAACATAAAATCGATATTTACTAAACTAAATTTAAATTTTTGATTTGACAGTGCGTTTGACAAATAGTCAAATGTAATAAATACGAGGATGTGCGCATTCGAGCGAAAAGTGGCACATTTCCGAGCGAGGGAGGCAAATGAAGCGCGACGCGGAGCGGCGCGCTTCATTTTCCCGAGATCGGAATGTGCCACTTTGAGCTCGAATGTGCACACTCGGTATTAAGCATGATTCACCATAATTTAGGCAAATAAACTAGACGTTAAATCACTTGAATAATTTTATTCGGTCCCTCTCACTTGCACCTACCAGATTATCGTGTCTTTTCGCTCTCTTCCTTTCATTGCTATGGTAAATACGTTTTGCGAACATAAAATCGATATTTACTAAACTAAATTTAAATTTTTGATTTGACAGTGCGTATGACAAATAGTCAAATGTAATAAATACGAGGATGTGCGCATTCGAGCGAAAAGTGGCACATTTCCGAGCGAGGGAGGCAAATGAAGCGCGACGCGGAGCGGCGCGCTTCATTTTCCCGAGATCGGAATGTGCCACTTTGAGCTCGAATGTGCACACTCGGTTTTAAGCATGATTCACAATTATTAATTTACTTTCTCAGACAGCTAACTTCATACTATGGATTTTTCAGTAGCTTTTACCTGCTAAAATGTCGCTCTGAGCGCGCCAAAACAAGTATAACTTCAAAAAAGCCAAGCATAAACTGGGACTGTATTTATTTAAATTTACGCCGAAGGATTTAGAGGCTTTGCATATCCACTTTAAATGACTTAATTTTTTATAAAAAATTTTTATGTAGCGTGTTATGTAAAAAAATGCGCTCCTATATATTTTCCTCCCCCATATTGCGCTATCTTTCACATACTCGGTTTGTTTTATGTAATCGCGGCGCAGTCTGTTCTCGAAAACATATTAAAGACTTTATTCGGTACATTCGGCCAATGTTTCTTCCGCCTATCTTGTCCTTCTATTTTCCGGTAACATTGCCATTGTATGTTTTTGCGAGACGGTATCCATTCTTCAGCATCCATAAAGGAGTATTTTTCATAAATTTTTTATCGATGTACTTTGCGCACGCCGCAGTCATCTAACATCTTTTGAATTTCACTTCTATCTGTTTTTGTTCATCTAAACTCATTTTCGTGTCGACGTACAACTAAAGTTTACCCATTTCTCATTCGAAAGTTTGCCATAGAATATTTCGCGCGACGCTTTTTCTCGTAATTAATTGTTTTTAAAATCGGGCTTGTTTAATTACCGAGCGCGGGGATCATTTTTTTTTTTTGGAGGTGGTGTTCGCGCGCGCTCCCCGGACGCGAATTAAAGGATCGGATGAACAAAGAGTTGTGCGACCAAATGCATTTTCGGATGCCGTTACGAAATATACGACAATGTACGTTCGTAAAACATTGGTAATTGCAGTACGTGACAATGTAAACGTCCATATCAGCCGTTTGCTTGTGCCGCGCGGAACATCGAACACTATGCAAGAATATTGAAACGTTTGTTCAACAAACGTGCCGAGAAAAATGGCTATTTTAAATAAACGTCGGTCGTTAGCGCGCCTTTTTTAATGGTTTTCTAATTGTGTGTTTTTTGAAAAATTACGATTTGCTTCGATTTAGTGAAATTATTTAAAAATAGTAAATTGAATTATTCGTAAGTTTTTTTTTTGAATGCCGTAGAATAAAACGTCCAGTGAATGACCGATCTATTGCATCCAGCGCTATTACAGTTGAAATGGGACACTATTTTTGTTTATGAATTAATGAAAACATTATCTCAATTTGGTCATAAACTTTGTAAAATTAATTGTAAAGGGTTTCAAAATGAGGAGTTCGGTAAATGACCTTTTTGTCTAAATAATGACCGGAGTATAGTTCAGCGAATGACCGAATCAGATGACTCAAAACTCATTTTATTAGTAATTGTACGAATATTAGCATCAGCTAAATTTATAAGGGGTGTTCTGAACACGTTTAGTGCAATCGATTGCACTAATAGAATTATTTAAATTAAATGTTCTTTGAGAGGCTGACTATTGCTTTGAGCAAAAAAAACGCAGCCACTTCTGGCTCAGATTATAACATATAAATATAACCCTAGCCCCAACCCCCTATATCTTGTACAATTTTTTATTAATTATCAAAAATAACAGATAAAATTATTAAGATACAGTATTTTCAATATAACAACACTCATCCTTGTATTATTTTTATATTATTTATTTAGGAATATTAAAAATTCTCTTCGTAATTGTTTTCTTGGTTTAAAATTATTTGTCTGGAATCAAGTTGATTTTTTTTCGGCCTAAGTCTGCATTTTATACAAAATTTGCGATTTACTTATAATTTTAGAAAAAAATATTAACAATTTGTTATGCTGTTTTGTTGTTTTGACGTGCATTTTTTAAGGTTTTAGAATTCATAGTAAAGAGTAGTGCAGTTATTAGACTAAACTAATAATTTAATCTGTTTCGTATTTAATATTAAAACTAAATTCAAAATTAAGTTGACGTAGCCTGCAATATTTTAAAAAATCGGTTTGTGCTGTTATGTACGCGCATTAGAAGAATATACTTCTTTGGCGTAACTAAATTAAATATAACCACGTGTAAAAACGAATGTAATAAAATTCAATAAATGCGATGATGTGCACGTTCGAGCGAAAAGTGGCACATTTTTGAGTGAAGGAAGCAAATTTAATACGTTTGTTTAATTTACACTTTGACATTTTTAAACATTTTTTTTTATGATTTAACATTGGACTTTAAATACTTTTTAACTAGTCTTGCGCTCTGATAATTGAAATATCAAAATTTGAAAATTGTTTAATTGTATCTTTACAAATAACCCAGTTGACAATTTTTAATGCAAAATTTTGAAAAGAAATAACATAAATCTTAGCGTTCAATCCTAATTATTTAGAAAATTGTAAATAGCACGTCTTTCCCCGACTAGAAATTTCAATTGCAAATGGAAACTTTTGTGATAAAACATTTGCAATTAAAAATTTTTGTAAATCAGTTGGTTAAACCCAATCACAAGTTATTTTTTTTTTATTAATCAAAATCGAGATCGGAATGTGCCACTTTGAGCTCGAATGTGCACACTCGGTTTTAAGCGTGATTCACAATAATTAATTTACTTTTTCAGACGGCTAATTCCATACTGTCAAATTTTTGTTAGATGTGCGCACGCAACATCTGTTGTCTGCTACGATTTTACGTACAACCCCAAAAGAAGTATAACTTCAATAAAATAGCTGTTGCATCGCGCTTTGTTTACGAAATCGTGCAAGAAGGTAAAAAAAACCAAAAACGTCTTCAACAATTAGAAATAATAATCTTCCTGCGGTTATAATTTAAGTTTATTCCTGAGTAGTTCACGACAGTACGTTTCGTCTCTTCTGTTTATCGAATTTGCAAAGTTGCGGTTGCACGTGATGCCATAAGTGGCATTCCTGGGTGTGATATACACCACCCTCGGGAATTCAACCTTACTCACTATTTCACAATGTCATTGGTCGACCCAAATCATATTAATAAAGTTGCGAAAAGTTATTTAATTCGCAATGAATGTACACCAGATACTATTAAAAGTTTTCCCTGTCTCTCCCTTTCGGAATACAAAAGGACCGCCCTTTGTTTTGCCAACATTAATTTCAACACGAAATACTTGCAATTAATCACTGATAATTTAATCATTTTAAAATTAATTTCGGGCAAAAGGCGAACGGACGCCGAATAATACGTAACGCATCGAAAACGCAAATCGGGCGCTAAATGAGTCGCTTTTCGTTTAGAAAAAATAAAAAAAATGTTTCGCGCTCGAATGTGTCGTAAAAATACGAAAATGCTTGAAAACAATATTCGCATTATGCGACGATTCCGATTGGCGCGTTAAGCTTTGAATATTGGAAGCGGCTGAGAACTGACAGAACCAAATAGGAAAAACTCTTATTGTTGAAAAACATAAAACAATTTTTACAGTAACGATTTATCTTACGTTTAGTATTGCGCTCGGAACGAAAAAATTTGTTTGCCGATCGACCCATATACCGAAAGTTTTTTATTTCTCATCGGGTTTTGCAATTTTCGCACTCTTCTCTAATTTTATCAGGTTGGCAAGAATGTACTTTCGGTTTTTTAGTTTGAAATGGAACTCAATTTTAATCAATTATAAATGTAGCACTTTGTTTAATGAGTTTTGCTATATTGCTGGTAACTTCAGGATTTCATGTTCGTACACTGTAAAAAATCGGGATTAAATTTTTAATCCATACTTTTGGTCATTATCAGCAAAAAAAGAGAACCAAGTGCGATTTCGGGACATTATCATCAGTGAAAATTGTACCATTTGAATAGTTTTGTAAAGATTGAAATAAATGGTCATCTGATGGTCTGATGGTCAGAACTATATGGTGGATGTAGCATCAGGTCATATTCAAGCTTCAATAATTTTTGACGTGTTGCTAAAGATGTGTGAGGTCGAGCGTTGTCATGGAGGAACATAATTCCATTATCTTTGATTGCTTCTTGCATTTTCATCGATTATTGACAGTCAACATCTGAGTTGATCGCTTGGTTCCTTGAAGCAGCTCAAAATACACAATATCTTTATAATCCCCAAACTGATAACATGATTTTGTATTTTTTGATGTAATTCATTTTTGGCTGTTTCTTGTGCTGATTCTTCACGCTTTGATCATGGTTAATGTTATCGTAGACAACCCATTTGGCATCACCAGTGATGATTTGTTTGAATAAAATATTGTAAGGCTATCAATTTGTGAAAACCGAAATTTCCTTCTTGCCAACCCATATTGTGACTCCATTTTAATAATCTTAACACTAATAATAATAACCATAAAAATTTTTTAATACAAGATAGACGATCTCAATATTTTCATAGTGGAATTGTGAGAAACGCTTTGAGTTTCCCGAATCCAATTCGGATTTAGATTGAGACAAAAAGGAAAGCCTGTAAATTACTTAAATTAATGTTTGCACATTTAAACATAAACGTAGACTTACATACATAAAATATTATTTAGAATAAATAAGCGGCACGCACACATTCTAGCCAGTAATTATAATCTAATAATTCAAAACGATATTTACACGTGCTGGGATTATATTTATTGCGATTTGTCATGAAAATTTTAAAATAGAGGCGAGAGAAAAAGAAGAGCTTTAACGTGAAGTTATTGCTCAATCGCATGCTTATTTGTGTTAATTAGGCGAGTTGATGAAGTTGTTAAAAAATTATTGTTAGGTTCTTATTTCATTGTCGGAGAAAATTGTACGAAAATTTAAATTATTTTCTAAATTTAAAACTGAAAAAAAAATCATTAATAAGACAACAATAAAATAACTTAAAAAATATATGGTTCAAAAAGAAAGCAACAACTTTTTTTCTTAGAGAATTAGCATATTTGTCTGCGTCATAACTGTTTTTCGGTTTTTCAAAAAAGTAGAAAGAACTCAAAAATAATAAATCGCTCAGACGTACAAGTCGTTGCCAGAGCAACTTAAGCAGATATGAAATTCTTACTATTTGTTTTGAAATTTTTGATTATTTTCTCCTTTTTGCTTAATCTAAAAAAGGAATCTATTTCATAGAAAAAAGCTAATTGATTTTTTTGAAAGAACATTTATTTAAAAAAAACTTCTATTCTGAAAAGCGTTTTATTATTTTATTGATATTTCTATTGCCCATCAAAACTACTACACTTTGAATTCTTTAAACTAAACTCTGAAGAACTATTCTTTATTGAAGTTCTTTATCCGATTAAAATTATTTCCTAAATATAAATTTTATTAATTTATTTTCAAGCGCTAAAATTTTCAAGTTAAAATACAGTCAAACCTTGATAAGTCGAAGACCGAAGCGAAACTAAAAATAATTCGAGTTATCAAAAATTCGAGTTACCAAAAAAGTCGAGTTAAGTACTTTTCTCGAAAAAAAAAACGGATTCAGAGTCCGACTTGTAATTAATTTTTCTAAATTTACACTGTGAAAAAAATCGCTAAAATTTTACTATCGAAGCGCCAAAAGAAGTACAACTTCGATAATTCGAGAGTGTTCCGTTCGAAATTGTTCAAATTGAAAGAACAAAAGGGGATCGGGTTTTCTTCAAATTTAAATTAACTAATTTTTTCGCAAACCCAAATCCGGTAAAAGGTATTATAAAATAGCCCGTTGAAAATTTCGAGAACGACAAAAGTCTCGTTAAAAGTACGAAAACCTAATTAAAATCCTCCGCATAAATTTAAATTTGCTTTGTTAATCTTTTTGCTGATTTCGAGCTTCTTTAATATTTTAACGAGACGTGTGTACCTATAGGTTTAATTAATTTTAATTAATTCGATTTAATTACGAGGAGCGTGTCCCGAATTTGATGAAACGCCAAACGAACGAAACGCTCAAACAACAAGTTACATGTATTCGTACGCGAATAAATCATCGACAATGCCCGAATTCGCTATTTGTACATTTTCGAGCCATATTTATATTTATTTCGGCCTTTCTACTTCGACGGGACCGGCGTGACGAATTTAATTATAGGTATTTATCAAATAAATGGCGGTTTTGTACACATCAATTTCGATCAAAATCGAATTAGTGAATCGCGTCGGCGGCCCAACTTTTTGCTAATCAAATTCGCGTTCTTATTTAAATCGGACTTGCCGCCATCGATTCGATATTACAGTGGACACTCGGTTATCCGGACTAATTATTGTTGCAGTTCATTCGGATAATCGAAAATTCGGTTAATTGAATGTTTAGAAAAAAAAACGAATTTTAGCTATATATAATGTGACCATACTGTCTGTTTTGCAATTACGATACCGAATATTAAGAAATCCTAACAAGAATTTCATTCTTGTTTCCTTATTAAATACAAATTAATTTCGCGGCAATTTCGCAATGAAAAAGAAAATTATGAAAAATAAACGAAGCCAAAGCATTTTGAACCAACTACGGTTTTAATTACTGGACTAAAGAATATTATTTGTTTCTAAAAGTAAATATGGCATCGATTGTATGGCCCTTTCTTAAGTGCCACTTTCGTGAATCGACATCTCGTATTTATTGAATTTTGTCTATTCAACTTTCTATCAAATCAATAAATTTAATATTAAATCGATTATATATTCGAAAGTATTTTACCATAGCAATGAGTGGAGCGAGCGAAAGATACGACAAATTTATAAGTACAGTGAGAGGAAATGTTATCTAATATATGGTCTATTTTATTGTGAATCATCTTAAATCGAGTAATTCGAGCTCAAAGTGGCACATTCCGATCTGGAATGAAGCGCGCCGCCCGCGTCGCGCTTCATTTGCTCCCTCGCTCGGAAATGTGCCACTTTTCGCTCGAATGCGCACATCCTCTATTTTTGAATATTGTCATTCAACTTTCTTCCAAATCAATAAATTTAATATTAAATCGATTATATATTCAAAAACGTATTTTTACCATAGCAATGAGTGGGAGTGAGCGAAAAATACCACAAATTTATAAGTACTTGAGTGAGAGAACGATGTTATTAATATATGAGTCTATTTTATTGTAAATCATGCTTAAAACCGAGTGTGCACATTCGACTCAAAGTGGCACATTCCGATCTCGGAATGAAGCGCGCCGCTCCGCGTCGCGCTTCATTTCTCCTCGCTCGGAAATGTGCCACTTTTCGCTCGAATGCGCACATCCTCGTATTTATTGAATTTTGTCTATTCAACTTTCTTCCAAATCAATAAATTTAATATTAAATCGATTATATATTCGAAAAACGTATTTTTACCATAGCAATGAGTGGGAGCGAGCGAAAAGATACGACAAATTTATAAGTACGCGTGAGAGGGAAGGATGTTATCTAATATATGGTCTATTTTATTGTGAATCTTGCTTAAAACCGAGTGTGCACATTTGAGCTCAGTGGCACATTCCGATCTCGGAAAATGAAGCGCGCCGCTCCGCGTCGCGCTTCATTTGCTTCCTCGCTCGGAAATGTGCCACTTTTACTCGAATGTGCACATCTTCGTATTAATTGAATCTGACTATATTAATAACAAATCCTTCAAATCCAGATTTTCGCTTAAAGTGCACATACTCCTTAATAATTGAATTTGCCTATCTTATTCTTCTCTCGTTCAAATAATAAATAATTAAATCAAACTGAACTAAATGTACCACTTCTCGTTTTCTTTTAATTAAAAAGTACAGTAGGGTATTTTTACTAAAAACCACATTTCCAATTTAGTACTTTTAAACTAGACTAGATGGGAGACTACATCGTAGGGTGGGTGTACCAGTTCCAAACCAGTTAAGCCTAAGGTTGACCACTGCGCTCATGGCTGTTAAATAAGCACTAAATTTTTAAAATATGTTTGAAAGGTTCTTAACAGTTTAGGGGGCACGTAACAAATCAGTTATGGTGACTATCTGAAATTTTCACAATTTTTATCATTTTTACGATATTTGATTGGACTCCGTGTCATCCCTGTTGCATATTAAGGATTGATTTTTTTTAGAATAAAGTACTATTTCTTGTAATGTTGTGACATAATTATTATTGTCCAAGAATAAAATCTTCTACGAAAAAAAAATTGTGAAAATTGATAATTTTCAAAAACGCCCAACTTTGACCCTAAAAAACCCATGTGGAGGAAGAAATAAAAATCTGATATTTTCAGAAAATGTAGTCCATATCTTCGTTAATGAAGTCCAAATAGTGCCATTTTGTTATTTTCACTTCTTTAGGAAATATGATTTTTTTTAAAGTGCTATTTTTACAACTAAATATAAAAATAATGTGGGACTTTGATAATTTATAGGAGTTTTATAACTTATTTAAACTATTAGAACTATGTCAATTTATGATAAAAATAATCAAATAAAATTTAAAATTTTCAAATTCTGGTATTTATCAAAAAAAAAAATATATATGTAGAAATTATTTATTTTTCATTACAAACTTTTACTATCTTGAGATTTTCTGAGCTAGAATATTGTCGCATTTTTAATTTATTATTTGAGATGGGGACAAAACGAGGATAGGGTCCTGTGTTTTTTATTGTTATTATATTATTTTTAATAAATAACAGAATTTGAAAATTTTTATTTTTATTTGATAAATAAATGTTGGTGGTTTAGCATTTCTGGCACCACAAAGATCATCTACAATTTTTTAATTAAAATAAAAATCATGCGGCACATCTTATAATTCAAATTTGTTGATTTCATATGGAATGGCCCTCACATACAATTTTAATTAATCACAAATGCGAATTTGTAAACATTCGAAAGTTCACCTGAAAATATTTTTATCAAGCTCGCTACAATTAGGCGCGCGGAAGAGCACCATGATAACTTATCAAAAGAAATAAAATATCTAACCCTTTTCAAACAAAAAATAGATCCAATTTGTTCGACTTTTAATTTTTTGAATTGAAGAATAAAATAATACTATAGGCAAATCCGATAAATACGAGGATGTGCGCATTCGAGCGAAAAGTGGCACATTTCCGAGCGAGGAGGCAAATGAAGCGCGACGCGGGCGCGCGCTTCATTTCCGAGATCGGAATGTGCCACTTTGAGCTCGAATGTCACACTCGGTTTTAAGCCTGATTCACAATAATTAATTTTAAAACAATCGTATATTTTTTAAATTACAGTGCAGTTAAAAATATTAATTTCTATTAATGCAATTTTGATCATTTCTTCTCGCTTGCACTTATGAAAGTCTTGTATCTTTTCACTCGCTCCCACTCATTAAAAATATAAAACTACTTTATCTTGCGTATTTTAAAGTTAAATTCATTAAATACGAAGATGTGCGCATTCGAGCGAAAAGTGGCACATTGCCGAGCGAGGGAGGCAAATGAAGCGCGACGCGGAGCGGCGCGCTTCATTTTCCCGAGATCGGAATGTGCCACTTTGAGCTCGAATGTGCACACTCGGTTTTAAGCCTGATTCACAATAATTAATTTTAAAAACAATCGTATATTTTTTTTAAATTACAGTGCAGTTAAAAATATTAATTTCTATTAATGCAATTTTGATCATTTCTTCTCGCTTGCACTTATGAAAGTCTTGTATCTTTTCACTCGCTCCCACTCATTAAAAATATAAAACTACTTTATCTTGCGTATTTTAAAGTTAAATTCATTAAATACGAAGATGTGCGCATTCGAGCGAAAAGTGGCACATTGCCGAGCGAGGGAGGCAAATGAAGCGCGACGCGGAGCGGCGCGCTTCATTTTCCCGAGATCGGAATGTGCCATTTGAGCTCGAATGTGCACACTCGGTTTTAAGCATGATTCACAATAATTAATTTTAAAAACAATCGTATATTTTTTTAAAATTACAGTGCAGTTAAAAATATTATTATTTTCTATTAATGCAATTTTGATCATTTCTTCTCGCTTGCACTTATGAAAGTCTTGTATCTTTTCACTCGCTCCCACTCATTAAAAATATAAAACTACTTTATCTTGCGTATTTTAAAGTTAAATTCATTAAATACGAAGATGTGCGCATTCGAGCGAAAAGTGGCACATTGCCGAGCGAGGGAGGCAAATGAAGCGCGACGCGGAGCGGCGCGCTTCATTTTCCCGAGATCGGAATGTGCCACTTTGAGCTCGAATGTGCACACTCGATTTTAAGCAATATTACAAAGCGGTCCGTTTTAACAAAAACAAATTGGTGAAATTGTTTAGGTATATATATTTACAAAAAACGCAACAAATATTAAACAATAAATAAAATATTTAGTAAGAAATATCTAGGTTTAATTTTCGCAACGAGTCCGAACGCGGTTGACAATCCGAATAATCGCGAATCCGCGTAACTGAGGTCCGTATAATTGAGGTTTTACTGTAACTGTAAATATAAATATCGGTGTACATTTTCGAGCTTGAACCGGGCGAGTTTTCATAAAACGGGAGAATGTTTAATTACGAATTCCATTTATTCTGAAAAGCGTCTGCTTTTGCTGACGTGACGGTTTCCGTTTCACGCGGGTGACACTTAAGTCCTTGGGATTAAAAATTTTATAAAACGCTCTATCCCCCGCAGCGGCCCCCGCCTCATCCGCCGCTTAAGCTCGAATTTAGAGACGTTCAGTTTCGTACATTGTATTTAACCTACATTATAGTTGCAGGCATTACAACGAGCTTAGAGGTGCTATACCTTGGTACGCCTTTCTAATAATATTAAAATTATTTCGATTCGACATTTAATTTAAAAGTAAAATTATAAACAATTCGAAGCCCAAAAGGAAACATTTCTGAGAACCAACTTCGGTTTTAGAATTACTTGAATTTTAAAGTAAATTGATCAAATTTTCAAACTTCTGCAATTTAATTTCTCATTTGGAAACTCAGAAATAAAGGGGTTTTAATTCCTGATCTCGGAAATAAGCGCATTCCCCGCTTAAACCATCAAGTACGGCTTTCATTTTTTTGCTCTCTTCGCGTATCGGAAATCTGTGTTACTTTGCGCCGAATGTGCGCATCTTGTAAGTTATTAGCGTTGTCTACTGAAATTACAATAATACCTAAGTAATTGTAAAAAACTCCAAATTATTAAAACATATCAACCTGAAGTAAGTCGAAGGGCCAAAATATTCAGAAATAATTCGATTTAAAAGGTTCAGTAACTAGAAGGTAAGGGAATGGGTACCCCGAATTAATGATTAAATACAATAAAATAATATTTATACTTTTTATGATTAAAATGAAAGTGGACTTTTGAGTTTATACATAAAATTTAATATTATGATTTAGGAAATTGGCCATTAAAATTTCCTTATATTTGAACATATTGGGGGTAGCCCCGGACAGATTATTGTTGTCCAAGTTATGCCTTTAACATACAATAATTTAAATTAAACAATTTTATCATCTTTGACAACATTAAATCATTTTAAAATTTTTGAATATGATCGGTTTCTTTTCCGTTTTTGGAAAAACATAATATTATGCGTTTCAATATTTTAGAAATTTTGTTTTTTGTTTCAAATTATTTTTATTTTCATTTTCTAAATTTGTTTAATGTGGAATTAAACAAAAACTTTGTTAGTCTTTATCCAGAATAATCAAATGAAAATAAAAATAAAATTTTTTTTAAATAACGAAAACATTTAAAATTAATTCATGCTTAAACATAATTATTTAAACCCATGAAGCGTAAAATCAACTTAAGATCAATAAATTTTCAAAGGCATAAAAACCACTTTTTAATCTCCCAGTATTTAAAATTTGTTCATTACAGTACTGAGATAATCCCATATTCCTTAAAAGATTATAAGTAGGTTAACTAATTAAAATTTAATTGACATCAAAAATTTAGTAATCAATGAAACCGATTTAGAATGTAAAACTTAATTAATAATTAATTAACGAAATTGATATTAAAATTTAACTTGAAGCAAATCTGGGAAAAAGGTTCAAATCACAAAATGATTATCCTTAGGATTAACATGAAAATGCAAATTAGAAAATACTATAAAAATTATTACAACATAAAAAATTATAAAAGAACTGAAAATAACGATTCCAATTGTTATCTATAATTTAATTAATGAAATTATTTTAACAGTATTAAATGTAATATTAAATAATTTTTTTTATTATTTTAAGGATATAATTTAGTTTGAAATAATAGTGAAATTAAGAATTAAAATTGAGAAAACTCAAACTTAAACCCTTATTCTAGGTCAAGAAACTTATACACTTAGATAAATAGAACTAGGTAATTTTTTCTCAAACGGATAAAACTATTGAAATTTTAATTTCAAACCTAAAAATACCGGATTACATTAGACAAATTATTTCAGACAAAACTGAAAATTAAACGAAATTCGGGGAAAAAATACAATACACAAACGGACAAAATTATACCTGACAAAATTTTTCAAAATAAAGATTGCCAATGTCGAAAGACTGCTTAAAAAATATATAAGTCCGGAACACCATAACTACTTTAAATCCCTTCCGCATATTGAGAATATTAACGAATAACTCGTTATTAAATTTAATTTTTTTCTTCTTAAAATATAAAGTAAATTAAATGTATTTTTTAATTTTTTAAACTATGTGTAACAGACTTAAGCTTTTTCACATTTTATAACAAAACAAATTTTGATTTAGAAAGTGACCTAAGTCCTTTCAAGGTAAGCAAGAATATATTATACACTTAATAATAGCGATTTTTTAATAGAAATAATAAAATTAACTCCCTTAAATACGATTCAGCATTGCGAGTCCACCATATACGTTACGTATATTTTTAATTTTTGTAAAAAGGAAAATCTTAAATATTTCAAATTAAAGATAAATGGACTTAGGCCACTTTCAAAATAAACGGCTCATACGTATCTATAACAAGATCTTCTCTAAATTGGCGTCCTTACCCCAGTTTTCCATAAATCAATTTGCTTTAATTCTTGCAAATTTTGTCAATTATTTTATTGTTTTATAAGATCTGGTACAGAGGGCTCAATTTTCACGTTTCATTAAGTAAAAATTAATTTATAACACTACAAAGTTGAAACTTTTTATTAAAAAAAAAAAGCAATACCAAATCTAAGAGTTTATAACAAGCAAAAAAAGAACAAGAAACATGTAGTAATTTATCTTAAAAAAAATTTACGAAATTGTTAGGTTGGGCCATCTAACCCACAGTATATGGGCGAGATGGGCTATGCATTTAAGGCGAGTTGACCCAACACAAAAATAATTTTTTCTTACGTAAAACTTTACCACATGTATGAATCAAAATCATCAACTTCGAATGACTTTTTTGGAAGCACTTTTCTACCACCCATGTTTCTGGTTCTAACCGCTTCTGCAGTCAATAAAAGTTGTTCCACAGTCCATCCTACTCTTAAAGAAGTCGGCTTTCTCTTATATCCGATGGGCATAGTTAAAAATTATCAATTTTTTAATAAAAGTAAAGAGTTATCTCTCCCAAACAACAATGGGCCATATCCCTCAAATATGCAAAAAAATAGCTAACAGATTATTTCAAACAGAAACAAAGAATAAATGCACCCATGTGCACTAGGGTGGTCGTTAAGAATTTAATTTTTTTCGACGCCCCAAAAAAACCTTCTTTTTAATGAAAAAATAAGGGGGAATTTTTCAAAAATATATATTTAAAAAAGAATGACGTTTGAGGGTCTTAAAATGTTGACTATATGAAGTTAATGAATTTATTATTGAGAATATCTCCATAAATATAAATTTCATGAAGAAAATGAACATACGTTTTTTGTAGAGAATTAAATTTCCTACAAAATACTCCTATAACTTTTTCTCAAATCCGTATACTTTAAGAGATACTTACAAAAAACTACAATTTTATCAAAAAATGAACTTTGATTGTCTTGAGGCAAGTGTTATTTTAGTTCAAAGAATTTTTTAAAAAAATCCCCCGTATTTTTTCATTAAAAGGAAGGTTTTTTGAGACGTCGGAAGAAATTAAATTTTTAACGACTACCCTAATGTGCACCACATAATCTTTAAAGCATAATAAATCACTTTTTCGATATTAGAAGATTTTTGATTTGTAATTTTAATCCAAAAATAATACAACAAAACTTATAAGAATATTTCCACCATAGATGTATAAATATTTTCAAAATAATTTACCTATTTATTGTTTTAAACACTTCCAACAATATTTGTACGTGCGTTCACATTAAACCACAAACGATGGCAAAATTCAAACAGTAAAATTCAAATTGTACTGGGTCATTTCACCCGGCGAGCCATCTCTCCCGGAATGACCCTAGTAATAAAAAATTGTTCCAATTTTCGTTATAGTTTTCCGAGCAAATGTATTTCTTGTGCATTGTACATTTTTTACACCGAAAATTATCGGCGATAATTTCCGTAATTACGGCAGTAATTTCTGTACATGAAAGCGGCTTCCAGTCCCGCGGGATCGTCATAATAAACGGCTTCCTTATCAGTAAGAAGCAATAAACAAATACCAGGCTTTAATCGCCAGAAATGCTTCGCGCTCGCGGTGGTAAAATTATTTTACAAGCAAGCAGGAAGCGGGGTTTAGATTTCTAATAAAATATTTGGCCGGCCTCCAAGTTCTCCTATAAAAATTCCTATTGCAGTATCAATAAACAAGTTCGTCGGTAAAGGGAAAAACAGAACCTTCGGTCAACTGCAGATGTTACATATGTATTGTGTTCTATCGGAGCAAGTTCGACTTAAATCTCGATCTATTTCTGCTTCACTGCTTGTATTACTCGCAACACTATTGCCCTTTATGCCAGACATGCTTTATCGCTCGCTATTCAAATTCCGCTTATTTATTCACCGGAACGTAAGTGTATTTTACCTCAGACTCTATCGCAGCTTTTTCCGTGCAGACGAATTACTGCTCTCCGATAACATTTATATAAACGCTTCGAATCACTTTACTTAATTAATTAGATCTTGTTAAATTTATTGGATAGTATTTCGAGAGAATTAAAAAATAAATCAAAAATACTTTAGTTGTATGTTGAAAAGCGTTTATAGGAAAACCAGACGGTTTTATTGTCTGGAATTTTATTTATTCATTCCGACGACTTTTTTTACATCTGAAACTGACACTTTTTTTGTTCGCTTCTAAAATGATTAAAACTTCCGGGGAATCGATAGTTCTTTTTTGGGGTTCTTTCTAAATCAAAATTTGTTTTGTTATAAAATGTGAAAAAGCTTAAGTCTGTTACACATAGTTTAAAAAATTAAAAAATACATTTAATTTACTTTATATTTTAAGAAGAAAAATTGGTTCAAATGTATTAAATATATTTTGATGCCGATTTATTTTTTTGACAGTTCAGCATAAATTATTAATGTCACCACAGTTAACTTGAAAAAGATAAAAATAGACTTGGGCCACTTTCAAAATAAACGGCTCAAATATAAGAATTTTAATTCAAATATGTTTCAAATATTTAATTTGTCAAAATATTCAATAAAAAATCGTAGTAGGTATTAATAAAAAATATTTGAAATAATAGGACGCATTGAATAATTTTAATCGTTCCCTCTCGCTTGCACTGACAAGATTTCTGTATCTTTTCGCTCCCTTCCACTTCTTGCTATGGTAAATATATTTTTCCAAAATAAAATCGATATTTACCAAATTAAATTGAATTTTTTGATTTGAAAAAGTTAAGGATAAAGTAGACAAATCCAATAATTACGAAGATGCGCACATTCGAGCGAAAAGTGGCACATTTCCGAGCGAGGGAAGCAAATGAAGCGCGACGCGGAGCGGCGCGCTTCATTTTCCCGAGATCGGAATGTGCCACTTTGAGCTCGAATGTGCACACTCGGTTTTAAGCACGATTGACGATAATTTAGTCCAATAAATTAGACGACACATTAATTAAATAATACTTTTTGAAAATAAATCCAAAATTTTAACTACAGTCAAACTTTCATAAGTCGAACGCCGATAAGCCGAATTTTTGATAGCTCGAACTCGAACCAATTTCCCAAGGACTTGCCTATCTCAACGTTAATATTTTGATGTCAATAACTTGAAATTTAATAAATCTAATTATTTAATAAGTCGAAGCGTTTTACAATTCATTAAATTCCAGTTTCCATTAGTAAATAGGTCGATAACTCGAAGTTAAAAATTACAACTTTTCTAAATATTTCGCTAACTGAGAGGGGATTAAGGACGGCTTGGTTTGGTGTTATTGATGCTTTAAAAGCTCTATTGTTAACTACAACGAAAAGGTTTTATACTACAATACAAGATTTAAATGCCTTATGAACAGTTTTAAGATGGTTTCACCGTTTCTTTTATAACAACAGAAACTATTTTTACATTTTAGTTTTAGATTACTTTCAATTTAACAGTAAATAATATGTAAATAACTATATTTTTTAGGGTTTTATTAAAAATAAATAATGTTAATGATTGTAGATCATTTTTGGTTATTGTCTATAAAAAATGAATGATATACATAAGTCCCTATTCATTTTAAAGTATTTAAATGAAATTTTTGTAATTGAGTTTTAATTATGCTATTTGGTGTACCCCTTCGGTTATCCATTAGTATGGGAAATTTAATACGAGATGTGCATTCGAAAAATTTGGCACATTTTCACGAACGAGGTTCGACTGTATGTGTGTTTTAAACAACTTTTGGGCAGTTTCTTTTATAATCAATTTACTTGCTCAGGCGGCTAACTTCATTCTGTCGAATTTTCCTCAGTCGTGCGCGCGCGACTTCCGTCGCCTACCAAGACTTCGCTCTCCACGCGCCGCAAGAAGTATAACTTCCACAAGCGAAGCTCCGTTTCCGTCGAATAATCGAGCCAAAAAAATAATCGAAAAGCACGTTAGATTAGAATTAGGTTTAAAGCTGGGGAAATGGCGCAAGATCTCGAAATGTAAGAGCAATATAAAACCCCATTTATTTTACGTGTCAGTTTCCCCAAAGTGAAGAAGATTAAAGTTAATTAAAGTAAATCGGTCTTTGGCGAATATCTTTGAATTTCACTATATTAATCCGCTATGTAAGTTTTATGATTAAGCGTTGAAAGCCGGTGTAATTACTAGTTCCCTTTGCCATTTTAGAACTTATATTCAAACTTGCGCTTGAACTAACTTTGCACGGTATTAAACTATATAAATAGTCTGAATTCCCTCGTGATTTAAATAGAGATTATTAGAAAGGCGTACCAAGGTATAGCACCTCTAAGCTCGTTGTAATGCCTGCAACTATAATGTAGGTTAAATACAATGTACGAAACTGAACGTCTCTAAATTCGAGCTTAAGCGGCGGATGAGGCGGGGGCCGCTGCGGGGGATAGAGCGTTTTATAAAATTTTTAATCCCAAGGACTTAAGTGTCACCCGCGTGAAACGGAAACCGTCACGTCAGCAAAAGCAGACGCTTTTCAGAATAAATGGAATTCGTAATTAAACATTCTCCCGTTTTATGAAAACTCGCCCGGTTCAAGCTCGAAAATGTACACCGATATTTATATTTACAGTTACAGTAAAACCTCAATTATACGGACCTCAGTTACGCGGATTCGTGATTATTCGGATTGTCAACCGCGTTCGGACTCGTTGCGAAAATTAAACCTAGATATTTCTTACTAAATATTTTATTTAGTGTTTAATATTTGTTGCGTTTTTTGTAAATATATATACCTAAACAATTTCACCAATTTGTTTTTGTTAAAACGGACCGCTTTGTAATAGTGCTTAAAACTGAGTGTGCACATTCGAGCTCAAAGTGGCACATTCCGATCTCGGGAAAATGAAGCGCGCCGCTCCGCGTCGCGCTTCATTTGCCTCCCTCGCTGGGCAATGTGCCACTTTTCGCTCGAATGCGCACATCTTCGTATTTAATGAATTTAACTTTAAAATACGCAAGATAAAGTAGTTTTATATTTTTAATGAGTGGGAGCGAGTGAAAAGATACAAGACTTTCATAAGTGCAAGCGAGAAGAAATGATCAAAATTGCATTAATAGAAATTAATAATATTTTTAACTGCACTGTAATTTTAAAAAAATATACGTTTGGTTTTAAAATTAATTATTGAATCATGCTTAAAACCGAGTGTGCACATTCGAGCTCAAAGTGGCACTTTGTGCCACTTTGAGCTCGAATGTGCGCACTCGGCATTAAGCATGACTTACAATAATTAATTTAATTTTTTATCAATTTTAATTAAAAACCTTATAAAACAATTATCGTGTAAATAGACGGATAGGTGTACTTCAGCACATTTTACAATGGAAAAATCCATTAATACAAAAAAAATCAAATTATATGTAAATGAAACAAAACAGTCGCATAATTGCAATATTGAATTTAATTACGAGATTTTGTTTGTATTCTTCTCATCGGTGTTCGGCCCAGACATGCATTAGTTAGCAGTAATTTGTCAAATAAACTGTAGGTTCGATTACGTGCAGATAAGAAATAAATTCGATTAAGTGCTTCCGAAATACCCTCGCATGTCTACAGTTGTCGTAAGTAAGTTTCGCCTTGTTTTTTCATAAATTACGAATCCCCCCCGGAGTTTATGTAGATGTCGTGAAAATCTTGACAAAAACTCGATGGCGTGTTATCTAAATCTAATTTATTATTTATTTGCTGCTTCTTTTGTCTATATAGAAATTGCTACGATAATATTACTAAAATTATTGCCACTAATATTCAAAATTGCAATATGAAAATGTGTTATAAACCGATACGACAAAAACAAGCATAGAACTGGGACATTTCAAATACGTATAGAATTAGGGGAAATGGGCTTGGCAACCGCGCCTCAAAATTGAGACGTGAAATAAAGGTGCTCATCTTAATCACTTCGCGGGTAACGTAAGATTGTTTATAATAACCAAGTTTTTTTTATTTGTTCTGAAACTTGATATCTAAAGGATGAAATAAATGTGAAATAAACAATCTTAATTCACGTTTATTGCGAGACATAATATTCAAACAATAAAATAAATTGGCATGCTATATTCTTAAGTAATTTTACCAATCACAAAATCTAAACAGATAGAGTTTATTTTTAATCGCAAAATTTTAATTCGATATTAACTTTAAAGCTTAAAGAGGCGAAGGGGAGACCGGCAACAAAAAAATTTATTTTACTTTTTTGAAATTTACAAATTTAATTATTTTAATTTTTCATAATTTTTTTAATTCGCAATTTCTGTTATTTCTTTTTTTTTGTATCTGAAGCATTTCAGCATCTAAAGCGTCCGAAAAGCCAAAAGCTCGACTGCTTGATCACGTTTTTCGTTCGGCTTATTTATTTTATAAATCTGCAGGCGGCACCTTTATTTTAATCAACGATTTTGTTCGATCTTTAATAAACCGTATCCCTCCGAAGGATTTCGGGAAAAAAATATTCACCTGAGATTTAATGTTTGGTTTAAAATTAAAGCTGAGAGGCTGCTATGAAATTTAATTTGTTTTATTTTATGGCTTACATATTCATGAATCGTCAAGCCACCGCGATTTTGTCAGGGCTTATTGCTTTTTGGCTTATTTTAATTTATAATAAATGCGTATGTCTTTTTAACCGTGAAGTATTTTTGGAAACCGAGATTTTTTTAATAAAACAAACATAACTATTGTGTGTCATGTGTAAATTTCGGTCTAATACTGCCTTGAAAAAGAAAATAGATTATAATTTGTTTTTATTTATATTTCTATTTTAATGTTAACTTTTTATATCATCCTAAATGATATTTACGGTGTTCCATTCAAAAAAAATAGTCAATTTTTTTGGCCCAGCCCAATGTTCATATGAATATTATTTTTAAAATCCATCGAAGTTTTACTTTGCAAAAAATGTAAATAAGAAGGCTACTTGAAGCGCTTAATTAAATAAATGTATTTTTCGAAGAAAAACAGGAAATGATCGCAACAGAAAACTAAACACGGGTCTACTCGAATTTCTCTAACCAGTTAAGATTAAGTGATCATTAGACTTGGGTTATTCTACAAACCAACATTTGAACCCCTGCTTTAATGCCTCCGGAAACCTTGATTTTCAGATCGCGTAGCTAACAATCAGTTTAATGTCGGTACTTTCATTATGTTCTGTGAAAGGGTGTCGCAAAATGTTCCGAAATTTGTACGAGACCCCAGCCCATTTTTGCATTTCGTTTTGTTGCGAGCCGGCGCGTTCGCTCTGACGTCGAATTATTATTAATTTTGTAAAGGCTATGCTACTTCGAAAACCAATAGGAAAGTAAATAAATAAAATGATTAAAATGTTCGCTACCGGAACGATATTATGGATGCAAATCTAATTAATGGCTATTTGAATATGGTAAACCACTAAACGAGTACGAGATATTCTAAAATGAAAAATTTGCAAGTTAAATTATACTTAAGCCAACACACACATTTTTGATGACACTAAAATTATAAGTATCGAAAAAAGATTATTGTTGTTTTGGCATAAATGACATGAAAACTACAAAAGGTAAACAAGCACAATAAAATCAATACCAAACCAAAATTAATTAGGGTAAAACGTACAGTGAACGACCGATTTGTTGCATCGAGAGCTAGTACGTTTTGATACAAAAAATAGTATGTAAATTAATAAACCCAATCAAACTGTTACGGTTGAAATGAGATGTAATTGTTGTTTAACCTTCCGCCTAGTAGATGATTAAATGTCACATGCCATACTAGGTGGGGTCGGCCGTACCCCGAAAATAAAATGAAATAAAGTAAAGCACATATTTATTTATGCATTAGAATAGACTTTTATTAATAAAAATAGAAAAACTTAACTTTTTCTGCAACTTATAAACTATTGAGTCTTTTCCTGAGTACTAAATTTAAATGACACGTGTCAATTACGATACCGAATATTAAGAAAACCTAACAAGAATTTCATTCTTGCCTCCTTATTGAAATACAAATTAATTTCACGGCAATTTCTTAATGATTTCCAATAATTTTGACCAATAAATTACAAGAAAAATTAATTCAATAATTTTAATCGTTTCCTCCACTTGCATTGACAAGATTATCGTATCTTATCGCTCCCTTCCACTCATTGCTATGGTAAATACGTTTTTCGAATATAAAATCGATATTTACTAAATTAAATTAAAATTTTTGATTTGAAAGAGAGCACGGTAAATTATACTAATATAATAAACACGAGGATGTGCGCATTCGAGCGAAAAGTGGCACATTTCCGAGCGAGGGAGGCAAATGAAGCGCGACGCGGAGCGGCGCGCTTCATTTTCCCGAGATCGGAATGTGCCACTTTGAGCTCGAATGTGCACACTCGGTTTTAAACGTGATTCACAATAATTTAGGGCAATAAATTACATGAAAAAGCAGTTAAATATTTTTAATTATTCCCTCTCACTCGTACTGACGAGATTGTCGTATCTTTTCGCTCGTTTCCACTCATTGATATAGTAAATAAAATTTTCGAACATAAAATCAATGTTTACTAAATTAAATTAAATTTTTTGATTTGAAAGAACGAAAAATTCAGTATACATCTAATAAATACGAGGATGTGCGCATTCGAGCGAAAAGTGGCACATTTCCGAGCGAGGGAGGCAAATGAAGCGCGACGCGGAGCGGCGCGCTTCATTTTCCCGAGATCGGAATGTGCCACTTTGAGCTCGAATGTGCACACTCGGTTTTAAACGTGATTCACAATAATTTAGGGCAATAAATTACATGAAAAAGCAGTTAAATATTTTTAATTATTCCCTCTCACTCGTACCGACGAGATTGTCGTATCTTTTCGCTCGTTTCCACTCATTGATATAGTAAATAAAATTTTCGAACATAAAATCAATGTTTACTAAATTAAATTAAATTTTTTGATTTGAAAGAACGAAAAATTCAGTATACATCTAATAAATACGAGGATGTGCGCATTCGAGCGAAAAGTGGCACATTTCTGAGCGAGGGAGGCAAATGAAGCGCGACGCGGAGCGGCGCGCTTCATTTTCCCGAGATCGGAATGTGCCACTTTGAGCTCGAATGTGCGCACTCGGTTTTAAGGGGTTATACGCAGTTAAAAGGCCGAAAAAAGACGTTTTTTATAAATTTTTATGAACAGGTATTTTATTTTACAAAAACCAAAATTTTGATAAATTTACTGGCATCATCTAAGTTTATAATGGCACTAATGATTTGTAAAAATATTGATCAGGTGTGCTCCTGCAAACGATCTCCTGAAGGTCTTCCAAAAAAAAGGTGTTCGGCGGTGACCACGATTTCTCCGGTATAGTTCATCTGAAATCAAAAAACCAAAAAGATTCTTTTAGTAGATAGATAAAACTAGGTATTGATCGAAGGAATAATCGAAATTACAATTTTTGTCAAAATGGCAGCTTTGTAAGAAAGAAAATCGAATTTTCGATCACAATTGCACGTAATTTTTTTTTTAGAATAAAAATAATTATCCGAAATTTTATTCCTTTGATTAATACCCAGTTGTATGTATCCACTAAAAGAATCTTTTTGGTTTTTTGATTTTGGATAAACTATGCCGGAGAAATCGTGGTCATCGCCGGAGATCGTCTGCAAGAGCACACCAGATCAATATTTTTACAAATCATTAGTGCCATTATAAACTTAGATGTTGTCACTAAATTTATCAATACTTTTGGTTTTTGTAAAATAATATACGTCTTCAAAAAAAAATTATAAGGAAAACGGTTTTTTTCGGCCTTCTAACTGCGTATAACCTCTTTAAGCGTGATTCACAATCATTTAGGGCAATAAATTACATGAAAAAACAGTTAAATATTTTTAATTATTCCCTCTCACTCGTACTGACGAAATTATCGTATCTTTTCGCTCACTTCCACTCATTGCTACAGTAAATAAATTTTTCGAACATAAAATCAATATTTACTAAATTAAATTAAATTTTTTGATTTGAAAGAACGAAAAATTTAGTATACATCTAATAAATACGAGGATGTGCGCATTCGAGCGAAAAGTGGCACATTTCCGAGCGAGGGAGGCAAATGAAGCGCGACGCGGAGCGGCGCGCTTCATTTTCCCGAGATCGGAATGTGCCACTTTGAGCTCGAATGCGCACACTCGGTTTTAAGCTCGATTACCAAACGTGCCGTTTTAACAAAAAAAAAATATGTTCACGTTAGTTATACCCCACGTAGTACACGGTAGGTTAATAATTAACGAAAACAATTTGGTCATAAACTTTGTAAAATTAACTATAAAGAGTATAAAACAGGGAGTTCAGTAAATGACTACTTTCGTGCAAAGAATGACCGGGGAATATCTCAGTGAATGACCGATTGTGTGATTTACCTATAAAATACAAATAACTCATAAAATTATGTATAATTTATTTTAAACAGTAGGTAATGGGTAATTAGAAGATAATCATATAAAAAAAATGTTTAATTTTTATAATTTAGTCAAATTACCATGTTTTTTAGCCGGTTTCTTAGTTTTAACATTTTTTTTGGGACAAAAACTAGCATCATAGTTTGTTAAATATAAAGATTCTGCCCTTGTGCCAATTGTAATTTAATTTAGATGTCCCTTTTTCTTTATTCGGCTTGTAATTGATTTTTTTTTTCTCTTAATTATTTTTTGACACACCTTTCTTTTTCTCCTTTTCTATTTCATCTTGTTTTGTTTTTTTTTTGTAATACCTATGTAATGTCAACAAACAAATAAAACTATTAATATCTCAAAATATTCGGTCATTTACTGGCCGAATAAAACTAAAAATTTTGCAAAATTTACACTTTGACTTAAAAATGGAAGGATAGCTGCATTAGCTTTCATCCAATCATTGAAAACAAACCAGATTTGGAATCCTGTGATCCCCCCCCCCTCCAGGTACGTGCAAAAACAGCGTAGGGGTGAATATTAATTTTTCCAGTGTCTAATAATAATTAATTTGAAGTTTTCGGTTCGTTTACGACACACAAAATTAAACATTAAAAAACCCATAATTCGGTTGTTTGTGAACGGATCTTTAGAGACTCGAAATCGTCCAACTTTTTGACTTAGGATAAGCTGCAAAGAACCGTGAGCGTTCTATTAACATTTTTTGAGAAAAACGATATTGAGAACTATTTTATTTTCCGAAATTTTCGAAATCGGTTTATTTAAGTGCATTCGAATTTAACAATTTGCGCCCTCTTGCGCCATGCCGACTCTACGGACCCACATTATAAAGGAAAATTAAATTTCCAATTTGGTTTAGTTGGAGACTTGGCAAAACTTTCTTGCCCTACACTTTAACAAATTAGTTAAGTGATTTTCAAAGGCATCGCTTACAAAACGGAGAAACTCGCTACAGAAGAGGTAGATAATAAGATAGAATAGTTATTTATAGAACAACCCTTTTAACCTAATACCCCACACGCTCATTTCCAAACCGAAAATAAATAAAATTATTCGGAACTTAAATGAAAATTTTAAGTGGGTGTGGAGCCCGTCTCGACATTTTTCGAACATTTGACGAACTTAATAAATTAGTGCGCGGGGGTGCATTTTTAATTCGGAACAAAAGTGACGGGTGTTAAAGTGGAAGATGACTTATCGTCACCGCCAACACTTCCACTACGTAATTTAATAATAATTCGAAATTAGAACAGAAGTTGCAATCAAGAAATGCTCTTCTATGGCCGTCTTAATCGATGACCATTAGATTTAAATTAAACACAAACGGAGCAACTTAAGAAAAAAATCACTAAAAGCTCTTCACGAACGCAGACTAAAAATGTTTTAAAGACTCTTAGATCTTTCATTTCTCATTTCGAAGCATCATTTTCAAAGTAACCAGTTTATAATAAATAATGTTTGACATAGAAGAGCCTTCTAAAGTCTTCTTCTATTTATCCCTCAAGTTCCATTTATGCCATTTACGTTTAATGTTAAACGAACCATGTTCTTAATGTAACTATTTTATTTATTGCAATCCAAAAGAAAAAAGAAGTTCCTTACAAGAAGTCGTTTAAAAAAAAAATTGGTACGTTTACTTATGTACGCGTGATAGAAGTTATACTTCTTTGATGTGACAAGATTAAATGTAATCACGTGTCGAAAAGTCTGTTTTTTGGTTTTTGATAAACCCAAAAAAGCATAGCCGTGCCGTGGAAAATTCTCAAAAAAAAGACGACTTCGAATAGTCCGATTCTAAGAATTATTTTCTAAATTTCCATTTTGAAAAATCGTAGCTTTGTTATTTGTGAACGCATCTTTAGAAACTTTTCAGATTCTGTAAGCCCGTTTATCGGAGCGTAAGATCGGCCCAGAAAGTCAACAGGGCCCAATGTTAAGTCTGGGAGAAAAACGTGTTAGAAGCGTTTCAAACAGGACAATTTTGTGGATTTTATTTCATTTTTTTTTTGGGGTTTGGCAAACCCCATGACATTTAGTCACCTCGTATGCGGAAGGTTAAAGATTCGATATTTTTATCTTTGGAAAGATGAATCACTACATATTATGAAATAAAGTCGCCCGCCGCGTTTTTCTGTCGTATTGTCTGTCTGTATAGGCTAATCTCAGAAGCTACTGTGGCCGCTGAACAGACGGAAAGATCAGGCTCTAAAAGAATGTTATCGTAAGGGCTCCTTGATTTTTTACACGTCCAGGTTTATTATATTCAAGTACTTAACTATTAACACACTGTAATCACTCATTCTTGTTACTCCGTCTGTTCTGCGGCCCGAATACAATAAATCATATTAGAAAGAGTACAATTTGTTTGTTAGTATGCAAGCTCAAAAATCTAGAACTACTAAACCTATTCTAAAAATTATTTTACTAATAAAAAGCTACATCACTGACTAATATAGGCTACATTTTATTTTGACAAAAATAAGTTATTAGTTCGAAATCTTAACCCCTTGACATACGTCTAGGAGACGTCAATCGTTTAGAGTGTCATTGTAGATTTTAACGTCTCCAAGACGTCAAGAACTGTATTCAATTTTATGTTCCAAAAAAGGTTTGTTTTCAACAATAATTTTGTTAAAAGGCACAAAATTGGCGATTTGGGAATTTTGTTATTAATATAATTCTGTAATATTTAATTGCGAATTGTCAGAGAGTAAATTAATTCTTGTAAAGTGTGCTTAAAGTCGAGTGTGCGCATTCGAGCTCAAAGTGGCACATTTCCGATCTCGGGAAAATGAAGCGCGCCGCTCCGCGTCGCGCTTCATTTGCTTCTCTCGCTCGAAAATGTGCCACTTTTCGCTCGAACGCGCACATCTTCGTATTTGTTCAATTTGTTTAAATTACTTTTTGGATTTAAAAAAGAAATAGCAATGTATTCAAATAAAACGACATATGCGCAGAAACGTATAGTTTGATAACCACTGGTCTAGCTATACACAAGCGCAACATAGCGCGTTGTTATATTTAATTTAGGCGCGCCAAAGAAGTATTACTTCTAACGTGAGCACATAAGTACATGCACCGGTTTTTTTTTACATAGATGGTAATTCAGTTTTAAACATT
Source organism: Sinopyrophorus schimmeli (assembly GCA_036325965.1). Lineage (NCBI taxonomy): Eukaryota > Metazoa > Arthropoda > Insecta > Coleoptera > Elateridae > Sinopyrophorus > Sinopyrophorus schimmeli. The sequence continues at coordinate 10,067,061 of JARFIZ010000013.1, read as the reverse complement.
TAGCAAAATTTTTAAAGTAAACTCGAAGAATAAATTATTTTAAGTTTTTAGACTACTAAAATTAAATAAATTAATAACTTGGAAAATTTTTAAAATATATTTAAGAACTTTAGAAATTTTTAATTATCAATTTTTTTTGTATAACACAAATTGAATAAAACAAAACTTTATTCGGTAAATTTAAAAGGAAATTTTGATGAAAAAATTATTGTGTATTTTCAGAAAACTCAAATAGAGTAAATACAGAATTTGTGGTTTTTCAAAAAACTTTGAAGATCATTAATTTACGCAAATAAAATTAAAATTGGAGAAAACTCAATAAATAAATTATCTTAATTGTTCAGAAATATTAAATTTATAAAATTGAATACAGTCAAACCTCGATAGGTCGAAGTTGAAGAGAAACTAAAAATAATTTGCGTTATGAAAAATTCGAGCTATCGATATAAAAATATTTTTTAGTTTATGTTTTTAAAATTTACTTATTGTTTCTTTTTCTTAATAATTTCCTAGTGATTTCTTGCTAAAACCTAAATCTTGTGTCTTGAACAAGTTGTAATTAGGCTTCATTTATGGAATAATTCAATTTTTAAATATAAAAAAATATTTATATGTTATATATTATATCCATCAAAATTTTATAATGACTTAGGTGGAGAATGTTAAAAAAAGATTGGGAAACACTGCTCTACATATTTCAAAATATTTTAAAACTATTAATTATTTATTTTATGTTATTTGTGTATGCTCATAACAGTTAAGTTGAGCCAACTTTATAGTTTTTTTTGGACTCATCAAATTCGGTTTTTTTTGTATGTCAAGGGGTTAATACCCGTGCGAAGCTAGGGGCGAGTCTCAGTCAAAAAAAATTTTTTTGAACTTAAAGATCTGAAATGTATTGACGTATTGTAATTGAATATCGTGAACACCGTTACGTACCACTTTTTTGGAAATTTAATCTTAGATTAACAAATTAAACAACGACCAAAGTAATTTTTATCTAAGAATAGCAATAACATTTTATCGAGCCGAAATTATTTTTATTTTCCATTCTTTATTGGTTTTATCTTGGTAATCGATTGCCGAAGAGCAATTCACTTTTCACCGTCTCGCCTTCAATAAAACCCGATTATCGGGCATAATTATTTTTATGAAAACCATCAAATTAAATTATACAATTTCCGGGTTAAACGGTCATTGTTTAGAATATTACAGAAACTTTATTATTTGCAATTAACAATGGCGCTAACTGTGCGCGGCTTGTTGAAACAGTTTATGCAAATCAGGTATTGTTTTAATTTGTATTGGTATTCATATTGGACGCCATTTACATCACAATTATGCGGTCCCGAAAGAAAAACGCGAATTATTTTGTTCGGTATTTATCAATTTGCTGGAAATTATTCAGATTTCAGGCGAAAAAAAAAATGCTTTGCGGAATTTCGTATATGGAAGTGCGCGTGCATTCGTTGGAAGCGTAAGAGGAATCCCGATGAAATAGGACGTTATAACGAAATGGATTTATATTGTTCGTTTATGTAAATTGTTACATTAACAATATCTCGATTATGTAGATGAAAGCGACTTAGAGGCTATAAAATTCTCGTAAACGTTGTTCCTCGTACAAATACCTTAATAAAATTTGATTAGTAGTGTTCTCCCTTTTATTTCTAGAAATTTTCCTAGTTTCGTGTGGAGAACATTTTGAATTAAATTATATTCATTTGATTACTTTTAAATATTAATTGCAAAATATCAATTAAGGTGAAGCGGGTCGTGTGCCAATGACTTTTTGGTAAACTTGACTTCCGACCAATTTATCTTTAATTTGAGTCTTTATTATTTTATTTTATGTTTTTTGCGAAAACGATAAACGTGTGTGTGGATTTTATCAAAGATAAAGCGAGTAACACATTTCAGTTAGTGGTCGATTTTCGATTGCAACGGTTCTATTTAAAAGTGTTAACGTTTTTAAAAATTGTTTATTACGGTTTTTAATTAAAACTAGTTGTATTGCGAATGAAAAGAATGATCTGCGATTTTGAAGATGAGTGATGTTGTAAGTGCTTTCGAGGTGAGTTTTTTAAAGATTGTTTTTTCGTTTAATCGGTTTGTTTGCGGCGAGCGTTTTTAAAAAACTGATTTTTTTGTTTTAAAAAATAGAGAAGCTTAGACCTTTAAATATTGGTTTGAAATTAATATTAATTTACAGCTAATAGTAGTTTTAATTTTCTTTTTTGACTACCTACAACTTCCTTTTCTAAACGATAAAAAAATATTTTTACAAAAGCAACCGTTTATACTATTATTAAATAAATAAATTGATGGCTTGAAAGGTAAGCAATTTTGAGTCTGTTTTTATTGAATAATAAATCAACTCAAAGTTGAACAATAAAAAAATATCCAAAACAAACACAGAATAAACTTACAACAGAACTCGTCATTATTTATTTATTGATTTATATGTAAGTAATACTTAGAATTTGACAAAAACACAATACTTTAATTATATTTCTTTAAAGCGTTCTTTGCCAAATTAAAAAAAAGGAATACCTAGGTACTTATTTGTTTTAACATAAGGAAAATCAAAGTTTTATATTTTTAATTGATTTAATGCCTGCTCTGGTTATTTAGGGATAATTAGAATATTTTAAATATTTTTCGGGTTCGTTTTAAACGCTAATTAATAACAAAAGCATTAAGTTTCCTGAATTTGCAATTTTAAAAAATTGTATTTTTTAACATTGGTAAAATAAAAAGTTCTACATTTATAACTAAATTAATTGTCTGGCTGTTCTAAGAGTAGTTAGAGCCTCTTAACTGTTTTTTTAATTTGTTCTAAGCTCTATTTAATGGCTTCCTTGCAACAGGGTCCCCCGAATTTGCGATACTGAATAATTGTGTTTTCTAACATAAGAAGAATAAGAATCATGCAGTTTCAATTGGTTGAATGCCTGCCCTGATTTTTAGAAATACTTATAATTTTTTAATAATTTTTTTAGTTCACTATTAACTATATTTAAACACTTCCATACAATAGTTTCCCAGAATTTGCGATTTTAAAATAATGTATTTCCTCACATGCAAAAATGTTTTTATGAGATTTTTATAAAAACTTTCGCTAACTTTTCTATTTTGGATTATTTCCCGAATTCATTTTATTCGCAAACGTATTAGACCTTATTCTATCGGAAACCGGTGCTAACACAAAACTCCCAAAATGGGCGAAAATGAAGAAAAAACAGGGGTTAACCTCTTTGATTTTTTGCGAAAATGTGTTAAACATTAGATTTGATTTATTTTTCAGGGGGACGGTTCTATGAGCCCATAGTGTTCATAGGCGAAGCAATTTTGTTCCGCTACCCTCGTCATGCCAAATTTTTTTGTTATTTGCAAAGCGTCCATTTTTTTAAAAATAAAAGTTTTAATTTCCGGTAATTTATTTATTTTGGATTATTTCGCGAAATCCTTTTTGCCAAAATTGAAAAAAAATTAGATTTGCTTTATTTTTCAAGGGGATAGTCCTATGAGTCCATAGTGTCCATAGCCGGGGCAATTTTGCTACGCTATCTCCGTAACTCCAAAATTTTTTGTTATTTGCAAAGCCTCAATTTTTTGTAAATTTAATGTATTGTTATGTATCACTGTATTGTTATGTATCACTGTATTATTATGCAATGTATTAATGAAAATTGTGAAAAACATTAAAATGCGAATTTTTTTTTCAAATTTGGTACATGAACTTATTATAATAGGGTCTCCTACCGTTTTTTTCCGAAAATAAGACACTGTCTTACTATTTTTTTTGATCCAAAATACGCGCTAAGGCTTAATTTCGGTGGAGGGTCAAAATAAAAGTATATTTATATTTTTTTATTTAATATTTATTTTACAAAGAATCATTTCTCTGAAATTCGAGTATTGGGGAAGCTAAACATATTATTATTTATACTTAATAAATTAACAGCATTTTTTAAGAAATTATTGTTTTGCATTTTTTATCTAGGGCTTATTTTCGAAGGATGTCTTATTTTACAAAAAGTTCCGAAAATCACGATAGGGCTTATTTTCGGAGAATGTCTTATTTTCGGAAAAAGACGGTACAACTTTTTTCGATACCTCTAACGCGAAGCAAAATATTGAGAATTAGCCCCATTTGGAAGGGCCCCCTTGCCTTGAGTATAAATTTTCAACCGATTTGAATAATGGCTAATATGCCAAATATTGAGTTCTATAACTGATACGAATTTCAGCTTTTCTCTGCAGGAATAATAGATATGTGAGACTGTCTTCATCTTAAGTAAAACAAACTGTGTACACACAAAAGTATTTAACTCTACTTATTTTGATAACTCGAATTATTTCTAGTTTTCTTCAACTTCGACTTATCGAGGTTCGACTGTAATTTAAAAAAATAAACAGCTTTTTCTGAATAAAAAATCCGTATGTAAATTTTTTATTTCCAAAAGATAGAATTAATATAGGGAAATTCAATAAATACGAAGATGTGCGCATTCGAGCGAAAAGTGGCACATTTCCGAGCGAGGGAGGCAAATGAAGCGCGACGCGGAGCGGCGCGCTTCATTTTCCCGAGATCGGAATGTGCCACTTTGAGCTCGAATGTGCACACTCGGTTTTAAGCATGATTCGCAATAAAATAGACAATATATTAGATAACATCGTTCCCTCTCACTCGTACTTATAAATTTGTCGTATCTTTTCGCTCTCTCCCACTCATTGCTATGGTACAAATACGTTTTTCGAATATATAATCAATTTTTTATTAAATTTATTGATTTGGAAGAACGTTGAATAGACAAAATTCAATAAATACGAAGATGTGCGCATTCGAGCGAAAAGTGGCACATTTCCGAGCGAGGGAAGCAAATGAAGCGCGACGCGGAGCGGCGCGCTTCATTTTCCCGAGATCGGAATGTGCCACTTTGAGCTCGAATGTGCACACTCGGTTTTAAGCATGATTCGCAATAAAATAGACAATATATTAGATAACATCGTTCCCTCTCACTCGTACTTATAAATTTGTCGTATCTTTTCGCTCTCTCCCACTCATTGCTATGGTAAAAATACGTTTTTCGAATATATAATCAATTTTTTATTAAATTTATTGATTTGGAAGAACGTTGAATAGACAAAATTCAATAAATACGAGGTTATGCGCATTTGAGCGAAAAGTGGCACATTTCCGAGCGAGGGAGGCAATTAAAAAATATTTAAGTAATTCTAAAGTTCTAGTTGTGCTCTCAAAATGTCTTCTTGGGGCATAAATTATAAGTCGAAGCCTCTATAACTCGAATTTTTTCGCGCCTCCTTGAGATTCGACTTATCGAGGTTCTACTGTAGCCTGGAATTTATATAATACTAATGCAATTTATTTATCCCAGCTGTTAATCGTCCCACGCTTTAATCTAGGTTACTACCCCCTAACCAGCCATTATATCTCTGTTAATGTGCTAGGATCCTGTATGCATGGACAAATTAATATGCAAAGCTTACGCATTCTAAAAATTGTTACTGCGGCGCGTCGTTTGATTAAGTACACAGACAAAACTTTGATACTCCGCATTACAACGGAATTTATTAAACTCGGAGCTTATGGGTCTTGTCTAACGTAATTACCTCGAATGGAAATTTAAAGGCGATTAAATTTCGAGGTGAGCCGAAGAAAATCGGCGGAAGTGTGGCGCGCTGCGAAATTCTTTTTTGATTCAATTTTCTGTAATAGTCAACAAGTTTGAAATTCTGGGCGGCGTGCGGCCCTTTCTTTAGTTTAGTTACTTTAGAGAAATTTGCACAAATCCAACTAACTTCGGCGGTGAGCACGTACCAAAGTTTGCTCTTCCGAAATAAGTGCCCCGGCATTCTGATTTTAATTTGGGGAAGTTTACATGTATGTGTGGATACGAGTAGATATTATTTTGTGCTTTTCTTTGGTAGTTTTGGCCCTTGGATGCACGCCATAACTGGTTTGCACGTTTTCGCGGTGGGGGCCTGGCTGACCCCTACATTTGAAATAAAATGTATTTGTGTAATAATTATTTACTTAGAATTTTCTGTTGTTTGTATTCGAATGTTGGCTAAAATGTCTATTTGACTGTTTCTTTGTATTTGAAAGAGTAATTTTTTTCAAAAATAATAAATCATGAAAATTTTAGCGTTGCGAGGGTAGTAGACCAAAATTGCCCCGGCTATGGACACTATGGACTATCCCCCTGGAAAATAAAGCAAATCTAATTTTTTAATTTTTTGGAAAAAGGCAAAGGGGTTAACCCATGTTTTTTCTAGATTTTCCCCCACTTTGGGGGTTTTGAGTTAGTACCGGTTTCGGATAGAATATCGTCAAATACGTTATCAAATAAAAGGATATTAGGAAAAAATCCAAAATAGAAAAGTTAGCGCGAATTAAAACTCATAATTTAAAAAAATGAATGCTTTCAATTAATAAAAAATTTTGGCATTACGGGGGTAGCAGAGCATAATTGCTCCGACTATGGACACTATGGACTCATAGGAACGTCTCCCTGAAAAATTAAGCAAATCTAATTTTTTCAATTTTTTGCTAAAAAGGAAAGGGGTTAACCCCTGTTTTTTCGTCCATTTTGGGGGTTTTGAGTTAGCACCGGTTTCCGATAGAATAGGGTCTAATACGTTTACGAATAAAATGATTTCGGAAAATAATCCAAAATAGAAAAGTTACCGAAAGTTTTTATAGAAATCGCATAAAAATATATTTGCAAGTGAGAAAACACATTATTTTAAAATCGCAAATTCTGGGAAACTATTGCATGGAGGTTGTTAAATATAGTTTATAATAAACAAAAAATATGATTAAAAAATTTTAAGTACTCCTAAAAAATCAGAGCGGGAATTCAACCAATTGAAACCACAGGACTTTAATTCTTCTTATGTTAGAAAACACAATTATTTAATATCGCAAATTCGGGGGACCCCCTTGCTAGGAAGTCATTAAATAGAGCTTAGAACAAATTAAAAGAACAGTTAAAAGGCTCTAGCCGCTGTTAAAACAGCAAGACAACGATTAATTTAGTTTTAAATGTGGAACTTTTGATTTTACCAATGTTAAAAAACACAGTTTCTTAAAATTGCAAATTCGGGGCACCTAATGCTTGTGAGCTATTAATTAGCGTTTAAAACAAATCCGAAAATATTTAAAATATTCTAATTACCCCTAAATAACCAGAGAAGGCATTAAATCAATTAAAAATATAAAACTTTGATTTTCCTTCAAGTGGACCCCCTATTTGCCACTTGATCATGGAATTCTTTTAACAAATATATTTTTCAAAAGTACTTATTACTAATAATCATCCCTTCAAAGAGTTTTTGAATATTTCGAATTTAATAATTTTTTCTACAATTTATTAAAAAATAAAAATTTATGGTTTCAAATATATATTATCAATTTTTTTCAAAGCTATTTGAACATCAAAAAATATAAATCTTCAATAATATCGAACGCAAATAATTTCAGGAGAGCCGTATTAGTCAAGTTTCCATCAGTACAATGAAAACAAATCTCTACAATGATTTACTAATCTCTGATTTTTCTGACAAGTATTATTTTTTTTCGGTATTGAACCAGTACTTTCCTGTAATATTTCTAGTTTAGTACATTTGGGCCAAATAGGGCTAAAGTAAAAAAATAATTGGATTGCAATTAAACAAGGTACCTTGTTATTCATTTAAAAATGTATTTTTATTTTAATTTTAAATTCTAAAATAGGCACAGCAAATAGAGCAAAACGTCCAGTGAATGACCGATTTGTTCCATCGAAAGCTATTTTGTGGTAAAAGAAGTAGTAAAAGAATTATTAAACCTAAAAGGACCGTTACAGTTGAAATGAGATAAAAATATAAAACTTTGATTTTTCTTATGCTAAAAAAACGAGTACCTACCTATTCCTTTTTTTAATTTGGCAAAGAACGCTTTAAACAAATGTAATTTAAGATTAGTGTTTTTGTCAAATGCTAAGTATTAGATATAAATCAATAAATACGAAGATGTGCGCATTCGAGCGAAAAGTGGCACATTTCCGAGCGAGGGAGGCAAATGAAGCGCGACGCGAAGCGGCGCGCTTCATTTTCCCGAGATCGGAATGTGCCACTTTGAGCTCGAATGCGCACACTCGGTTTTAAGCACGATTATTAAGCGTCCCATTTTAACAAGAAAAAAATTAGTCAAATTAGTTATAAAGGCAAAAAATGTACTGAAATACTTTGTAGGGAAATTCTGAATAAGGGTTTCTTTCGAATTGTAGAGGTTTTCGACTTATCGATGTTCGACTTATAGAGGTTCCACTGTATCTCGTTCATCATTGACTCCAAAAGGGGCGATCCAAAGCATTTAACGACCCCTTCTAATAAAACGGTTTCGAAAAGAACCCGCCAATAATTGACGCGCATAAAGGGTTGCCTTTGCCATCAAAAGCCCCGCTAACAGTATCACACCTTTGATAATAATTTCTCTTTGATCTTCATTATTTATGCATGATTTCCGGTCGACCCGAAAAAAGCCCGTCCTCTCTTCGGCGAACTCATAAAAGCCTCTTCGGCGCGGCCCATTGTTGCCGAAATACTTTTTATTCGATGGCGCATTAAATTTATTTCCCTTTTGACGCAGAATCTCGTTTATGCAGCGAAATCGCCGGTATGTGATAACGTCTCCGACATTTGACCCCGGATCTTCATTCACAGCGTTCTGTTCAATTATCGGGACACAATATCCTGTGGCTAAAGTTCATTCCGGTTTATATAATAAAATACGACAATGTCAAATGGTGGAGACAGTTTGCCTTTCTTGGCGTGTTACACAATGCCATAATGGAAAATTCGGTCAGAATCAAAATCTATATTGAGGCCTCGGAATTAATCTGGCAGCATTATAAGCATTGCTCCAAAAAAACGCACGATTTTTATAATGCATTAAATTTTTTTATTGCACATTATTATTTCAATAAGTAATGTATTTTTTCGTTGTTATTTATTTTTAAAACGAGTAATGAATTAATATTCATTAATTTTTAATGAACAATGGAACTATTACCCACTACTCATTTTTTTTCAGTTCCATAAATAATTATGAATAAATTTTGACTAAAATTTTTAACTTTCCGCAGTGAAAATTGAATTGCAAAGAGATATTTTGTACTGAGAATTTTTGTCTCAAAATCCTATTTCTATTAAAAAAAAAAATAAATGAAAACTGCATAAATTTTTACATTGAGATTTTTCCAAGTCTAATTATAAATTGAGTTAGGGGTTTATAAAAAAGGCAATTAGTAAAAATTTATATGAATATTATAGTAAAAAAGATGCATTACAGTTAACTCCGTTTAAATTAAAGCTGAAGGAAAATCAGAAAAAATGCCATTTATTCAAAAATTGAATATATTTGGTTGTTCGTACATATATTGTACATAAATAAATTAAAAATCAAAAGTTTAAAATTCCTTGTTAAATGAGGCATTGTGATTAGCTCATTTCCGATACACAATCATGGCCGCTAATTAATTAGCCAATCAGAAGGGCCTGCTTACTTTGTAACTATGGTTATACTGCAAATATTGGAACGGTGCACATAGTTTTGTAATAACCATAAAATTTGCATATTATATACCTATCAGCACATACATACACGCTCACCATTGTGTGATTTTATAAAAATTTGAAATTTAGGTTTATGTGTTATGAAAGCCTTCCAAGGATAAAAAAAACACGAATTAAGAAGTGTGGAAAATAATCTAAGTTTGTATAGCCGAAACGATTGTGGCAGAGTTCTCAGAAATATTTTTTAAAAGTTTTCTAAAATGGTTTTAAATTAAAACGAAAACAAAATTACGGTAGTCTTTTAAAAGTTTAAATGCTGAACTTTTTTTATGTACACAGATTTTAGTGCTTCAATTCCTTTAGTTTAAAAAATAATAAAGTTTATACATTTTTGTTTTTTAGGATTATTTTACTACAAAAGTAACTTTTTACTTTTTATTATATTATTGTAACGAGTTCGTATTAGGGTTACTTTTTACGTAATAATAACTAATTTATTTAATAATTTTTTAAACACATAATAATTAAACTACCATAAATATTGGTTACTTTTTAATTAATTGATTTATACATTTAACTAATTTATTTTCACTGTTATACTCTTAATTAATTTATTTATACACTTAATAGTTTATTTCCACTTGTCGCATTAACTTCGAAGATTTAAACATAACCGTGAGCACTTCAATTGTGAAGCTCCTTCGGAGGCCCTCGCCCGTCGAGCTTCCTCCCGAGACTGCTGAGTCTCCCACCGAGACTAACTTATTTATTTTATTTATTTTACTGCAATTCCTATTAAAAAATTTAAATTAACGAGGCTTCAACAAAAATTGTTCTTTTTAAATTTTGGAATTAAAAGACGTGAATTCGAAATCGATGATTTACGTACTTATAATCTTCATAATTTGTTCTCTGTAAAAAAAATCGATCGCTCATAAATTTAGTTGGGAAAACAAAGATCAGTAGAACGAACAATTATAACAATATCGCCTTATGGTTAATACACATAAATAACTGTTTACCCGGAAATAAATTAATTTATAGCTTAATATACGAGAGTTAAGTGTGTTAATTAATTTACAGTTGGAAACCACCACGAGGACGAGTTATAAAGTTAGAATTGTGAATCTACGACCCCCGTAATCACAGCAAATACAACTAACTACAAGAAAGTTTATTTTGTGTTTAAATTTTAAATTTAATTATGTATGACTGGTTACGTGGAATACCTAGCAGCTAGAAAGCCTTTATGTTAAAATTGTGTAATTTTCTCGAGCAAAAGAGCCGCACCGCAGTCGCAAACTATTCCGACAGCAGTTTATGTACTTTTATTTTATTTACTTTTGATAAAACGACTCTCAATTTTTTTTTGCATGGCTAATTAACTGAACTTTATCCATAAACAAAAAAAACCCGAAACGAACAATGGAAATAAATATCCAACAGAAATTTTAGATGCGCCACTACGGTATAATTAATTTTTTAATTAAAACATTTCGAAGAGCAAATGGATCATTGTGAATTGTGCTTAAAGTGAAGTGTGCGCATTCGAGCTCAAAGTGGCACATTCCGATCTCGGGAAAATAAAGCGCGCCGCTCCGCGTCGCGCTTTATTTGCTTCCCTCGCTCGGAAATGTGCCACTTTTCGCTCGAATGCGCACATCTTCGTTTTATTGGATTTGTCTATTTATTCTTTGTTCTTTCAAAAGAAATTTAATGTAGTAAATATCGATTGGATGTACGAAAAACGTATTTACCATAGCCATGAGTGGAAGGGAGCGAAAAGATACGATAATCTCATCGGTGCGAGTGAGAGAGACCGATTAAAATCATACAACTGATTTTTTGTCTAATTTATTGACCTAAATTATTGTGAATCGTGCTTAAAACCGAGTGTGCACATTCGAGCTCAAAGTGGCACATTCCGATCTCGGGAAAATGAAGCGCGCCGCTCCGCGTCGCGCTTCATTTGCCTCCCTCGCTCGGAAATGTGCCACTTTTCGCTCGAATGCGCACATCTTCGTATTTATTAAATTTGTCTATTTATTTTTTGCTCTTTCCGACCATGAATTCAAATTTAGTGTGATAAATATTGATTGGATGTTCGAAAAACGTATTTACCATAGCAATGAGTGGGAGAGAGCAAAAAGATATGATAATCTCGTCGGTGCAAGTGAGAGAAACCGATTAAAAGTATTCAAATAATATTTAGTTTAGTTTAATGGCCCAAATTATTGTGAACATGCTTAAAACCGAGTGTGCACATTCGAGCTCTAAGTGGCACATTCCGATCTCGGGAAAATGAAGCGCGCCGCTCCGCGTCGCGCTTCATTTGCCTCCCTCGCTCGGAAATGTGCCACTTTTCGCTCGAATGCGCACATCTTCGTATTTATTAAATTTGTCTATTTATTTTTTGCTCTTTCCGACCATGAATTCAAATTTAGTGTGATAAATATTGATTGGATGTTCGAAAAACGTATTTACCATAGCAATGAGTGGGAGAGAGCAAAAAGATATGATAATCTCGTCGGTGCAAGTGAGAGAAACCGATTAAAAGTATTCAAATAATATTTAGTTTAGTTTAATGGCCCAAATTATTGTGAACATGCTTAAAACCGAGTGTGCACATTCGAGCTCTAAGTGGCACATTCCGATCTCGGGAAAATAAAGCGCGCCGCTCCGCGTCGCGCTTCATTTGCCTCCCTCGCTCGGAAATGTGCCACTTTTCGCTCGAATGCGCACATCTTCGTTTTATTGAATTTGGTTAAATTAATTTTTTCACTTTCAAATGAAAAATTAATGTTATTTCATTAAATTCACACAGCTCGAACACACACTCGTCTGGAATTAATTATTTTACTCATTAAAAAAATTAATAATCATATTTCTGCCATTATTATAAAGGATAAATAAAAATGGACGAAAAGTTTAAAAAACTAACTGCGCGCCCCCTCCCATCCGTGTTAGATACGCCACTGAACTCACGCGTTGTTAATTTTAATGAAAATTATGTTACACAAAAAAAAATCGCTAACGCAATAATAATTTTAGCACAATATGCACGGCAGTTTCGTAGAAGGTCTTTTAACGCAATTACTTCTAAACTCTTGTATTTGAGTTCTCGGCCGTTTATGAACGCCGAACGGATAAATTGCAGGACGAAATTAAATTAAAATCCCCTTTCCAATTCGACGGTAAAAAAATATTTGCCAAAGAGTCAACTAAAAGCGCAAATTGTGCCGTACATAAAATGCTCTTTTTTCTTTCTTCGACGGCGCAGAGGGAAAAAAATTATTAATTATGTAGGGCACCCCGATGACATTTTTTCACATATATTTAGTGCCTTTATAACGGGCGCGATCAATTGGACTATTGCCAGCCAGAAAGTTTCGACACTTTTTTTCCTAATTTAGAGAACTCACGAATACGCATTGTAAAAGAAGGTGATTTCGAAGACCCGAGCTGCTATTAACTTAATGTGAAAATACCTCAGAAGCAATCATTCTTACAGGAATTACGCTATCAACGTCTTGCTCCAGTTCCAAACTTTACAGCCCTACGTTTTGGGCATAATTTTTTATAAAAACGTGTCTTTTTTTGACGTATGTAAAAATTTTCTTATAAATCTGTGAACAAAGAACTTCTGAAGTGATTAAATTTAATTAACTATAGAGAGTATGAAATGAGGCGACCAGTAAATGACCTTTTCGTCTAAATAATGACCGGGGTATAATCTTGCGAATAACTGATTAATTGATTCGCATATTAAAAATGAGTGATTCACAATAGTTTGTAAAATTTATTTTTAACACTAAACATTGTTTACAATTGATGGTAAAAAATTATCTAACTTAAACAATAACTATATAAGTCAGCACAGAATGTCAAATTATCTAAATATTGATACAAATAAGTTGACTAATAGAATAAATCAATTAATTTATTAACTAACTGAACAGTAGCGTTTAATTAGAAAAAACACACATATCAACCAATGTAATTTTATTTAAATTAAATTATTTTATTTTATATTATAAAATTATAAATAAACAATGATTATATTTCTACCTCTCTTGCATTTCTAAATTTTAATGTCAATTTATTGATTTATCTATTTAAAACAAACAAGTCGTTTATATTGTATTTCGTTTCGTTAAAATTATTATAAAATTTAATTTGTAGCGTTCAAATGCAAATTACTTTATGGCTTATACGAACGATCGACGGAAAATTGTTTTTTATTCTCATACCTGTTTAATCTCTTCTCGTATACTATTTTGGGTGTTACATTAAATAGTTCCTCGTCGATCAATCAAACCCACGTCAATTTTTGACAAATTAAGGAATAGTCGGGCTTTCCTTCAATTTTCATTTAATTATCTCGGATATTGGATTTTTTATTAGACGAATTTGTCGATTTTTCAAGTTAATTAATTTAAATAGATTCGTATTAAATTTAATCACAAAAGAGGCTTGAAAATTAAGTACAAATAAGCTCTATTTTGAAATAGGATTTGTTTTTTTTAAATGCGAAGAAGAAATATTGACAATCATCCAAAAACGTTTACTCCGCAGAAGTTAATTGTATTACCCAAAATTGTATGGTTAAAGTAAATCGTGTAATTATACTATAAATAAACTGGTAGTAAATACTAAAACGCACTATAGTGTTTCAGAATTTAATGCGAAGAAAAATGGAAGGAAAAAAAGCGAAAGTACGCTCTTTCTACACATGTGCAAAAAGGAACGAAAAACTGTACTTTATTCCGACATGGGGAAATGAACCACTTTACTACCGCCGTACGGCGCTCAAAAAATTAAACATTCGCAGCGGGATTATAAAAAATTTAATTCGGTCACATTTTTAGGAAAAATACTTACGGGGGTCGTATCTGAATGTATATTTTTGATTTATTTAATTATTAATTATTTTTCCAAAAATTTAAAATTTTTTTCGGCTTTAAATAGATTAAAATTATTCATAATTAAAATTTAACACAATTGTTTTAGAAATTAAAGGCTTTTCTGGTTGATTGTAATGCAATAGAAAAATAAATAACAGAAAAATAATTGTTCGCATTAATAGAAAACAATACTTACAAATACTATCAAAATTTTAATATAAAATCGACGAATAAAAATATAAACAAATATTTTAAAACAAATCGTCAATTATAAATGCTTCCAAAAATTATTTTATTTCACTCATGACAATCGGAGATAAAATTAAAGGCCTAAAGTAATTTTATTAAAAGCTTCCCATTATTTTGACGAATTCAAAAAAATCTTTAAAATTCTCTAACAAGTTTTATTTTAGGTATTTATTAAAGTAATATTTTTAAATTAAATTGCGTCAAATGGGATTTTAAAATTATTTATAGATGACGGGCTGCTACGTTTGCAATTTTCGTTTAATTGCAATTGGAAGGGATCCATTTTAACGATTACAATTGATTGCAGATAAGGCAAAGGGCCTTGCCCCGTAAAGTTACGTTCAGAATTGCGCCCGCAGGTGTTTACAGCCGAAAATCGTTGCATAAACTAACATTACGTTACGAGATTTACTTACCAAGTAGTTACTTAAACAGACATCTTAGCACACAGTATACAGATCCATATCTGAGACAAGGCAACAGTTGTGATAGGATTGTGCTTTCACTAAATTTACATATTTTGCCCCAAAACCCTACACAAGATGACGTGACCTAAGAAAACAATTATAATTTGAACAGCTATTAATGAAGCAGCTACCCTTTTAGTTTATCTATAACTTTCCCCCAACTTACAATTTCTTCAAGAAGTTTATCAAACTTCCTCTTCCCGATATTCGTCGGGGTTTCGATAATTTTCTCTTCGTTCTTAATCTTTAAAATTAACTCGCAAAATCCGATTTAATGGTAGGAAAAATAGGTAAAATACTTTGGACCAATACCCGTTCAAAATGTCAGAAGTTTCAACCAGTTTCCTTAAGCCCTTGGCAAAAAATGAAAAGAATAGAATTGCTTTATATTGCAAGGGGATGTTCCTACGTACCCCTAGTAACTATAGTCGGTGTCATTTCTTGGCGCTCTCCATCTAAAATAAAAATTTTCGATAAAACTAAATAAATAAAAAAAGTACCCTTTGATTTACAAAAACAATAGTAGCGCCCTTATTTTCGACGCAATCGTTACAAACGAGACGGATTCGGAATTCTGCGACTTTTTTACATAAGATACATGTAAATTAAGTATAGGGCGCAACGTAAAATTTTCGAAGATAAAAAATTGCAATTTTAGGTCCCATTTTTTGAACGATTTTGAACTTTAAAAAAATTGTAGCGCCGTTATTTGTGGACGGATCTTTAAACACTATTCAGATTCGGATTTGGCAGCCTTTTTGGCTTCGGATAGGCCTAAGAAACCATAGGCGTGCTATTTCATAGCTTTAAGAGAAACGTTTTTCTTTTTGAAAAAACATGGATTTTAACCCATGTTTTTTTGACAAAAAATGAAAAAAATAGAATTGTTTTATATTGCAAGGGGATGTTCCTACGTACCCCTAGTAACTATAGTTGGTGTCATTTCTTGGCGCTCTTTATCTAAAATAAAAATTTTCGAGAAAACTACATAAATCAAAAAAAAGTATCTCTTGATTTACAAAAATAATAGTAGCGCCCTTATTTTCGACTCAATCGTTACAAACGAGACGGATTCGGAATTCTGCGACTTTTTTACATAAGATACATGTAAATTAAGTATAGGGCGCAACGTAAAATTTTCGAAGATGAAAAATTGCAATTTTAGGTCCCTTTTTTGCACGATTTTGAACTTTAAAAAAATTGTAGCGCCGTTATTTGTGGACGGATCTTTAAACACTATTCAGATTCGGATTTGGCAGCCTTTTTGGCTTCGGATAGGCCTAAGAAACCATAGGCGTGCTATTTCATAGCTTTAAGAGAAACGTTTTTCTTTTTGAAAAAACATGGATTTTAACCCATGTTTTTTTGGCAAAAAATGAAAAAAATAGAATTTCTTTATATTGCAAGGGGATGTTCCTACGTACCCCTAGCAACTATAACCGGTGTCATTTCTTGGCGCTCTCGCTCTAAAATAAAAATTTTCGATAAAACTAAATAAATCAAAATAATGAAATTTATTTATAGGAAATAATTCATAAAAATAATACTAACATAAGAATTTTTTTTAATTTTTTTTTTTTTGGATACCTATAGCAGAAATTGAAGTTGGTCAGTATAATATTGCTATATTTAACCTTTTTTAGACATACAAATTTTTAAGATCTTTAAGGGATGTGCGATTAGATATCTTTAAGCAGCTTCAGCTTGTTAATCATACGAGAAACAAATTTGTCAAAATTGGGGTAGTGCAATTGATTATAACGATTTAATAAAAATAAATAAAAACATTAAAATGATTTCAAATAGGTACTTTCTCGTTTAAAAATACAGAGGGGGACGTAGTTTACATTTAAAATACATTGGACGAATTTTGGCGATCTACACCCTTAAGATTAAGTAATTTTGGAAGTTGGCATTAACAAGAAACTCCAGTATTTCTTAATTTTCTGTTGGCAAAGCCAAAAAAGAAAAACTTTATAGATTGGCCGAAAACAATATTGTTAATGCGATTATTATTTAATAATCTACGATTTAGCGTTTTGCCAAGTTTTTTCTAGGCAAAACACAAAGAAAAACGCTTACTCTCCCCGATTGGCAATTAAAAAAAATCAGTTGCAAGTATTTTGATTAAAACTAATACACAAAGTAGTCGTTTTATAAGAAATATTATACAAACACGCGTACGCATAACGAAACGAAATCGAAATTGTCTTCGGTAGTTTTTTTCCAAAATGGCTTTTCGCGAAATAATTTATTACAATACGTCAGAATATAATCACGAGTTATGTGAATCGCATTTTCGGACGAAATCGAAATCTTACAAATAGCAACAGGAAATATTTCGTTTTAAACTTTTCTAGAAGTTGTGACATTTCGATAGCTTTTCAAAACATCCCGGAAATGATCTCAACGAGAATGTTTCGTCGCAGAAATATTTTCTATACTTCCTCTAAGCGAATCGTGTAGGGTAGACGTACAGGTTTTGGACACTATGCCGTTTGTGGACACTTTGTATTTTTTTTAATATATAAAGAATATTATTACTATAGTAAAATATATGTGATGTGAATGCAAACATTTTTAATAACATTGGACAGAAAAACAATTAAATTAAAAATCCAATAATCAGTTTTGGGTAATTCTTGTCATAAATATTAACCTTCCGTGTACTAGGTGGGGTATAACTAACGTGAACAATTTTTTTTTAACACGGGCGTTTGGTAATTGATCTTAAAACCGAGTGTGCACATTCGAGCTCAAAGTGGCACATTCCGATCTCGGGAAAATGAAGCGCGCCGCTCCGCGTCGCGCTTCATTTGCCTCCCTCGCTCGGAAATGTGCCACTTTTCGCTCGAATGCGCACATCCTAGTGTTTATTATATTAGAATAATATACCATGCGCTCTTTCAAATCAAAAATTTTAATTTAATTTAGTAAATATCGATTTTATATTCGAAAAACGTATTTACCATAGCAATGAGTGCAAAGGAGCGAGAAGATACGATAATCTTGTCTAAGTAAGTGAGAGGGAACGATTAAAATTATTCAATTAATTTTTCGTGTAATTTGTTGGTCTAAATTATTGACATTATAAGAGGCTAGCTTATAATTTAATTTTTTTATTATATTAAATATCAATATTGTTGAATTTTTCTTTCACTATTATTTTAATTAGTTTTGTTACTAATCAAATTCATACTTTTTAATAATAATGAATGAAATTTAGTAATTTATTTTAAGTGCTAAAGTGAGCTACTCGAATACACCAATTGTTGACAGGTTAAAAAACCGATTGATCCAAATAGTGACTTGCCGTTGTTCTAATTATTGCCACCCCTAATGCGCATGCGTGGCTAGTCTGTTGAATAAAAGTAATCAAATTTACAAAAAAATATTAATTATTTAATTAATAGTAAAATGATTTAATTAAATAATATTATTTAATAAGTTAATGAAATAAATAAATAATGAAAAATCTTTATTTTTAAAACAAATTTATTGTAGGTAAGTATAACGTACTTATGTTTGACAAAAATACGTTGCAGCGCTGTATACTTACCCGTCAAGTTGGGATGCATCTTCAATATGAAGTACCTACTAAGTATTGAAACCTAGTATTTTAAATTAATAAGAATAAAATTTAGTACAAATTTATGAAATTTTTAATTTTTTATGCTTTATTTATATATGTAAAAAAAATTATTGTTATTACATAGAAAAAATAATTTAAAATCAGCGTTTTAAAATTCTGCTTTTCTAACCGAAATACTTAAGAAAATTAACGTTCACGAGCATTTTTGATATTGTCAAGTAAATTTAATTTTTTTTCTTTAAATATATTTCATATTGTTTGCAAACAATAATTTTTTTTTCAATTTTTAGGCCATAAAGATTGTTTAAAGCCGTATAAGATTATCTAATATTACGTCAATAATTGAATATATGTTAAAAGTATAAAGTGTCAATAATTGGCCCCCTGTCAATAATTGGTGCTTTTACCTTAGTATGGCATGTGACATTTAGTCATCTAGTATACGGAAGGTTAAAAATAACATGAGTAAGTAATTAATTATTTTGATTAACTGAACTCAATATTTTTTAATTATTCATTACATATAAACTTAAAAATATTTTAATTATCAGCTCAAAATATGTTTTTGCCAATATAACCTAAAATATTAAGAAATAAATATTCTTTCCACAGATAGTAACAACAAAAAATAGATTTATTATTTTTGGACTCGATGTAGTTGGTCGTAATCTTTTCATGTCAAATATTCTAAAATTATTTTTATTAATAATTGTCCTTAATCCTGACCTAAATCCTCTGAGTGACTTTCCCTTTCAAGATTCTAACCTAAAACATAATAATTCCAATGTTACTGCGATTCTACAAATAGAGAATGATATTTTATTGCTTGTCGCTACAGAACCTTGATCCAATGAAGGAATTAAAGCTCAGCCATCTAATATTCTTATGCAATCACAATCAGTTGACCAAATATTTAATAAGTTAACTTTATGACCAAAAGCAGCGTAAAGCTATGGAACATTTACCTTCAGTTGTAACTGCTGATGGATGGTTGGAAATTATAGAGGACAAAGATAAAAAAATAAAAAAAAAATAGAGAGACAACTAATGGCAGAAAATAATAAAACATTGAAAGAAGAAAAACGTATTAAAAAATCTAAAAATTATCAGTCAAAAAAGTTAAAAATTAATAAAATGAATAAAATAATTATTTTCTTATATTACCGAGTAATTTTTCATATGTTAAACCTTATATTTTATATTTTCTTGGAGTACTATTAAAGATAATAAAGTAAAATTATTTTCTAAATAATAATTTTTTTAATAACTTGTTTTTGAATACTCGTGCCCAAAACTAGTATATATCTTGTCCGAAGGTAGTTCAAAGTGTGCAAAAACGGGGCAAACATATAATGTTATGTAAATTTATTATTTTTGAAATACTGGGATTGAAAAATACTTTGTTAATACCATTATCATATTATTTATAAATTTATGCTTATATAAAAAAATAATTGTTTGGAATTTATGTTATTTTATTCTTATTTAAGAAATACTTTAAGCTGTGAAAAACCTCGAAGTGTCCAAAACCGGTGTTCCTGTCCTATAACCACGTGTAAAAATATAAATAAATTCAATAAATACGAGGATGTGCGCATTCGAGCGAAAAGTGGCACATTTCCGAGCGAGGGAGGCAAATGAAGCGCGACGCGGAGCGGCGCGCTTCATTTTCCCGAGATCGGAATGTGCCACTTTGAGCTCGAATGTGCACACTCGGTTTTAAGCGTGGTTCACTATTATTTAGACAAATAAATTATACGAAAAAGCAGTTAAACAGCTATAATCGTTCCCTCTCGCTCGCATTCACGAAATATTCGGATCTTTTCGCTCCCTTCGACTCATTGCTATGGTAAAAACGTTTTTCGAACATAGACTCCATATTGGCTACACTAAATATAGATTTATTATTTGCAAAAGCGAAGAATAAGTAGACAAATCCAATAAATACGAGGATGTGCGCATTCGAGCGAAAAGTGGCACATTTCCGAGCGAGGGAGGCAAATGAAGCGCGACGCGGAGCGGCGCGCTTCATTTTCCCGAGATCGGAATGTGCCACTTTGAGCTCGAATGTGCACACTCGGTTTAAACATGATTCACAATAATTTAGACCAATAAATTGGACGTGTCCAAAACTAGTATTTATCTTATTCAAAGGTAGTTCAAAGTGTCCAAAAACGTGTTATCTAAATATGTAATTTTTTTCAAAAATAATTCGAATTAAAATGACAGAAGAGACGCACTATTATCGAGGACACAAAACGAAATTCCTTTTAACAAACGAGTCCCAGGTTAGACCTGAATATCCTTTTGCCTCTTATAAAATTTTATTGTTGTTATGCGATGTCTTTATAAAGATGCGAACGGATTTTTTTCTCGGTGGCACTCAAAAAAGGTCGAATGCATGTTCACCGAGCAATCTGAAGATGAAGTTTTGGGGCGCGAGCTGTTAATTATTTTGTTGTATGGTTTTGTACATTTAATCAGTTAAATTAGTTGTATGTGGAAAGCGGACATTGTTTGCAGGAAGTTTTACAGCCACTTTACTGGATTAAAACGTGTTTTGTTTTGCAGGTTATTTCTGGCACATTACGGATTTCCACTACGACCCCCGTTTCTCACTGCGAGGAGATACGAAAAAGGGTATGTTTTTACATTTTCCTAAAACGCCAAGATTTATAAGCACTTTGTTTCACTCTCGCCTTGCTTTTTGCGTTTTTATACGCGCGCGGCTCGCCGATATCGCTTTTTCCAGCAACATATTAATTTGTTTAACTCGCAATTGCGAGATTTATTATATGTTGTTGTTGTTGTTGCCGCTTTAACGAATTCGATTTTCGCAAATGGGCTTCCCAAATCCTTAAGTGCTATAACTTTTCGAATAATTACGAAAACGTAAAAGCCTTAATTAACCAAAATATAATTCGCAAACTTTATAATCTAATTATGAGCCACAAAAACAAAAGTTTTAATAATTTCGCCAAACACGGACGTAAAAGCTGACAAAACACATTTGAGGAACGATTCTTTCTTGGGCGTTAAGGTGGTTCGCTCGTGACAATCGGAGCTTAAAGTTTAGGCCTACAGTGAGTACAAAAAGTTTAATACATTCATTGGCGGAATATTCGATTTTTGTAAGACATTGTAGAAAAGAAACACTTCGATCCCATTAAAAAAAGTAAATGTGGCAACGCTGTCAATTCTTATACCACGTACTGTATAGATGTATAGTACATATAGCATGCTTTGTGTATATATGATTTTTGATCCGTGTTAGTGCTGTTTGAAAATATTAAAAATATAAATAATTTGAAAATGGAATTTGATCATGATCAATTGCGACATAAAGCATAAAGACACACAGCGTTGCCAAGCTCTGATATATATCTGTTCATTACCAGTGTATTGTTTTTAAAAAAATTAACTTTGAATATTAAAAAAAATTGATTTTTTTTAAATAAATGTCACATTGTTCAATATCAGATTTAAATGTCATGAAATTAGTAAGAAAAATTAATATACGGGTGAATTACATTAAAGAGCGATATTAAGATGCGTTTAAACTGCTTTCTTTACATTTAATTGTTGCTAAAATTGTTTGATGAGAATACTTCATGAAATTAAACAATTCAGAGAAATTAAAAAAGATATCTATGTTAATAAGTCTTTGTATGAAAAATGTTCAAAAGTCTTAATTATTTAAATAGTGCCAAAAACCAATTTTTTATTAATTGATATTTTAACATTTATTTATTGTAAATCGTAGCCGAGTGTGCAATTCGATCTCAACATGACACATTCCGGATTTCCGGAAAATGTGACACTACTGGTCTAATGTGCACAAACCTCCTGCTTAATTAATTGAAATTATTTTTCTAACTTTAAATAGATTAAATTTATCGCAATTAAATGTTTATACATGTTTTTTACTAGTTGAAGAATTATTAGTTTATTTTAACAGTTTCTTTAAACATACAAATTAATTTTTATCAAAAATACAATGTATTTTTGTGATTGACTTTTACAGTTAAACAATTTTTGATTTATCCAAGAATAATCAAGTTGGAATTGAATATATCGCTTTATAAAACGGCGAGAAAATAATTCATTCCAACTATATTGTTACATTTGAGACATACAGGGTGTCAGACAAATAGGTATTGAGACTTAATCTGGTGATACCTAACACCAATCTAAACAATAAAAATTTGTATACAATATACCTATTCTAAATTTAAAAAATTTCGAAAAAAATGCCTTACATTTTCCAGTATATGGCAACATAGAATAGTTTCCATATACTCTTAACATTATTTTTATAGTTTAGATACCATGATACAGAATAATTGTGCAGAACTTTGTTATTATAAACATTTATGTTACCCGTAAAGTGATTAAGATAAACAAATTTATATTACGTTTCAATTTTGAAGCATTTTGAATCCTAGCTCAATGCATATTTGATATGCGATTTCTATGGTTTTTTTTATATATTTTTTTAAATTTACATATAGCTTTAATGGTTTAGCTATAACAAATTTGAATAAAACGTTTCGATATATTTTAAATAATAAGATTGATTACACATTTTTAAATTGAAATTTGTGATACCATAATTCAAAAAAATTACACTGAAAGCCACTTGACTTGGGATTTGTTGTTAATTTTTGAGTTATTTATAGGTTAGTTGAGTTCTGGTTGAATCTGACTGATTGTATTTGATGGAAATAGCACATTTTTTAATTTCTATTATTTTTAAAATATTTTCTCTCAATTGTGAAACAAAGTCATTTGAAATAAGGCAAATTCAAGTTCTAAATGAAAAGAAATATAAAAAATTCGTAATTAAATTTAATAAATACTTGACGAATAAAAATGTATCTATATAAATACTTTAAAAAAATTTTCAATTCCGAGTATGTCAAAAAATTTGACTTCTTACAAGCCTTTCAATTTAAGCTTTTATCGCCCATAATTTTGACGTTACTGATTTCATAAAAATTTCCAAACTTATTCTAACAAATTAAATATTAATAAATAAAATAACGTGTATTACATTACATGCTACCTTTAATAAAAAATGCCACTTTTCGCCCATACATTAATGATATTTTGCCGTTCATTTTCTTCAACCCTCGAGCAACATAAAACGTAAAGAGTATTTTTTTTCGCAAATATTAATAATAATTAAGTAACTTTTATTAACTAAAAGGGTTCCTGCTAATTGAAAACAAATTAAAAGTAAATTATTATGAAAGCAGAAGAAAGTAATAACGAAAGGAAAATACCAAAACACGTAGTAATTAATATGATACCGAAAGTAAAGCAGAAATTTCCATTTATAGTAATCCTTCAATTCGAAATACTTTAAAAGCGCTCCGAATTAATGTTTAATACAGCTTGTCGAGAGCGCATTCAAATATTAATTATCTTTAAATATAAGGCACAATGAAATCTTTAATAAGACTCTTGAAGCACTTGATCATATTTGTATACCCCACTCGATTTGTTTGTTGAAATATTTAAAAAGTTGCGCCCGAATTGATTTCATATCCGTCTCTGATCGTTCCTACAAACTAAGCTGCTTTTAAAAGCTATTATCTTAAAACACAATTTCATAATGGAAAAGCATTCTCCTTTAAAATGTAAATTGATTTTAAGTACTACTCGAATTTAAATGTTTTTTTATGAAAATTGATTTAATGGTAAGACGGAGGGAAACAAAAGGTGAATTAAGAAACTCGAGCGACACTTTTCTCGTCCTCTTCCTCCTCTTCGTTTCGTTATTTTACTCTCTAGGAGAAAAAATAAGAATTTATTCCAATTTCCTTCCGAGTTGCAATAGACAATTCGATTACCCGGCCGGTATTTAATTATCTAACTGAAAATTATATTCGGAAGTGGAAGTACACTACGTTTTCTGTTTCTTGAACAAGTTTATTTAATCTTCCAAATAAACACAACGTGGTTTGCTTACTCTAATGGTAATTAGACGTGAACGTCGTACAAATGCAAGTGAAGCTGTAAGGGCACTTGTCGCAGCGCCGCGAAAAAGTAAATAATTGCCGGAGACTTGCCCTGCAGTTGCGCCTCGTTTTTGCGTGGGTTTAATCGGATCGAGCTCCTTCCGCTCTTTCGAATTGTTATAGTTCTTGTTTCGTTTTTATTTACAACAAAGCTAAACGAATTTGTGGAGTTGGAAAGTATTTCTTGATTTATTCTTAGCTAATGTTTCGGTTCTTGAACAATTTCATTTAATTCTGTTGATTTCTTTGGATTTAGTATAGAGATGTTTTGTTCGGGTCAATAGGACCCATTGCGGAATTTTAAGAAAATGAAAGATATCGATGAGCTTTTAATACTCTTATTATGTGAGTTTTAGCAGAAAAGAAACGTGATTATACAAAAACGTGTAGCAATCTTAAAAATATGATAATTAATGCTCCTTAAATTGTCAATAGGACAGCGGTTCCCAAACTATATGTATGCTTTAAATTTTTGCGAGCCGTTTATATAGATCCCAAACTGACTTAGTCGAAGCCATTCTTTTCTGCTCCCCCTTCAATCGACAAAATCTTCCATAAAACTAAATACTAAACAAAAAGGACCGTAACGGCCTCATTTAAGATCAAATCATTAAAAACGACCCGGATTCGGAATCGTGCTACTTTTTTCTATAAGATACGTAAAAAATCGGCATAGGGCACAATGTTAATTTTATGAGTAATTAACGGTTGAAGTTTTAGATTCATTTTGGTTTACGTTAAAAAAATTGTAGCGCCATTATTTGCGGATGGATCTTTAAAAATTATACAGAATCAGATTCGCCGGACTTTTTGGCTTCGGATAGAGTCATAAAACCATAGGCGTACTATTTAAAATTTTTGAGAAAAACTGGTTTGAAGAGTCCAAATTGTATTTAATTTTTTTAAATTTTTACTTTGAAAAATTGTAGCTCGGTTATTTGCCAACGGATCTTTACAAACGTTTCAGATTCTAAAAGCCCGTTTATCTGAGCATAAGATCAGCTAAAAAAATCAACAAGGCCCAATGTTAAGTCTGGGAGAAAAACGCGTCTAAAACTTTTAAAATGTTAATTTTGCTAAAATTTTTAATTTTCAAAATACTGTAATTCCGCCGGCTTTGCGATTTTCGTCGATTCTTTTCATATCTGAACGTTCCCAGCCTCTACTCATCGGAATCCGGTCCTAACTCAAAACCCCCAAAATCGGAAAAAAACATGAATTAACCCCTTTGCTTTTTTTGAGAAAAAAAATTTTAGGCAATGGATTTGTTTTAAATTTTTTGCGAGACGTTCCTATGGACCCTAAACCGACATGGTGGGTGCCATTCTTCCCAACGCCCTCTTTAATTCCCAAAATTTTCGAAAAAACTAAATAAAGAGAAAGAAATACACTTCGACTCACAAAAACGATCGTAGAGCCTTCATTTTCGATCGGATGGTTACAAACGACCCGGATTCGGAATCCTGAGACTTTTTTCTATAAAATACGTGCAAAATCGACATATGGCGGAATGTTAATTTTTCGAGTAATTAAGGGTTGAAATTTTATATTCAGTTTTGCACGTTTTAGGTTTATTGTTGCACGATTTTTTGTTTTTTACTATACAAATATCCGGTCTCTAGTCGAACCACACGAATTTTGTTATGGTTTTTAGTAATATAGGTCGTTTTTAGTAAAATTAAGTAGTTTTATATTTTTTTTTGGCCACGAATTTTTAAAAAATTTTAAAAATCATGGTTCTTCAGAAACTTGTATGAAAAATGCACAATTTAGTTATTTAGATCAAAATGTATTTTCATCAGCAGTTAAAATTTATTTTGGGTCACATAGACCCGAACAGATCAGGGCTAAATAAAAAAAAAGATTTGTTGTTTATTTTTAAATTAGAATTTTTTTAAATATATTTTTGTAGTCAAAGTCTTTCTAATCATGCTTCTAATGTATGGAAATTTGTAATTAATTTGTTTTGAAAAAGTTACAAGATCCCGATTGCGCGAGTCAAGTTTCAAATGTAACTTTCGCGGTGGGCAGCTGCGGTTCGGCAAATATTTTTGGAATTAATTAAAGCAGCCCCTCACAAAATATAAGTTCACGTCCTATTGTGTTCGAAATTTGAATATTTCAAAACATTCCAACTCTTCTTGTTTGTCTACGTCCGAAAACGTTCATTGTTTTTTAACAAATTTCCAAATTATACAGAAAAAAAAATTGTATTTATTTAAGCGCATAAAAGAATCGGGGTTTTTTTTGGTTAGTCCAAATGTACATAACAGGCTTGGTAAAATTCAATTTTTTTATTAAAGTAGACGATCGATTCGTTTTGCTGCGTGTAAAAAAAATTATTGCCTATAAAAAATGAGTACAGTTAAATCTCATTAGTGTGAACTCCTCGTTATTATGTACAAAACTTTTCGGACAAACATGTTCGTAATATTGAGGTTTGACTGTATTAAAAACTTGTAACCGATTGCTTGTTGTAATATGTTAAAAAACTTTTGGTATTTAGAATTTGTAGCGTTTTGACATCAAATAGGATCTTAAGAACATTACATTGTCAAAAAGAAATTAGGAAAAAATCGTAATTACTAAAAAAGACATTGTTCAAAACTAATAAACGGTAAACCGTGTAAATAAAAA
Source organism: Sinopyrophorus schimmeli (assembly GCA_036325965.1). Lineage (NCBI taxonomy): Eukaryota > Metazoa > Arthropoda > Insecta > Coleoptera > Elateridae > Sinopyrophorus > Sinopyrophorus schimmeli. The sequence goes on along the minus strand of JARFIZ010000013.1, from coordinate 10,039,604 downwards.
TTCTTTTTTTTTATATGAGCAGTCGTATACATCGGAAAGAAAACAAAATATGCAAAAATTAATGTAAACAAATTGAACAAATGCGAGGATGTGTGCATTCGAGCGAAAAGTGGCACATTTCCGAGCGAGGGAGGCAAATGAAGCGCGACGCGGAGCGGCGCGCTTCATTTTCCCGAGATCGGAATGTGCCACTTTGAGCTCGAATGTGCACACTCGGTTTTAAGCATGATTTTGCAATAATTTAAGTCGTTAAAATAGACGAAAAAATTATTTTATAAATTTTAATCGGTCCCTTCTCACTTGCACCGACGAGATTATCGTATCTTTTCGCTCCCTCCCACTCATTGCTATGGTAAATAAATTTTGCGAACATAGAATCGATATATACTACACTAAATTTAAATTTATGATTTAAAAGAGCGAAGAATAAGTAGACAAATTCAATAAATACGAAGATGTGCGCATTCGAGCGAAAAGTGGCACATTTCCGAGCGAGGGAGGCAAATGAAGCGCGACGCGGAGCGGCGCGCTTCATTTTCCCGAGATCGGAATGTGCCACTTTGAGCTCGAATGTGCACACTCGGTTTTAAGCATGATTCGAACTAATTTAGGTCAATAAAATAAACAAAAAATTAATTTAATAATTTTAATTGGTCCATCTCACTTGCACCGACGAGATTATCGTATCTTTTCGCTCCCTTCCACTCATTGCTATGGTAAATAATTTTTTCGACCATAGAGTCGATATTACTACACTAAATTTAGATTTATGATTTAAAAGAGCGAATAATAAGTAGACAAATTTAATAAATACGAAGATGTGCGCATTCGAGCGAAAAGTGGCACATTTCCGAGCGAGGGAGGCAAATGAAGCGCGACGCGGAGCGGCGCGCTTCATTTTCCCGAGATCGGAATGTGCCACTTTGAGCTCGAATGTGCGCACTCGATTTTTAGCGTGATTCACAATAAATAATTTACTTTCTTAGACTCCTCGTCAATTATGCGCGCGCAACTTTCCTGCCTCCTAAAATTTTACTCTCAACGCGCCAAAAACAATACAGTCAAACCTCGTTAATACTGTACCCTGCTAGCATGAACAAAAACCTTTCGGACAAACGTGTGCATAAAATCGAGGGTCAACTGTACAAAAATAGTTGTAAGCATTTAATTAATTAAAACCGAAATATTGAGTTGGAAAGTTTATCAAAGCTAATAAGTCGAAATTTAAAGGAAGCCAACTTTATAGAAATTAAAAGTTGTTTTCTAAGCAGATTTGCAAGAAGCAAAAATATATGAAACGGATAACAATTTCGAAAATATTAAATTCGGCTGCAGATGAAGTTATGAAAGATTCGAAAATAAATTTGATGAATCTTTCTATTCAACGGCTTTCATTCTGCTGTTTACAAAATTATTTCAGGAAAGTAATAAAAAGTGACGCGGCTTTTCAGAAGGAAGTAATAAAGAACGTTATTGAAAATTCCGCATCATACACTATGCTTATACAAGCAAATATTCCATTTTCTTAGCTTACCTCACTTTTGCAAAAAAAATCGTACCTACAAAGAAACAATTTTTTTTTCAAAATAAACGCATTTTTATTTGGTCGAAACGATTTCGAGTGCGTTTAATTGTCGAAATTAGACGAGGTTTGCGCGAATTCCTGGCCGAAACGTGAATGCTTCAGCTGTTTGCCATGTCATCAAAATTGTCTTTCAGAGAAAATACATCTCAGGAGAATTACGACTATTTATTCAGCATACAAAAACGGGCAATTTGTATTCTAAATAACGGGGTCTCTGGATATCCCCCTAAGCATTTGTTTATCAAATGCAAAAACTTTTTGTCTTTCAAGTCCCATTCAATTTGGTAAAAAGATCAATTTTATTTATCGCGCACCTATTGTGTCGCTTAAATAAAACGCTCTCCTTCCATAGATCCATAAGGTAACGCCGTTTTTTCACAGAACGGCCCCAAGTAAAATTTCGATCGACCGAAAAAATTAGTGTAAAAGAAATTAATAATTAAAAACAAAGCTTTGTCCGAAGAAAAAAGAATCGAAATATCTTAACTAAAAAAAAGATCGATATAAAGAATTCTTGTTTGGTATTTTTAATTTTTTAGTTTGTTGTATTGAAAATTTTTAATTTTTTTGAAATTTAATTTTTAATTAGCTGAAAATGAATTATTTTTTGATTATTGAAATAATTAATATTATCATTTGAAAATAATCAAAATACTTCAATTATTACTACCTACCAATAATTAAAGTTTCTTTTAATTTTGAAAAATTTATGGACGTTACAATATACAGTAAGACCTCGTTGTTTTATTTAACGCCGTTTATTTCATATATATTTATATATTTTTTCTGTTTTTTTTTATTGTTATATATTTCTTTACAATGTGCGTTTAGTATCATTATTATTATATTATTGATGTTTACATATAAAATAATAGTAATCACAATAATAATAACTCATTATATTTTAATTTTTCACTTCAAAAAAATGTTTGAAGTGGGTCTAAATCTAACATGGGGATACCTATATAATTTTATATGCAGTCCGCGGAATTATGACGCATTGCCAAAGTGGCTTGCAAGACCGTTTGGGTTTTAAAAAATCTAAAAAATAAATTTAAAATATTTCAATAAGAATTACATGAACTAAAAACATTTAAAAAAAAAGGAAAATGAGAATTTTTTCGCCGATCTTTGATTTAAAGTGTTTGAAATGTTTTTATGAAATAGGTAACGTTTTTAATTAAAATTAATTAATTCGATTCAGCATTTGTGTAATCTAATCTTTTAAATAAAAATATAATGAAATCTCGTTAGGAAAAAAAAAGCTTTACTATTATAACAAAGGTATTAATTCATGGATTATGTAACTTTTTGATTAAAATGAATTGATTAGCTTTATTAGTAGAAAATTTAATAAGAAAAAAACTGATACGCATTTTTCAATTAAAAATAACAAATCTCTGTGGAGAAAAAGGGGGGCTCTAATATTATAACAAAGACGATTAGAAATATTCTTGTAAATTGTGTGACTTTTAGGTTTAAAATTAATTGTTGTAATTTATTACTACAAAAATCAATAACACTATAAATAACAAAATGTCTTACATTAAAAATTTAAAAATACAAATCTTCTGGAGACAAATGAGCCGTAATGTTATGTCTAACTGGAAGAATATTTCAGTGAATTATGTAACGTTTTTAATTAAAATTAATGGATATGATTTATTAATAGGAAATTGAAAATTTAGTCAGAGAAACAAAGGCATCTAATGTTGAAGTAGTTTTAATCCAATTAAACAGTTCATGATCGTTATTTAAATTAATAACTCTTATAATTTTAAGTGTTATGCTATATACTTTTCCTGAATAACATTGGAAGTTATTCAAAGCCTTAAAAATATTTAAATCCATCAAACAGTGTATTTAAATTTAATTTTAGGAATCGTTGGTTAGAACCTTTTAGGGACTTTGAAAGCTCTTTAAAACTCCCCAAAAAATTAAATGATGAATTGAACTACTTAAACAGATTTTTAATAACTTATAATATAATATTTAATTCGAATTACTTATGTATATTTAATAAACTCAAATTTGACATAAGTAAACGAAAAAGAGGCACGCAAAACTTAATACCTAAATTATTAATTTAGTTTTGAGATATAATAAGAAATAAAAAAATGCCTGTTTTTTTTTAATTTTTTTGCTGTCCAATATTGTAATATATAATTGACTACGAAATATTAGAAAAACTAAAGAATCGACTTGCATTTAACACTTCCCAATTGGAATTTTTGGTTGTACAAAGGACATTTTACATAAAGATTCTTAAATTACGTAAATCTAAAATGTCGCATTTGAAATTATCTATTGGAATGCGTGTACAGTAAGACCTCGTTTACCGCTTAGAATGAGTTCTTAGACGATACAACGCTAAACGAAACAGCGTTAATCAAGGAAGTGTTAAACGAAGCCTTACTGTATTTTAATTTCGTATTTAATTAAGTATCTTTAACCTTTTATTTAAATTATTTATTAGTAATAAATATTACAAAGGTAATAAATTGTAAAAAAAAGTCGAATGTTTTAGTCAAAAGCATTGAAAATCAATATTTGAAAAACTGAAAAGAAATCTAACTTCAGATTTGTCTTATATCAACAATTTAATTAAATGACATTATTAAATTATAAGTTATCGAATACTTAAAAAACATCTGCTTGGTTTTTTTTAAATGAAACCGTAACAGAAATCTTTCTCGACTTCCATTATATTTTTGAAAGTTTCCAAGGCACAGTTGGTAGCCCAATTATTAATATAGCAGCTTTTTCGATATTATCGCTAAATTTATTGATGACTTGCAATATTTCAGGCCTGAAAACCTCTTTTGTGCGTGAAGTGTAATGTAAATAATACGTGTCGACTCGAAACGCTTGATTTGTATCGTATTAAGTGCTGACATTAAAATACGGGGGGCATTTCCTATGATATATATTTACGACTGTAATTTTCTATTCAGATTTCTTTTTTTTTTAATAACGCAGAATAAGAAAAACGCCTTGTTGCAAGTGCGCAATGATTATGCAAAGTTTCTTTATTTCGCTTCCAGTTGAAATTGTGCCTTGTCACCGTCGTTCTTGGTTGGTTTGATGAAAGAAAAGGAAATAAAGAAAGTAACAAAGAGCATGTCATAAATTCCATGAGTATTTTATTTTGAAACTCAGTAACAACCAAAAATATAATTTTTCAGGATAATAAGTAAACTTTTTTTGTTTTGCCCACTGCGATATTTAATTTTCGAGCGCATGCGGCAGTAGTAAAGTGCTCGATTTCCCTGTGTTAGAATAGAGTATAGTTTCGTAGGGACTTTCTGCATGTGTGTTGAAAGGGTGTACTTTCGGTCTTTTTTCTATAATTTGTTTTAGTATTTGCTGCCATGTTCAAAAACATATATATTCTTAATTTAACCTAAACATAATTTATCTATCTATACCTACATATAAATAAAATTGAAGTGTCTGTCTGTGATTTTAAAATAAAGATTTTTTCTTAAGCTCATATGGTTAATTAAATATTACTAAAATCCAACACGCGTTTTTAAATTTTTTGTCTGTCTGTCTGTCTGTCTGTCTGTCTGTCAGTTTGTCCATCCGTATATCTCGAAAACGGCTGAACCGATTTTGACGGGACTTGAATTAACAGGTAGAAGGCACTATCCTTGAGTAACATAGGCTGTATTTTATTTTCAAAAAAATTAGTTTTTACTTCGAAATCGCAATACCAGTGCGAAGCCGGGCGGTCCAGCTAGTGTCAAATATATATGAAGTTTACATGTTAATTATATTTTATTTATCAAATATTTATATTCATTTTACATTAATTGCATTGTATATCAAAACTTGATACGCAAAATAATTTTTAACATATTTATTAAAAATATGTTCTTTAACATTTTGAATAATTATTCAAACGAATCAATTAGGTTATTTGATTTAGCATTAATTTTCGTCCGAAAAATTCTTCTATTTTCAAGCATCGATGGAATAAATTTTTGCAACGATATATATTTTTGTTTAATTTATATATTCCACGAAATTTGATTTAATATATTTTGAATTTGTCACATAGAAAAAAAGTGCAATTACCCCGTTCAAGATTTATGACGAAAAAAAAACAATTTCTATAAAATAAAGCCAAACTGAATGTACGAGACCATATTAAGAGCAAAAATAGCAAAAAAACAATTTTTGAAAAATTCGTTGTGACCCGATTTTAAAATGGGCCAGAGTTGGTATTTATGGGTTGCAGCAGTTCCGCGTATCGGCGCTATCAAATTACTTATTTGAGCACGAAAGAAATTTTATCATCTTCTGTGTGTGGGCATGGTTAAGCGGTGTTTTCCTGAATATCAGATCTTTGATGATAAATAACGGTATGGCGTGCGGTATAGAAGAAGGTTCGAGAACCCTGGCCGCATTTTCTTTTCTCAGCATAAAAATCCGGAACACGCTTTCCATTGTCGGTAATGGAGACTCTTGATAATGTTCATAATGGAAGAGCAGGTGAAAAATGTTGCGGACCTTCAAAGTTGCTTCTGTTGTTTCGTTATTGTCCGTCAAGTAAACTAACATTAGGAGACGTTGTAAAGGACTTACCCGTTCATCCTAGCACGTAATTTGCATTCGCTACGGTTCAGAATCACCCCATACTAATACCTTCTAACACAACAAATTAGGTGCCAATTATGTTACAATTTGCCTCAGTTTCTGACAAACTTTAGATATGGAGCTAAAGTGTAATCGAATCTGTTCTAGTTGCGACAACTTTCGACAAAGCGACTCGGTTTTATTTTGATATACAGTAAAACCTCTCGTGGCGACCGTATCCATAAGGAGACCACCTCCTAAAGCGGGCATTATTAATTTAATTTTTTTATAAATTTCTCTCTAAGGCGACCACTCTCTAATCCGACCGCGACTGTTAATTGCGAGACCGCTACTTATCAAAATTACTTAAATTTGAAAAAAAAAACTTATAGATAATAGCTGTAAAAGCTAGCATTTACCTGAATTATTTATGATTCTAAGCCTGATTGACATTTTGATTCTTTCATAGTCTGTAAAGTAAAAAAATCTGCATGCACTTTTAGAACATTTCGATTTTAAGCATGATTCACAATAATTTAGACCAATAAATTAGACAAAAAAGCAATTGAATTATATTAATCGTTCCCTCTCGCTCCCATTGTCATGTTTGTCGTATCTTTTCGCTCCCTTGCACTCATTGCTATGGTAAACTAGGAATTTCAATTGCAAATAGAAACTTTTTTGATAAAATATTTACAATTAAAAATTTTTTAATCAGTTGGTTACACCCAATCAAAAGTTATTTTTTTTATCAATCAAAATAAATTTTAATTCCGAAAGTGACTAAAAATTTTGTAAAATACTTAACTTTATGCATTGAAATAAATAATTAACTTTTTGCAAAATAAGTGCCGGAGAACTTTTTTGTGATTACGCTTTTAAATCAAATTTTTAATTTGGCGTCTTTGGAAGTATGTCTTTACACTTTTATTCGTTATTTTAGATAAAAAATTGTTTTAATAAATAACACAAAAAAAACGGTGGGTGTTCTTATATGTACGCGTGTTAGAAGTTAAACTTCTTTGGCGTGACTAAATTGAATATACACAAATGTAAAAATTAATATAAATAAATTCGTTAATTGCGAGAATGTGCACACTCGGTTTTAAGCATGATTCACAATAATTAATTTTACAAACAATCGTATATGTTCTTAGAATTATTGTGTAGTTAAAAATATTACTAATTTCTATTGATCCAATTTTGATCATTTTCTCTCGCTTGCACTTATGAGATTCTTGTATCTTTTTACTCTCTCCCACTCATTAAAAATACAAAACTACTTTATCTTGCATATTTTAAAGTTAAATTCAACAAATACAAAGATGTGCGCATTCGAGCGAAAAGTGGCACATTTCCGAGCGAGGGACGCAAATGAAGCGCGACGCGAAGCGGCGCGCTTCATTTTCCCGAGATCGGAATGTGCCACTTTGAGCTCGAATGTGCGCACTCGGTTTTGGCACGATTCACAATAATTTAATCTAATAAATTATACGTAAAATGAATTGAATAATTTTAATCGCTCCCTCTCGTTTGCACTGCCAAAATTGTCGTATCTTTTCGCTCTCTTCCACTTATTGTAATGGTAAATACGTTTTTCGAATATAAAATCCATATTTACTAAATTAAATTTAAATTTTTTATTTGAAGGTGCGTAAGACAAATCAACAAATGTAATAAATACAAAGATGTGCGCATTCGAGCGAAAAGTGGCACATTTCCGAGCGAGGGAGGCAAATGAAGCGCGACGCGGAGCGGCGCGCTTCATTTTCCCGAGATCGGAATGTGCCACTTTGAGCTCGAATGCGCACACTCGGTTTTAAGAGCAATTCATAACAGTTAACTTACTTCCGATATAATACTACTTTATTTATAACAACTTTGTTTTGATAACAATATGATTCTGATAAATAATAATTGCATTTAATCTAATATAGTATTAATTATTACATTTGTATTGTCTATATTTGTTTTTCTTTCTAAGACGACCACCTCTACAAAAGACCAATTTGGGCAGGAACCGACATTGGTCGTGTTAGAGTGGTTTTACTGTATTTCGTGTTTGAGTCGGCAGAACTTGAGATTATGCCCTTTTTATTTATGGAAAGGAAATTTCGTAGGCGAGTAGAAAAGTGTAAAATAAGAGGCACGTTTTCTTGCATCCGCTTAGGACGTAAAACATCTTCAAAGGTAACGGGGTTAAGTGTTAAAGCAGAAGAAGTAAAGCATAAAAAGGGGAGCAAAACAAAATATAGGGCCGGAAACGTATGTTAATTGAAGAGTTAGCGTTTTATGGTTATTCATGTCCCACAATTGTATATAAACAAATACAGTTTTGAAAACGTAAAATTTTGGCACTTTAATTATTTTAAATAAATATTGATTGGATAGTTTTCAAATAATTTTGGCTATAATAAATAATTCAATCATACGTGAGCTCTCATGTATATTTTAATTAATTATTTAATATATTTCATTTATGCTTTGAATAAAATAAACATGAAATAGAAAACAGTAAACCAAAAGGTTAAACACTGAAAGAAGAAGACAAAAAAAAAGCAAATTTGTTGAAGATACAGTTATTGTAAAAATCATTGTGTAACGTTTAGTGTTTTATATCAAAATCTTAGTGAGACCTAATTGCGATTGCCCCTTTATTATTTTAAAAGACTGCGAAAAAATAAAAAATAATGTTTTGAATTAAATTAAAGTTGGAAAAAAAATTTACCCTCGATGGATTTTGCGGCATTAAATGCAGAATAAATCAGTGTTTTTTTGATAAAAAAAAATCAAAATCTAAGTGGCAAACTTTTTAAAATTAAGGTTTTTTTCCGAAAAACTATAAAACTTCATAGAAGATATTTTTTTTGTATTTTTTTTTAAACCAACAAATTTTCTAAAATCGGACGTCATTGCGTTCGACGTGAACGCTTATTACATAGTATGACGTCATAAAATTCCCGTCTATGCCGGTCGTTCAAGTCTGCGTGGGTGGTCCATCGCTTTCAATACAACTTATTTGAGAATTTCGGGATATGAATACAAGAATAGTTTTTCCCGGTATTTATCTTTTTTTTTGAATCAAAACAAAAATATTTGTGTTATTTAATTTTTTGGGAAGTACTTACAATGAGCATTTAACTCCATGAAAGAAATAATTTTCTGAAAAGCATTAACGGTACTTAATATAAAGATAGAAGTGGTCCGTGGTCCTAAGCAAAATGAAAATTAAGCGCTCTTTTGGATTCCGTGGGAGCGAAATTTTTTTGATAATTTTTTCGTGGGTGCCTTAAGAATTAAATTGTTTCTTTCTTTGATAGCAATCCAGGATTTTTTTAATTTTTTTTTCGGTGTACAGTAAACATACATAAAGCATCATGCAGTATAGAGAAGGCCTTTTTGGCAAATTTTGAAAATCGTATATTTTGCAGTATAAATCTTAACAATTTCAATAAGAATTGAATTGTTTCCTTCTCTGATAGCTATCCAGGATTTTTTTAATTATTTTTTCGGTGTACAATAAACATAAATAAAGCATTGTGCAGCACAGAAACGGCCGTTTTCGCAAATTTCAAAAATCACATATTTTGTCGTTTGAAACAATATTTCCAATAAGAATTGAATTGTTTCCTTCTCTGATAGCTATCCAGCATTTTTTAAATTATTTTTTTGGTGCACAGTAAACATAAATAAACCATTATGCAGTATAGAGAAGGTCGTTTTGGCAAATTTCAAAAATTATATATTTTGCACTATAAATCTTAACATTTCCATTAAGGTTTTTTTGGTCCAAGATATTCGCATGGTGATTTCGGGTGCGATCTCTTGACGGTTTCTTTTTTTATTTTTTGACTGTGGACTTCGAAGTGGAATTATTTTTCTAAAAATTATTAACAACGTATCCATCCAAGTGGTGTGTTCCCTTTTAACGATTTCTAAATCGTTTTACATAAGAATAATTATTACTCAAAGTTGAATTAATTTACGGCACTTTGTGCCCGCTTAATATACAAATTGTGCCTTAAAAAAATGCTATTAATTTAAAAATCCATTCGCATATAATTTCGATGGAATTTTCCATTGCTAAAATCGCCTTATATTCGCATTTGTATGTAGGATCGATTTGTGCCTAGAGTGGAAGCGAGAGGGAAATATCCCTCTCGCTCCCACCCATAGGCAGTAAAAATGATTGAAGGTGCACAAAATCGATGCAAATGTTACAAATATGTGGCAGTCAGGCGTTGCTATGCGCTTCCCATTGGCTAACCGCCGTCACGCGTTAGATTTCCGCTAACTTACTTAAACCCCCACTCATGTCAGTACGTCGGCGTATTTCAAAGTGAAACGATCGAAGTGTACCGTGCAAATTTTCCGGTGTTTGGGACTTCTTGGTGTTTGGACATTCGTTTTCAAGGCGCATTCCATCGGACTTGGGAAAATGGAACCGGCAGATTTTCCAAGGTATTTAACATTCATATTCAAGGTAGATTTTTTTAAATATTGTATCTTTATTTAATTTGAATATGTTTTGTTTTTTTTTCGGGTTGTATTAATTTAAGCGTTTTACTCTATGATTTGCTATAAATAATTTTGTATGGTGAATTAAATGAAATACAAATTAAATACAAAAGGATGGGGTTATATGGGGATATATAAAATAATGGGTTCTGTGATAATTTGGAAAGTGCCTTGATACATAGATTAAAATTGGGCGAGACCAGAATATTCTATAGTTGGCTTTATTTGGCTGTGAGGTATTTTGCTAGTTCTTTATAACTGCCCATTATCTTGTACTTTGAATGGGCTAATCGAATTCGATTGTAAGCTATTTTCAATTTACTTGTTTTTGGATGTAAAAAATTATTTATGATATCCCATTTTGGGCAGTCGAGCTAATTGTATTCTCATTTATGAATAAAGAGTTTTTCACGGACAATATAATACAATGGCACTCGATACATTTTAAAAAAATCGTAACTTATGCATTATTTAGGTATATACAAACAAGCAGTGGCGGGGCGTAGAGCGCCGTGCGGCACATTTTGGGAACACCAATATTGCACAAAAATTTCTGTTTTTTTTGCAAATTTTATACTTTTTTTGGATTTACATACTTAAGTAAGGGAACGGCAAATTTGACCTAGGCCGCGGCCTGTTGAATACCGCGCTACGCCACTGCATACGGCCCTGTAATTTTTAATTAAACATTTTTTAAAAGTATGTCTATTATTGTAATTTTGCTCAAACGTGCGCATCCTGCTGTTTATTGAATTTTAATTAAAATATGCGAGATGCATTTTTCTTATTTTTCAACGAGTGGGAGCGAGCGAAAAGATACGAACATCCGATGTATACAAGTGAGAAAGAATAATTAAAAAATATGACCTTTATGATAGTAAATTTTTAGTGAATTTAATATCGATTTTATTTTGGAAAAAGATATTTACCATAGCAAAGAGTGGAAGGGAGCAAAAAGATACAGCAACCTCGTCAGTGCGAGCGAAAGGAAACGATTAAAATTATTTAAATGCTTTTTAGTCTAACTTATTGGTCTAAATTATTGTGAATCGTGCTTAAAACCGAGTGTGTACATTCGAGCTCAAAGTGGCACATTCCGATCTCGGGAAAATGAAGCGCGCCGCTCCGCGTCGCGCTTCATTTGCCTCCCTCGCTCGGAAATGTGCCACTTTTCGCTCGAATGCGCACATCTTCGTATTTATTGAATTTGTCTACTTATTCTGCGCTCTTTTTAAGTCATAAATTTAAATTTAGTGTTGTAAATATCGATTATATGTTTGAAAAACTTATTTACCATAGCAATGAGTGGAAGGGAGCGAAAAGATACGGCAATCTCGTCAGTGCGAGCGAGAGAAAACGATTAAAATTATTTAACTGCTTTTTTGTTCAATTTATTGGCCTAAAATATTGTGAATCGTGGTTAAAACCGAGTGTGCACATTCGAGCTCAAAGTGGCACATTCCGATCTCGGGAAAATGAAGCGCGCCGCTCCGCGTCGCGCTTCATTTGCCTCCCTCGCTCGGAAATGTGCCACTTTTCGCTCGAATGCGCACATCTTCGTATTTATTGAATTTGTCTACTTATTCTGCGCTCTTTTAAGTCATAAATTTAAATTTAGTGTAGTAAATATCGATTATATGTTTGAAAAACTTATTTACTATAGCAATGAGTACAAGGGAGCGACAAGATACGGCAATATCGGCAGTGCGAGCGAGAGAAAACGATTAAAATTATTTAACTGATTTTTCGTACAATTTATTGGCCTAAATTATTGTGAATCGTGCTTAAAACCGAGTGTGCACATTCGAGCTCAAAGTGGCACATTCCGATCTCGGGAAAATGAAGCGCGCCGCTCCGCGTCGCGCTTCATTTGCCTCCCTCGCTCGGAAATGTGCCACTTTTCGCTCGAATGCGCACATCTTCGTATTTATTGAATTTGTCTACTTATTCTGCGCTCTTTTAAGTCATAAATTTAAATTTAGTGTAGTAAATATCGATTATATGTTTGAAAAACTTATTTACTATAGCAATGAGTACAAGGGAGCGACAAGATACGGCAATATCGGCAGTGCGAGCGAGAGAAAACGATTAAAATTATTTAACTGATTTTTCGTCCAATTTATTGGCCTAAATTATTGTGAATCGTGCTTAAAACCGAGTGTGCACATTCGAGCTCAAAGTGGCACATTCCGATCTCGGGAAAATGAAGCGCGCCGCTCCGCGTCGCGCTTCATTTGCCTCCCTCGCTCGGAAATGTGCCACTTTTCGCTCGAATGCGCACATCTTCGTATTTATTGAATTTGTCTACTTATTCTGCGCTCTTTTAAGTCATAAATTTAAATTTAGTGTAGTAAATATCGATTATATGTTTGAAAAACTTATTTACTATAGCAATGAGTACAAGGGAGCGACAAGATACGGCAATATCGGCAGTGCGAGCGAGAGAAAACGATTAAAATTATTTAACTGCTTTTTCGTTCAATTTATTGGCCTAAATTATTGTGAATCGTGCTTAAAACCGAGTGTGCACATTCGAGCTCAAAGTGGCACATTCCGATCTCGGGAAAATGAAGCGCGCCGCTCCGCGTCGCGCTTCATTTGCCTCCCTCGCTCGGAAATGTGCCACTTTTCGCTCGAATGCGCACATCCTCGTATTTATTGAATTTTAATTAAAATCTCCAAGATGCCGTTTTCTTATTTTTCAATGAGTGGAAGCGAGCGCAAAAATACGAACATCGGATGTATGCAAGTGAGAAAGAATACTTAAAAAATACGACATTCATGAAAGTTCTCATTTATACTATTGCAATGAGTGGGAGAGAGCGAAAAGATACAAGAATCCCATAAGTGCAAGCGAGAGGCAGCGATCAAAATTGCTTCAAAATGTATTTATAACATTTTTTACTATGAATTAGTTTTAGGAACATTTTTAAAATTGATTATTGTAAATTAGGTTTAAAGGCGAGTGTACACATTCGAGTACATTACGATCTCGGGAAAATGTACCACTCTTCGGTCAAAAGTCGTACTTAAATTAAAAAAAAAATTTTTAGTAAAATTGGTTGAACAATTACTAAGTTTTTTGTTTAAAATCTTTAAAAACAATATTGTACCTAGAAATAATTAATTTCTAGTTTACTAGACTACGATTTTTTTATGCTCCATCATTGCGAAAACAATTTATTTTAAAATTGCCCTCGTATATTTTAGATACGACCTTTAAATAAGTTACCTAAGCATAACTGTTATCTTTGATTGGAAATCGTACGCTTTCTAGAAACAAATTTATTCGCCTTCAATAAAGTTGTATTTGATATCAAAGCCGGTTGAAAATTTAAATATGGGTCGGCAAAAAATAATTCCTTGTGTAGTTAAAGCACTGCCTAAATATTGATTTATTTTTCAAAAAGAAAAATTCTTTTGAGTTGTTTAAAACAAATTGAGCAACAGATTGTGGCATTAATTAGGTAATCTAATTTATACTACTCTTTTAATTATCAAAACTCTATAGTCAGAAAGTAAAAAACCATAAACAGTAATTTTGCAATAACAAAAACGAAACCGTTTGATAAAATTAATATTTTTTTTTGTAAATGACGTAAACCGCATTAAATCCGACCGAACACATTAATCGCTCTTTTCAATGGAAAATGTGTAGTTTTTCTTTAAAAATCTTGACACACACCTTTCTCAGAATATCCCAAAGCGTCCCGCTTTTGTTGTAATTTAATTTCTTCCGACATATTAATGTAGCAAACTCGCGTTTTACGTGATGTCGTCTTTTATACGAAAGCACAGAATGAAAAAACAATATTATATTCAAATTTAGCTTGTTAAAAAGTTTTCCAATTTCCACTCTATAGAAGTCGAGACTTCGAAATTAAATCACATGAAAGTTTTCGAAAAATAATTTTTGCTTTACAAACTTATTGCTTCGCAAGCGCTAATAACTTTTTTTAGGGAAGTGCCTTTCGCGTATGTGCATTTTTACGCACACGCCGAAACGCAACACATTTTAAAAAACGTCTGACAACAATATAAACTTTTAATGAATTTGCCAAAAGTTTTACTATTTTCAAATAATTAATCGAAATTCAATCGTATGGTAACTTAAAGAGATTCGTGTTTATTGACGTTTCTATATGAATATTTGAAGAGAATTTCTGTTAATAGAAAGAAAATCATTACTTACAAAAATGATAAATGTCAAAAACTGTTTTTAATTAACGTCGTTTTTAAGTTTGATTTTTCTAAGTAAATTAATTTAGTTCCCAAATAAAACTATAAATCCTTCGCGTACGTGGTGAGGTAAAAATCACCCACACAAATTATATTTTTTTCTTTTCACTATTTTCAAATCTTTTTCACCACTAAACAAAAACCAACATATTTACCATAAAATTTTGGGTAATTTATTTAATTTTAAATTAAAAATATCTAGGTCTATTATTAAAAATTTATTAGTAAAAAAGAGAAAGAAATTGACACGTTAAAAAATAAACTTTAAATGTGTCGTTTCTTTATTTATAGGTAGCCCTTTTTTAAATAATATAGTAGGGGAACCTGTTGTACCTTGGTCACTGTCAATAAATTGTACCTTGGCCCTAAGATCAGCGTGCAATAAATAAAAATTTAGATATACCTTTGTTATAAATTCTTATTTTTTTTTATTTTGCTTCAGATAATATGCCCTACAAGTCTAACGAAAAATTTAAATTTTTGCAAAGTTAACCATTAAGCATGTGAAATTTTAGTGTACGAGAAAAGTTTTGTTAATTTTTGAAACAATTTTAGTGTCATCTCGAAGAAGAACATTAGTAGTTCTTATAATCCAAAAATAAATACATATATAGTTTTCATAGAACAATGGGTTTTATTTTGCATAATGTGAATAGAGCCAGGGTACATCACCTCTGTTGTACCTAGACCATAGATTCACTCATTTTTAAATGGTAATGCTTTCAAATATTTTATGATGAATACCTTATTAGTGCCCCACTACGATGCAATTCATTTTATCAACAAATTGTTACATATACAATTTAAAAAAAATTACAAGTGAAAAGAGGGTCAAGGTATAACAGGTTTCCGTATAACTAATGAAATAAAACTTTATTTATAGAGCAACAACAAAAATTGTTGAATTTGTCAATTTCTAATAACAAATATTACAAATCTTGTAAAACGACATTTAAATTTTATTTTTAACTTGGCAATTTCTTCCTTTTTTTTACTACTAAATTTTTAATAATAAACCTACTTTAAATTTCAAATTAAAGGTACCTATACATTTGCTTTACAAATATATTCTAATAATAATCGTTCATTTATTAAATTTATTAAAATTTAAGGGATCAGACTATTAATTTAGTACATTTTTAAACAAAAACGAACTAAAATAAAAATAAAAATAATAATGGATATTTGCTTTTTTCTATTCTGCCATTATGGGCCAAATATTAATTATTAAATACAAAATTAATAAATAAATTTTCTGTTTTTTTATAGTTCTATTTCTTCACTATTGTGTTCCTTCTTTGTTCTGTTTTTTCATGTTGTGTTATTTCGTGGTCTGTTCTCTCCGGACACCCACGAAATTTGGTACCCAAAGTCCATATTTTTTGACATCTTCTGCCTTACCACTGCTCCTCGGCAGAAAAAAAAAAATCGAGTGGGGATGACTTTTATGAAACTTTTCACTAGAACGGGCCGCAGAACACCGCACATTTTATGATCTAAAGCAACTAAAAATCGTGATTTATTATTTTTTATTTGGAAAAATTATAAATTTACTTTCCAATAGCGAAATTTGTAAGTGAATAGGAAAAAAAGCAATCGCTCCGAACATTTAACTTGCAAATATTCCGTGTTCCGAAATGTTCTTTCATGTATCATAATGGCGCGAGGCAAGGATCACATAAATCACGCTATTCAACTTCATATTATCGTGTTTAATAATTTTCCATAAAATATATTCATAGTGTTCATATAGTTCGAACGAATTATCGAAGCAAATTCGCGGAAGTTTCTCGGCTGAAAGCGTAGCAAACGAGAAAATTATGCACCCATGAATAATACTTAAGCGTCTCTTTGGCGATGTTTCGGCGGTACATTTTCGCCGGTAATAGGACATGTAGTTTATCTACTGACATTAATTATAAGTTTTGTAGTTTCTGCTTGTTTTAAACCGAAAACGTAACAAAACAAAGTATAATGCCACCGGTCGAGCTGCCTCACGGAAATTGAACATCGCTGGCTCTCCAGGACCTTTTCCAAACCAGAAATGCATGATCTATGCCGTAGATTGCGCATAAACTTGTGGCGTGTTACCACTTTTATTTTGGATTTATTTACAAAAGGGAGTAGAAATTATTTACACGGGGAGAATGTCGGAGATGTTGCGTCGTGGTGGCGTAGCTGTGGGCGCGGTGAGTCGGCTGGTGCAGCTATCGTCGACGGAGACCTGGTGTCGGAGGCGAAGGATCTGTAGTTGATGTCGAATGGCGGAGCAAAAGATGTGCGGCGGTTCGTCGAGCTAAGATGACTGATGACTGATGATTTCGGGACAGAAAACGGGATATTTATACAAAAGTGATTGTAAATAGGATAAAAGGATGTGCATGCTTGGATGGTTGAGTTTGCAGCCTAACGGTATCACCCACAGTAGGTGGTGACCGCCAAACTGCGTTCCCAGGAGAGAAAGAATGAAAAGGGATTAAAGCACTTAAAAGGGGAATTGGTTTTGGAGTTAAGGTATAATTATAGGATTTCGGAACGGCATGGGGTTAATAAGGAAAGGATCACCAGCAAGAGAGTATTGTTGGGCCAACGCTGTGTAGCGTTGGTTCCCACAGTACCCCCCTGCTAGTGATGGAGTCACGGGAAGCCAACTTGAAGACGCTCTGGAAACCGGACGCGTCGTCCAGATCTCGTGCGCTGTATTCCGTCCTCCGGAGTTGGTCCTTGTGCTAGAGTTGTCGTAGGTGTCCTTGTGTCCACCACCGGTTCGTCTGCTGTGATGTAGGCTGGTTTCAATCTATCGATGGTGACATTTACGTCACGTCCGTTAACGTGGACCGTAAATGTCTTGTCCGATCGGCTGATAACCTCGAATGGTCCGTCGTAGGGCTGGTGTAGAGGTGGTTTGTAACCATCGCGACGTATGAAAACTTGGCCTGTTGTTGCGAGGTCTTTGAACACGAATGTTCGTTTGTTTCCGTGCCGCGGGGCTGTTACGGGTCCTACGTCTCTCTGCTGTTGACGGAGGTCCTTAATGAATGTGGATTCTTCTTTCTGGTCGCTGTCGGAAGGCTGTTGCTCGAGGAATTCCCGGAAGTCGAAGAGGCTGCCCATACAGCATCTCGGCTGCGGTGCCTTTCAGGTCTTCTTTCCAGGCCGAGCGAATTCCTAAGAGAACTGTTGGTAGTGCTTCCGTCCAACGGTCGTCTTGGTGGCACATAACAGCTGCCTTGAGCTGTCTATGAAACCGTTCGACTAAGCCGTTGGCTGCTGGATGGTATGCTGTCGTTCTGATGTGTTTGGTTCCAAGTATTTGGTTTAGTTGTTTGAATAGGTAGGACTCGAATTGGCGTCCTTGGTCTGTTGTTATTCGCCGCGGAGCTCCAAAACGCGCTACCCAAGTGTGGTAAAACGCGCGAGCTACCGTGGCTGCCTCTTGGTCGGCAATTGGGTTGCTTCTGGCCACCGGTGTACCTGTCCACCATCGTAAGGCAGTATCTGTATCCTTCAGATAACGGCATGACGATGATGTCAAGATGCACGTGTTCAAACCTAGCTGTTGGTGGTTTGAAGGTGCCTGGTGGTGACGAGACGTGCCGCGTGATTTTAGAGCGTTGGCACGGTATGCAGCTTCGTGTCCATTCTCTGCAGTCTGTTTTCATGGAGGGCCAGACGTATCGTTCTGTAACCAGCTTCGTGGTTGCCTTAGCTCCGGGATGGGAGAGCTGGTGCAAGCTATCGAACGCTCGCTTGCGAAACTCGGTGGTTACAAACGGTCTAGCTGTTTTGGTCGCCACATCGCAAAAGAGTGACGTGCTGCTCCCTGGAATGGGTATCAGCTTGAGTTGGAGTCCAGAATTAGAATTGTTGAGGAACTCGTGCAGAACTTTGTCGTTCTTTTGTGCTGCAGCTAGGGCTTCGAAGTCGAGTGGGTCGTTTACTGCTTCGATGCGGGATAATGCGTCGGCCACCACGTTGTGTTCGCCTGAGACAAACCGTATGTCGGTTGTGTACTGGCTGATGAAGTCGAGATGTCGAGCTTGACGTGGTGAACACGACTGTGGCTTCTTTCGGAAAGCGTAGGTTATTGGTTTATGATCCGTGTAAACCGAAAAGTTACGGGCTTCAACCATGTGCCTAAAATGTTTTATTGCCAGATAGATGGCTAATAGTTCGCGGTCGTATGCTGCGTATTTGGTCTCTGCTGGGTTCAATTTTTCGAAAAGAAATCGAGGGGTTGCCAATTGTTGTCTACCAATTGTTGCAGGGACGCTCCTACTGCAAAGTCGGAAGCATCGCTAAAGATGGCTAGCGGTACGTTTGGCTCCGGGTGTGCGAGTAGGGTCGCATTTGCCAGGCATTCTCGAGTTTGTTCGAAAGCGCGTTCTGCTTCAGGTGTCCATTTTACTGGTGTTTTTCCTTTTACGTTCCCCTGCAGAAGGTCGTTGAGGGGTGCTTGGACTGAAGCCGCCTTGGGTATGAATCTCCGGAAGAAATTCACCATACCCAAGAACTGTCGCAGTTTCTTTACGGTGTCGGGCCGTGGGAATGCTTGAATTGCCTCGACTTTCTCTGGTAGCGGTCTCGTGCCTTCGGTAGATACTAGGTATCCCAAGAATTTTACATTTTGTTGGCCAAATGTGCATTTTCCTGGATTGACAACAACGCCGTACGACTTCAGACGCTCGAAAATGATCTGCAGGTGCTGAAGATGTTCTTCAACAGAGGCTGAAGCTACGAGTATGTCATCAATATAGGCAAAACAAAACTCCAGACCTTGGAGCACTTCGTCTATGAAGCGCTGAAAAGTCTGAGCTGCGTTTCGTAGTCCGAACGTCATGTAGTTGAATTCGAAGAGTCCAAAAGGTGTTGTTATGGCTGTCTTTGGAATATCTTCCTCGGCTACGGGAATCTGGTGAAACGCTCGTACTAAGTCGATTGTTGAAAAGACTTTGCATCCGTGCAAGGCTTGGGAAAAATCCTGGATGTGCCTAACCGGGTATTGATCTGGACACGTGCGGGCGTTAAGTGCGCGGTAATCACCGCATGGCCTCCACTCGCTGTCCTTTTTAGGGACCATGTGTAATGGCGTAGACCATGGGCTCTGCGATGGGCGGATGATGCCTTGCTGCATCATCTCTGCGAACACCTTTTGGCGTCCTTTAGACGTTCCGGCGCAAGTCGTCGAGGTTTTGCGCCACCGGTGGTCCAGGAGTGGTAACTATGTGGTGTTTGGTAGCGTGTTTCGTGCTCCCTTGGTTTCCACTGGGCTGTGTTACCTCCGGGTATTGTCGAAGTAACATGTGGTACGGTGAGGTCCCCGACAGCGCTCGAATGTGCAACCACTCGGCGTTGCATTCTGCCACCTGACCTGTTGCCGTCAGGCTTGTGACGCCGTCGACGAGGCGTTGGTTGCGGATGTCAACCAACAAACCGAAGTTTGCTAGCAGATCCGCGCCAATTATGGGCTTTGAGACGTCCGCCACCACGAATCGCCACGTGAATTCGCGTCGCAGGCCCAGGTTGAGGTGGAGGGTTTCGAAACCGTATGTCGCGATGCTGGTTCCGTTCGCCGCGTAAAGTTCATATGGAACTTTATCGCGACGCCCCGTACGTGCTTGACTGGGATGACGCATAGGTCCGCTCCGGTGTCCACAAGGAATTTGATTTTGTGGCTTTGTCCGTAACGAAGAGGCGACGTGTTTGGGTGCTGGATTCGTCTGCCGCCATTAACGATCCGCTTTCTCGTTTCCCGCGTGCGTGCACGGGGTTGTGCATCTACGGGCTTCTTTGCCGAATCTTCGATGGTACCAGCACACGCCTTTTTCGTCGTTGGATTTGGTTCTCGAAGAGCTGCGGGAGTGTCCCCGTGAGCGTGACCGGTTGAATGGTCGTCGGTGCTCCTGGTGACTGGTTGCTGCGGCAATTTCGGCTCTCAACGCCGTTGTCACCCCGGCTATTTGCGTGGTGAACAACGTCGTTAGCCTCGCTACTGCCTCTTCCAAAGGGTCCTTCTGCACCTCGGCGATTCTGGTGTGGGTCGTAGTTTCGGAGATGGCGTCCGCTAGATTTGCTAGGTCGTCGAGTTCGGTTTTCTTCTGCGTCGCGAGGATAGCTTGGCTTGATGCTGGGAGTCGTCCGAGCCAGAGGGGTCGCAATACGTCGTCGGGCACTATTGTGCCGGCTAATGTTCGCAGGTGTCTCAGAAATTGTGACGGTTTGCGATCGCCCATACACTCGTGTTCGAGTAGCCTACGAAGCTTGTTTTCCTGCGACTCGCTGAGTCGCCTTATGAGCTCTCCTTTTAGTTTCTGATATTTTTGCGTCGCGGGAGGATTTGTAAGGATGTCCCTCACTTCTGCAGCATATCGTTGGTCCAGGTGTCCGGCGATGTAGTTGAACTTGGTATCCTCTTGGACGATTCCGGCGAGTATGAATTGGTTCTCTATTTGTGCAAACCACGTCTCTGGGTCGTCGGCCCAGAAGGGTGGTATCCGCATGGAGATTCTGTCGAGAGCGGGAAAACCTGGAAGCAACGATGGCGTTCCGGATGTTTCTTGCGGCGTTGTCATGTTGCGTCGTCGATCACGTCGGGCTTCCTTTGATCACGTCGGGCTTCCTTTGATCACGTCGGCTTCCTTGATCACGGGGCTTCCTTTGATCACGTCGGGCTTCCTTTGATCACGTCGGGGTCACAATTTGTGGCGTGTTACCACTTTTATTTTGGATTTATTTACAAAGGGGTAGAAATTATTTACACGGGGAGATCGTCGGAGATGTTGCGTCGTGGTGGCGTAGCTGTGGGCGCGGTGAGTCGGCTGGTGCAGCTATCGTCGACGGAGACCTGGTGTCGGAGGCGAAGGATCTGTAGTTGATGTCGAATGGCGGAGCAAAAGATGTGCGGCGGTTCGTCGAGCTAAGATGACTGATGACTGATGATTTCGGGACAGAAAACGGGATATTTATACAAAAGTGATTGTAAATAGGATAAAAGGATGTGCATGCTTGGATGGTTGAGTTTGCAGCCTAACGGTATCACCCACAGTAGGTGGTGACCGCCAAACTGCGTTCCCAGGAGAGAAAGAATGAAAAGGGATTAAAGCACTTAGAAGGGAATTGGTTTTTAGAGTTAAGGTATAATTATAGGATTTCGGAACGGCATGGGGTTAATAAGGAAAGGATCACCAGCAAGAGAGTATTGTTGGGCCAACGCTGTGTAGCGTTGGTTCCCACAAACTGTTCTTAATTTCCGTTCTCACACCAAATTCGGATTTTGCGGAGCGTTCCCATCGGTTCGAACAAATCTTCCACGAAACACCGATATTTTTACAAATGCTACTTCAAATCGAGTTTTGACGGCGAAACGCCGCCCTTTGCTTAATCGTCGTGAAAGAAAATTAAATTAAAAGGGCTTGTTTTCGGCAAGAGCTCCTTTCAGTTCGATCTAGGAAAATTGGCGGACGGAAATGGAGTCATTTTTGAAGTTATACTTCTTTCGGGCGGGTTGAGAATAAAGTTCTAGCAGGCAATGGATGTTGCGCGCGCACTGCCAACGAAAATTAAACAGTAATGCCGCCTATTAGAGGCAACGAAAGTTGCGCGCGCAGAGTTGACGAAAAGTCGTCCATGAAAGTAAATTAATTATTGTGAATCGCGCTTAAAGACGAGTGTGCACATTCGAGCTCAAAGTGGCACATTCCGATCTCGGGAAAATGAAGCGCGCCGCTCCGCGTCGCGCTTCATTTGCTTCCCTCGCTCGGAAATGTGCCACTTTTCGCTCGAATGCGCACATCTTCGTATTTATTACGTTTTTCTAATTTATCCTACTCATCTTTAAACCAAAAATTTAAATGTAATTTGGTAAATATCGATTTTATATTCGAAAAACGTATTTACTATAGCAATGAGTGGAAGAGAGCGTGAAGATACGACAATTTTGGCAGTACAAGCGAGAGGGAACGATTAATATTATTTAATTAATTTTGCGTCTAATTTATTGGTCTAAATTATTGTGAATCGTGCTTAAAACCGAGTGTGCACATTCGAGCTCAAAGTGGCACATTCCGATCTCGGGAAAATGAAGCGCGCCGCTCCGCGTCGCGCTTCATTTGCCTCCCTCGCTCGGAAATGTGCCACTTTTCGCTCGAATGCGCTCATCTTCGTATTTATTACGTTTTTCTAATTTATCCTACTCATCTTCAAACCAAAAATTTAAATGTAATTTGGTAAATATCGATTTTATATTCGAAAAACGTATTTACTATAGCAATGAGTGGAAAAGAGCGAGAAGATACGACAATTTTGGCAGTACAAGCGAGAGGGAACGATTAATATTATTTAATTAATTTTGCGTCTAATTTATTGGTCTAAATTATTGTGAATCGTGCTTAAAACCGAGTGTGCACATTCGAGCTCAAAGTGGCACATTCCGATCTCGGGAAAATGAAGCGCGCCGCTCCGCGTCGCGCTTCATTTGCTTCCCTCGCTCGGAAATGTGCCACTTTTCGCTCGAATGCGCACATCTTCGTATTTATTACGTTTTTCTAATTTATCCTACTCATCTTTAAACCAAAAATTTAAATGTAATTTGGTAAATATCGATTTTATATTCGAAAAACGTATTTACTATAGCAATGAGTGGAAGAGAGCGAGAAGATACGACAATTTTGGCAGTGCAAGCGAGAGGGAACGATTAATATTATTTAATTAATTTAGCGTCTAATTTATTGGTCTAAATTATTGTGAATCGTGCGTAAAACCGAGTGTGCACATTCGAGCTCAAAGTGGCACATTCCGATCTCGGGAAAATGAAGCGCGCCGCTCCGCGTCGCGCTTCACATGCTTCCCTCGCTCGGAAATGTGCCACTTTTCGCTCGAATGCTTACATCTTTGTATTTATTACGTTTTTCTAATTTATCCGACTCATCTTCAAACCAAAAATTTAAATGTAATTTGGTAAATATCGATTTTATATTCGAAAAACGTATTTACTATAGCAATGAGCGGAAGAGAGCGAGAAGATACGACAATTTTGCCAGTGCAAGCGAGAGGGAACGATTAAAATATTTAATTAATTTGGCGTCTAATTTATTGGTCTAAATTATTGTGAATCGTGCGTAAAACCGAGTGTGCACATTCGAGCTCAAAGTGGCACATTCCGATCTCGGGAAAATGAAGCGCGCCGCTCCGCGTCGCGCTTCACATGCTTCCCTCGCTCGGAAATGTGCCACTTTTCGCTCGAATGCTTACATCTTTGTATTTATTACGTTTTTCTAATTTATCCGACTCATCTTCAAACCAAAAATTTAAATGTAATTTGGTAAATATCGATTTTATATTCGAAAAACGTATTTACTATAGCAATGAGCGGAAGAGAGCGAGAAGATACGACAATTTTGCCAGTGCAAGCGAGAGGGAACGATTAAAATATTTAATTAATTTTGCGTCTAATTTATTGGTCTAAATTATTGTGAATCGTGCTTAAAACCGAGTGTGCACATTCGAGCTCAAAGTGGCACATTCCGATCTCGGGAAAATAAAGCGCGCCGCTCCGCGTCGCGCTTTATTTGCTTCCCTCGCTCGGAAATGTGCCACTTTTCGCTCGAATGCGCACATCCCCGTATTTATTGAATTTTAATTAAAATCTGCAAGATGCCTTTTTCTTATTTTTCAATGAGTGGGAGCGAGTGAAAAAATACGAACATTGAATGTATACAAGTGAGAAAGAATAATTAAAAAATAAGACATTTATGAAAATTCTCATTTATACTATTGCAATGAGTGGGAGAGAGCGAAATGATACGTGAATCTCGTAAGTGCAAGCGAGAGGGAATGATCAGAATTGCTTCAATATGTATTTATAACATTTTTTAACTACTAATTAATTTTCTGAACTTATACGATTGTTTTTAAAATTGATTAATGTGTATTAGGCAAGTAGGCACATCGTCGTATTTATTAAAGGCCATAGGGGGATAAGCAGAGTAAAAATTTCTTTAGTAAATATCTTAATGATACAGTGCAACTTGGATAATTCGAAGCTGAAGGGACTACTAAAAAAAAAACGAATAATCCAAAACTTCGAATTAAAAAAGTTATATATTTTAACTTAATTTCAGGTCTCCTGAATATTTGAAAATATTTTGTGTCAATGAGTAAAAACTTTATTCATAAAAAACTTAAACAAACGTAAAGGCTTGTACTGAACGCTTGGTTTACTCAAAGACATGGTGAGCATAGCGAAACTCTCGTAACACAACAAACACACCGTAATGTAGATTTTTAACAACCAATTATTAACGACCAAAGGTCAAAAATTGTTATGGTAAGAAAGTTTTTATAAAGAACTTCGAATAAAAAAGTCGAACTTCTAATTATCCACAATTTTTTAACATTGAGTTAATAGGAAATCTTCGAATTAACCACGATTTCGAATTAGAGACGTTCGTTTTATCCAAGTTGCACTGTATTATATGGATACATCGATACTATACAATTATAAATATTCTGAAAATTTTAGACCTTAATCTATATTGGTCTTTTCAAAAAGTCAAAATTAGTAAGAATTGGAAAATATTTTTTTTCTTTAGATTTTTTCTTTAGAGCCAACCGATTTGTTTGAAAAATTAAATTGTTATGACCCCATGAACTAATTTTTACTTTAATAAATTGATGATCAATACAATTATTTTCTCTTACTTTTTCAATTTTTATCATGATACTTATTGAACAAAATTATGCTTCTATTATTTTTTTTCATTTCTTATAAAACTTACAATAACGCAGATTTAATTCAAATTTTTTGATGGTACGCCATAGTAAGAGAAAATAATTGTTTTGATCATCAATTTATTAAGCTAAATGTGCCACTTGAGTTCAAATGCGCTCATGCTCGTAGTTATTAAATTTATTTATATTAATTTTTGCTTGCGATTCTATTTAATTTAGTCGCACCAAAGAAGTATTACTTCTAACGCGTGTGCATAAGTACGCGCTCCGATTTTTTTTTATAAAAGTGTCTCGTTCGTAATTGAAATAAATTACAACGTTTCAGACGTGCAGAACGGTGCATGTGTGGGTGTGTGCGAAGCATGCATGGCTTAGCAATTACTTTTCAGGTGTAAATCATTTTATCAGTTTTAAACAGTATGCGAAGAATAATTTAAAGTGCACTCACCACTATGTGTTGCGTGATAACCGAATTTCAAAGTGAAGCCATTCCAGCCGTGAAATTTTGTATTACGGGATTAAATTATTTCCTGCAAGTACCTACTTCGCCATTTTTCAAATAAACGTGGTTGCACTTCGGGCTTACCCAGTGTTGACAGGTCCAAATTGCGCAATAGCGGGTTAAAAAATCAGATTTTGTGTTTTTAAATCGGGGCAACTTAACAAAATATGATTTTTATCAATTAAATTTTATTTTTAACATTGTATGGTAAAAATAATGATAAAGTAGTAGAATTGGCATTACCTATTTCGTAACTAGCATCCATACATTTCTTTTAAATACTACAATGTTTATATGTTAAACTGCTATAACTAATTAAAAAATTTTTTTATTAAATAATTCAATATATTTAATTACTAAAAAATCAATCAAGTCTAACGGATTTTAAATTTCTTACTATAGCTATAAAATAAATAGCATATAAATTAAAAGCAAATAAGTAATAGGGTGGGTCGAATAAAAAAAAATTCTTTTAGCTTTTAGCTTATAGAAAAAGATTTTTTTTTATATCTTGAGGCGTTGCACTAATTTTTAAAATTGATGAGTCAAATATTTTTTATTTAAAAAGAAATTGACTTAGATTTTTTAGAAACATCTATAAATTTCCAAATACTGTCCTTTTCAACTGAATTTTAACTAATCGAAAATAGGATCATATTAATTTTTATTTTTTTTTAAATGGTAATGGTACTTATAAAAAGAAATTCGTTATAAATATTTGATTCCCTTTAGACGTACACTTTGCCAAAAAATGTATCTTTTAAAATTTAAATTTATTATCAATTTTAATAGTTAGTGGGAGACCTCAAGGTATTAAAAAAATATGAGCTACAATTTCTACCCTCTAACTAAAAGACAAATAATTTTTTTAACACGCCCTAATAAGTAATTAAAATAAATATACCTGCAGAAAAAGATCAATAAGAAAAATTGTTAATCGATGACTTTTTTGAATAAAAATTAAATTTAAACGGTCGAAAACTTAAATCAAAATTAAAGTATTTAATTTGACTACAACATTCCAGATGAGAACAGAATTTGTTGGGAAAAAAACAAAATATTTAGTTTTCTCAGAAAAAATAAGTGAGCTTAATTTGATTTTGGAGAGTCTGTAGAAAAATAGGAAATCATTCTAAAAAAATTTGCACACACCCGTTTATTAAATTTTGGCCACAAAAATAAAAATAGATAGTTAAATTGAGGTACAATAAGACGTCGTTTAACGCTTCCTTGGTTAACGCTGTTTTGTTTAGCGCTTAAACTCGTTGGAACGTATGCCCCGCGTTAAACGGGGTCTTACTGTATAATATATTCGATCTGCAAATTGAAATAGATTTCTAACGGAATGCCAAATTTTTAAAGACTGCAATTTAATTTCGAACTTATGGCACCTGTAGAAAATTGAAACATTAATTTTTTTTAAATCCTCGAGGCAAACTTAGGCTTTTTTCAATTAAACAAAACCGCATTTAAATCAAACTCTTTGTTTTAGTGTTGCAAATCATTTTTTAGCTTATTTTGTACGTTGAGTGATAAAATCCAGTCTTTTATGACAATAAATTAAAAAAATTGTTGAACCAAATTGAATTTTTCAATAACTTAAAAAACAATACTGGGCGTTTCTAATTTAACCTTCCGCGCACTAGGTGACTGAATGTCGCATGCCATACCCCGAAATTAAAATGATATAAAATCCACAAAATTGTACTCTATGACAGTTAAATGATAAAAAATATATTTTAATAACCAATAATGAATAGGTTTCAGTAAAACATTTATTTATGAATTATAATAGACTTTTATTAATAAAAATACAAAAATTTAACTTTTTTTTCAATTTTTAACTATTGACTCCTTTTTTGAGTATTAAATTTCAAAGGCACGTGTCAGTTACAATATCGAATATTAAGAAATCCTAAGAAGAATTTCATTCTTGCCTGTTTATTGCTATACAAATAAATTTCACGGCAATTTCTTAACGATTCGCAATAATTTCGACCAATAAATTACACGAATAATTAATTGACTAATTTTAATCGTTTCCTCTCACTTGCATTGACAAGATTATCGTATCTTCTCGCTCCCTTCCACTCATTGCTATGGTAAATACGTTTTTCGGCATATAAAATCAATATTTACAACATTAAATTTAAATTTTTGATTTGAAGAAGTGCACGGTAAATTATACTAATGTAATAAACACGAAGATGTGCGCATTCGAGCGAAAAGTGGCACATTTCCGAGCGAGGGAGGCAAATGAAGCGCGACGCGGAGCGGCGCGCTTCATTTTCCCGAGATCGGAATGTGCCACTTTGAGCTCGAATGTGCACACTCGGTTTTAAGCATGATTCGCAATAAAATAGACAATATATTAGATAACATCTTTCCCTCTCACTCGTAGTTATAAATTTGTCGTATCTTTTCGCTCTCTCCCACTCATTGCTATGGTAAAAATACGTTTTTCGAATATATAGGTAATCAATTTTTTATTAAATTTATTGATTTGGAAGAAAGTTGAATAGACAAAATTAAATAAATACGAGGTTGTGCGCATTCGAGCGAAAAGTGGCACATTTCCAAGCGAGGGAAGCAAATGAAGCGCGACGCGGAGCGGCGCGCTTCATTTTCCCGAGATCGGAATGTGCCACTTTGAGCTCGAATGTGCGCACTCAGCTTTAAGCACAATAATTTAAACCAATAAATTAGACTTAAAATGAATTGAATAATTTTAATCGCTCCTTCTCGCTTGCACTGCTAAAATTGTCGTATCTTTTCGCTCTCTTCCACTCATTGCTATGGTAAATACGTTTTTCGAATATAAAATCGATATTTACTAAATTAAATTTAAATTTGTCATTTGAAGATGCGTAGGACAAATCAACAAATGTAATAAATACAAAGATGTGCGCATTCGAGCGAAAAGTGGCACATTTCCGAGCGAGGGAGGCAAATGAAGCGCGGCGCGGAGCGGCGCGCTTCATTTTCCCGAGATCGGAATGTGCCACTTTGAGCTCGAATGTGCACACTCGGTTTTAAGCATGATTCGCAATAAAATAGACAATATATTAGCTAAGATCGTTCCCTCTCACTCGTAGTTATAAATTTTTCGTATCTTTTCGCTCTTTCCCACTTATTGCTATGGTAAAAATACGTTTTTCGAATATATAGGTAATCAATTTTTTATTAAATTTATTGATTTGGAAGAAAGTTGAATAGACAAAATTAAATAAATACGAGGTTGTGCGCATTCGAGCGAAAAGTGGCACATTTCCAAGCGAGGGAAGCAAATGAAGCGCGACGCGGAGCGGCGCGCTTTATTTTCCCGAGATCGGAATGTGCCACTTTGAGCTCGAATGTGCGCACTCAGCTTTAAGCACAATAATTTAAACCAATAAATTAGACTTAAAATGAATTGAATAATTTTAATCGCTCCCTCTCGCTTGCACTGCTAATATTGTCGTATCTTTTCGCTCTCTTCCACTCATTGCTATGGTAAATACGTTTTTCGAATATAAAAACGATATTTACTAAATTAAATTTAAATTTGTCATTTGAAGATGCGTAGGACAAATCAACAAATGTAATAAATACAAAGATGTGCGCATTCGAGCGAAAAGTGGCACATTTCCGAGCGAGGGAGGCAAATGAAGCGCGACGCGGAGCGGCGCGCTTCATTTTCCCGAGATCGGAATGTGCCACTTTGAGCTCGAATGTGCACACTCGGTTTTAAGCTCAATTACCAAACGTCCCGTTTTATCAAAAAAAATAATTGGTCACTACAGTTAATACCCCACCTCGTACACGGAAGGTTAAAAATTGGAAACGATTTCTCTATTAAAGATAGCAAAATGAAAATTTTTTTAAATTCCGTTTTAATTTCGAACTTGAAAAAAATCAATTTTTAAAGGTGGCTTGGGATAATTTAAAATCATATAATAATGATAAATTCATAATTATGACAAATTCCAAACTATTGGCATAATTCAGACATTAATAACAATAGAAATCCTTATTTCGGACATAAAAAGGGCCATTAAAATCAGAACGCAATAATCACAACGCCAAGCCCTTCGTTTGCCGAAACGCCGAACAAGGAAATCAGAAATTCAAGCGTCGAAACCGAGGGCCAGCTTAATAAATTATTTCGAGCTTTTCGCGCTTAGAAAATCTTTCGCAAGCTCGTTCGGACATTTCAAGTAACTCTCCCTAATTCCTGAAATTCGAACAACACACAAACCGAAATGCATTTTTCACGATTTTATGAACGGAAGGTGTTGATGGTCGCCATTCGTCTCCGAAGACTCGGAAAACTTTTCTCTTCGCGCCGTCCGTAATTTTTAAACAAGTCTTCGAAGCCCTAATCGAAATTTCATTATTTATCGCACGGAACGTTCACAAAGTTGTTCTAAATTAAAGGCGATTTGTTAAGTTGTTTGTGCGGAGCGTAAAAAATGAATAAAATAAAAATAAAATAAATCTTGGTCCGCGCTCAAATCCATAGCTGCGACCTTAGCTTATTTCGCATAAAATATGAGTCTCGAAAAACGAATAACAGCCTAACCTTTACGTAGAATTGATTCCTTTCGAAGGTATTGGTTTTTTTTTTGGAAACGGCGATTTGTTTCCATATTACCAATTCTATGAGAATTTTATACGTTTTTTTCTTACGTTTATGTCTAACCTGATATCAAAAGGTTCTTCTTGTTTGAGAATTCTAAACAGATTGCCATTTGATGAAACTATTTGTTAATGTTATAGTTAAAAATAAAAATTACTTACAGTGAATTATCAAAATGATTTGAACACTCACAAGACGTATGGTTTATGTTGATTTTTTTTTAAATTCACAAACAAGAAGAAAGGCGATAGAGTAAAAATCATTTAATAGAAATTTCTTTTATTTTTAAAGGTTTTATAAAGGCCATAGGGAGGTAAGCAGATTAAAAATGCCCTTTCTAAATATCCTAATAATATAGGTACTATGGATATGTGTAGATACTATAGAACAGTGGTTGCCGAGCTTCTTGATAGTTCGAGCCATTTTTCAAAATTTTAAATTTTTTGCGAGCCGCAATTAAATACGTATTTAAAAGATATGCAAAAAAGTATTAAAATTTTTTTTAAAAAATTATTACAACGTTGCACTTAGTCTTTCAGATTTGTTACCAGTAATTTAACCCTTTGCACTCGTAAATATATTTTTTAAAACGCATCTTGCCGCTCCTACGGCGACAAACGAGTGCAAAGGGGTTAAAAGACATTTTGAAACACATACGAAACAATAATAATTTTTTAAAATATAATAGCACAAAATTGAAAAGGGAACTCGGGTACATTTATCGAGAGCCACAAATAATCCTTAAAGAGTCGCATGTGACTCGCGAGCCGCAGGTTGGCTACCTCTGCTATAGAAATATAAAAATCCTGAAGATTTTAGACCTTAATCTATATTGGTGTCTTCAAAAAGTCAAAACAAGTAAAATTTAGAAAGAATTTTTTTCTTTGGATTGAGTGAACCGATTTGTTTGAAAATGTAGTATGTTATGCAGGCGATAGAGCGCTTTTATGGACACCATGGACCAATTTTCAGCTCAATAAATTGATGATCAAAAAATTGTTTTCTCTGACTTTTTCAATTTTTATTATGATACTTCTTCACCACAATTATGATTCTATTATGTTTTTTATTTCTTATAAGACTTACAATGACGCAGATTTTTTTCAAAATTTTTGTAATGGTACGTCATAGTTAAAAATATTAAAAGCTATTTTTATTACCAAAAAATCGAACTTTTTAATAAATTTTCAAATTATGGTATTATTATTACATAAATAATACGCTGAAATAAATCTCTTGCATTAGATTAGAGATAATAAAAAAAAAAGTTTGTACAATGAAATATAACGCCTATTAGCATTTAATAAAAATATAATTTGAAATAATTTGCAACGCAACTTTATTAAAATTGTATAATGGGAGTTATTCAAGAGTGGGGCACTTTATTTTGGGCTAAATGGTTGCCCTGAAGTTTTTGCTGATAAAATTATTGATAAATGGTCGCCCTCTTGGGTCTTTGCTGATAGTATGCAGTTATTTAGGCAGAATATGTTGAAAAATTCGATTTTTTGGTGATAAAAATATTTTTTTAACTATGGCGTACTATTAAGAAAATTTTGAAAAAATTCTGAGTGAATATAGGTCTTATAAGAAATGTAAAAATGATAGAATCATAATTTTGCTCTAAATGTATCATAATAAAAATTATAAAAGTAAGAGAAAATAATTGTTTCGATCATCAATTTATTAAGCAAAAAATTGGTCTGTAAAAGCTCTCTATCGCCTACATAAAAGACTAAATTTTTAAACAAATCGGTTTGCTCCATCCAAAGAAAAAAAATATTTTCCAATTTTTACTTATTTTCACTTTTTCAAGAGACCAATTTGTATGTCTCCATAGAATAACATTAAGATATTTACAAAAGGCATTTTTTACCCTGCATATTCTCCTATGGTTTTTAATAAATAAGAGGATATGCGTAGTTGCCTTTAAAAATAATACACATTAATCAATTTTAAAAACAATCGTATAAGTTCAGAAAATTAATTAGTAGTTAAAAAATGTTATAAATACATATTAAAGCAATTCTGATAATTCTCTCTCGCTTGCACTTACGGGATTCTCGTATCATTTTGCTCTCTCCCACTCATTGCAATAGTACCTATAAATGAGAACTTTCATGAATGTGGTATTTTTTAATTATTCTTTCACCTGTTGTACCTTGGTTCCTTTGTACCTAGGGCAACTTTAATTTTTTTTAATATTTGCGGGTTTTTGTGACCCATAATTTTCGATATTTCAAATGCCACATTGACAGACATTAACGTAAAGTCAGCAGCAGCTGGCCAATATATTTTGTTAATGTATGAGATCAATTGAAATTTTTAATCGAAAAAAAGTAAGTCATTTTATATTCTTTTTACTTAAATATCTTAAACCTGCTAAACGTGGCATCCTACCTTTTTCGTCATCTTGCCTGATATGGTACGTCATCTCGTCTCATAGGTGCGCCTAGATGACCTAGACGATTAAAAAATGTAATTATTTTTTTATATATTCCATTTAATCTATATTACTTTAGAACTTTTTTGTTCTATAGGCAATAATCATTTGTTTTAGATATACAGTAGCGCCCAAAAGTGAGTGCCTAAATGATTTTTCGGGAAGAACTTTTTAAAATATGGGCCATGTTACTTCATTTTTGAGTATGTTATACAGTTTTGTATGAGAAAAAGAATTACTATGTTTAAAACGTGATAAACAAAATTTTACGGTAGTTAAACGAGCTCAGACTCATTTGTGTAAAAAACGCATTTTTCAGAACAGAACACTAAGAACGATTTAATAAAAAAATAACTTTATAACAATACACTAAAACAATTTTATAATCATAAAAATGCCTAATACTTAGTTGGGAAACCACGAGATTTTATAACTGCCTGACAGCGAGATGGCATTGAATCAATAAGATTTTCAAAGACTGAATCAGGCATTGCATTGCATTCCTTGTCCAATTCGGCAAATTTTTCATCTTTATTCTTAATATTTTTGTTTCGACAACGTCTTGCCAGCTCTTCCCACAAGTGTTCTATCGGGTTGAGGTCGGGAGATTGACTGGGCCACTGAAGAATCCTGATTTGTTGCTGCTGCAATGAAGTCTTGACAATCGAGGAGGTGTGCTTAGGATCGTTATCCTGTTGTAGAATCCATCTAGGAGGCATATTTGTATGGGCCCATGGTAAGACGACATTAGTCAGCATATCTTTGTAACTTTGTCCAGTCATTATTCCGTTAATTTTAATGATGGGGCCCATGCCATTACGAGAGAAGGCGCCATAAACCATAACTGATCCACCACCTTGTTTTTACTGTCGGTTTTATGTATTTTGAATTGTATCTTTCTCCAGGAGGACGTCTTATGTATTGTACTCCGTCGCTTCCAAATAGATTGAACTTAGATTCATCTGTGAAAAGTACTTGACTCCACTCGGCTGCTGTCCAATGCAAGTGCCGCATTGCAAAATCCACGCGAGCCTTTCGATTCTTGAGTTTGATGAAAGGTTTTTTAGCTGAACGTCTGCCATTCAAACCAGCATCACTCAATCTTCTGGAAACTGTCATTCGACTAATATTTAGATCTTCACTTTGATTGAATTCTGATGCCAGATCCACAGCTGAGAGAGTCGGATCCGCTTTGGAGCGACGAACAATGCGTGTATCAAGCCGGGAAGAAGTAACACGTGGTCTACCAGTTCTTTTATCATTCTCAACAGAATTTCTCTGATCAAACCTTTGAATAATCCTTGAGACAGTACGAGCTGGCATCTTTAGAATCCGTGAAATGGCAGCTGCCTTCATGCCAGAGTTTTCATATCTATAATTGCTTTCCGAATGGCTGGAGAAGTTTCAACCCTTGGCATTGTTAAAACTTGGTCAATTGTTACTGAACACAAAAAATAACCCAAATATTCAAGAAAAACCAATAATGTGACGGCGCGGAATATGTAAAAATGACTATTGCAGTAGAAATGGAACATAACCTAAAATACCGTATCTGCGCAACAGTTAACTATTAATAATATTTTCCAACATCAAACTGTACAATATACTGAAATTTGAAGTAATTGAAATTGCAAAAAGTTATGCGTGAAAACGGTTTCGCACTCACTTTTGGGCGCTACTGTATGTACCTATAAATATATATTTTTATTAATATGGATATTTGTTTGTGACTGGCAATTTTTTTCTTAAGGTCGTCAACTTGCTCCCTCTACCCTAAGTGTTTTTAGTTTCGCTTTATTTTTTCTTGCGAGGACGAAAAAATTTATAGCGTTTCTTTACCATTTTATTCTTTTTAAGCAGAAATTTAGTCCTAAAAGTTTGAGAACCCCTGATTTAATTCGACGCACCGCAACAAGATCGCATACGACAAAATGCGGCTCATTTTCGTATCAAAAGAGATTGAAAAATTTTTGAAACACCGCACCGATAAATAATTTATTTCGGTCCGAGCGTATAATGAATGTTTGATAGAGTTATTTATTTGATGTAACAGGGTTTACGTTCTGTTGACTTTCATATCATACTGAAACAAACTCTGCTTTTGCAAACGAAATTATTGGACGGCACATTATTGTGAAATTCAGCGTACAGTTAATTGTGTTCGTAATTAAACGGCTCTTTGCTTTCGGAGCACTTCAGTTTCAATGCGGAATTAATTCTTTTTTTTAAAGTCCGAAACGAACGCAAAGATAATTCTACGCTACGCTTACTAATTTCGTCGAAACGAACCCATCCGACAAACAAGAATTTCATTATTGCACATTTAAAAAGTTGCAAAATTAATAAATCAGTCGGCGGCTCTAAAACGTTTGTTTTTCAGTTAAAAATGGCACGTGTCTCATTGGAAAAGAAATGCCAAAATTTTTTTTTGTCTTATGGATTATTCCGTTATAACTAACCTGATCAATTTTTATTGTTGAAACAGGTCGTTTAAAATAATTTACCAAAGAAATATTTTTTTTACAATTTCCTTTTCGTGTACACTCCCTTTTAAATTAATAAATTTTTCAATCTCTTTATAGATTATATGGAATATATAAAAAAATAATTAGGGGAACTTGTTGTACCTTGGCCCTTTTTTTACTTATAATTTTTTTAAAATTGTATATGTAACAATTTGTTGATAAAATGAATTGCATCGCAGTGGGGCACTAATAAGGTATTCATCATAAAATATTTGAAAGCATTACCAACCGTTTACTCAAATTGCTATAAGATTTAAAAGTTAGTTGATCTATGGCCTAGGTACAACAGAGGTGATGTACCTTGGTTCTATTCACATTAAGCAAAATAAAACCCATTGTTCTATGAAAACTATATATTTATTTTTGGATCATAAAAACTACTAATGTTCTTCTTTGAGATGGTATTAAAATTATTTCAAAAATTAACAAAACTTTCCTCGTATACAAAAATTTCACATACTTAATGGTTAACTTTGCAAAAATTTTAATTTTTCGTTAGACTTGCGAGACATATTATCTGAAGCAAAATAAAAAAAAAAATTTATAAAAAAGGTTTATCTAAATTTTTATTTATTGCACGTTGATCTTAGGGCCAAGGTACAATTTATTGACAGTGACCGAGGTACAACACACCGATCCTTGATGTTTAAACTCAAAATAAAATGCTGTGCCAAAATCCGACTACTACTATGCAAACATTAATAAAACATATTTCTATTACGATGGGTCATTTGTTATTAGGTAATAAAAATCAATAAGATATTTAAGTAAAAAGAATATAAAAAGACTTTTTTTTTTCGATTAAAAATTTCAATTGTTCTCATACATTAATAAAGTACTTTGGCCAGCTGCTGCTAACTATACATTAATGTCTGTCAATGTGGCAATTGAAATATCAAAATTAATAAAAAAAATAAAGTTGTCCTAGGTACAAAGGGACCAAGGTACAACAGGTGCCCCTACATACCTACATAGTATTTACGAAAAAAATTAACAAAATGAAAAATATTCAGTTCTTTATCTTGCTCCGTGCGTCGTCTTGTCCCCACTCTACCCCACAACGAGACTCTAAAAGAACAATTTCAATCTTTTTTCTTCGGCCACATTTTAAAATCAACAATAATTAGGAAAGCAAGTTTAGGATTTCTATTTCAATTTAAAAGCAATTATAATTTGGAGCCGTTTAAAATAATTTAAGGAAGAAATCTTCTTTTTTTTTGACAATTTCCTTTTCGTGTACACTCCCTTTTAAATTAATAAGTTTACTTTTAAGAACGTTCATTAATCCTTGAAATAGCATTTGCGGTAATTTGCTTTGGAAACCGGAGAGGCAGGATATTAGTTTTGCAAAAATATTTTCGCCGTAAATCCATTAAAGAGGAAACTTTGATGTTCGAAATATTAAATTGTGTTACGCGGTTCGTACACGGCATTAACAACAACAAAAACTAATTAAAAAATGTCCGTTGTTCTTTTTTAGTTTTGAAAAAAAAACAGTTTTCGATTAACAACATCGTCACTCGGAGCTTTTAAATTAAAACAACAAACGCATTTTGTTTGTTGATTGTCGAAAAAAATATATACGAGGGATGTTTTTATTTTTGCGCGAAAGTTATTTAATTTGGAAAGCTTCCACCCTAATAAAATCGTTAACGTCGCTTCATTTTTGACTTATTATAATATTTAAGATTTTATTGAGATCGATGACTGACAACAGCTGTTCTCTTAAAGGAGTCCTTATATTTATGGAAATTTATAAATGTCATCTTCTCATCTGTTACAATTTTCTTGATAAAGTAGTGCAGTCATTTTGTTTCCGAATTAATTTTAAGTAATTTATAATACTCTTTGGGAGACGATTGTTGTTACGAAATCTTCAAGTTTCGAAGTTTATTAAATGAAAAAAGGGAATGGAGTTAGTTTATTCATTCTTTTACTTTGTTTTAAATATTTTATTTTTTAATCGACAACTTACGTTATAAATAGTAAGACTCATAATTATAATAGATCTCTTTTATTAAAAGTTTCTTAATTAACTGTCTTTTACTAAACGAATTTTTTTGATTTATTTGATGCGTTGGCAAGAAAGTAATTTCGGTTTCAACAAATCGATGACGTTACCATTTTTTGTATCATTGCGGTCAACGATATACTTTTTTTCTGTTTGATGCTGGACAGTACTGGTTTTTAATTTACTTTAGAAACAAATTACTTGGTATTTGATTTGTATTTCTTAGTTCAATGTCCGATTTAGTATGGAGCGCAAAAACGAACATTTTCAGTAAAAATTCTATGTTTTTTAAATTAAATCGTTTTAAATTTTTTTCTTCTCCTTATTAAGTTTGGGCTACGTTAGTGCTATTTATGTACAATAAATTTCGGCATTTCACGATAATTTATGTTTTAAAACTGTATTGGGTTAACAATTAAAAAAAAAATACAAGTTTTAGGTTTTAACGAAAAATAAATAAATAAATGTGTATTTAAAGAAAATTATTTCGGTAGAAGAATATGATATTCCAAATAAAAATTAATTTGAAAATATAGAACAAAAAATTATAGTTCATTTTAATACAAAGTATAATAATGTTAATTAACAAATAAAAGACAAATTATATAACACAAGTAACTCGAATTATTTTTTATCAATCATTATATTTTAATAACTATATAATAAATTTAAATTTACCAATAGTTTATTAACATTATGGTAAATAATTTTTCCATGTATCAGTCTTTACATAATTATTTTGTAAATTTAAAAAATAACGAAAATGATTAGGTATTGGGTATAAGACAAAATAATAAGATTCTATGGACAAATATATCAATATATTATAAAATATATTGGATTAGGTTCGCATTCAAATTACATTATTATTTGTTGTTCCAAAGACATTATTACAAAGCTTTACGTTGACATTATATTCTACAAAACTACGTTTAATTTAATTTTTACTTGCCCGATCATAAAAATTAAAATAAATATTTTAAAGGTTTTTTACCAAAATAATTAATTATGTTTTTAAACGAAGAGTCAGGCTGTTTAATTATTTTGTACGTCAGGATCTTCTTAAAATTAATATTTAATAAACAGGAAATTTAAT
The DNA here is from genome assembly GCA_036325965.1 of Sinopyrophorus schimmeli. NCBI lineage: Eukaryota > Metazoa > Arthropoda > Insecta > Coleoptera > Elateridae > Sinopyrophorus > Sinopyrophorus schimmeli. The sequence continues at coordinate 10,000,758 of JARFIZ010000013.1, read as the reverse complement.
TTTTAACGAAATGATGGTCTTATCATTAATACTTTTTAAACACATCGATTTTTATTTTGTACACGCACGATAACGTTTGAGATTAAGCACGTTTATTTATTTTATTTCGCTCAGTGTATTATTTTATCAATATTTAGGAAAATTGTCAAATGGACTTCTACAAATTTTATGTTTCTTTTTCTTTAAAAAATTTATTCCTACAAAATATTCTTCTGGGCTTTCAACTTTGAGCCTTGTCATCGTGTCAGCAAAGTATCAAGCCTCGTACTTCAGAAAATGTTGTAGATCAGGGGTTCCCAAAGTTTTTCTTAAGCGGGCCAATTTAAGATTACCGAAGTTTTTGGCGGGCCAAAAAAAAACGGGATAAAACAATAACCATAAATATTTATTATTTATTTTACTATTTATTTATTTATTTTTTAACCTTCCGTATACTAGGTGACTAAATGTTACATGCCATACTAGGTGGTGTTTGCCATACCCCGAAAATAAAATGTAATAAAATCCACAAAATTGCACTTTATGACAGTTAATGATAAGAAATATATTTTAATATCCAATAATGAATAGGTTTAAGTAAAACACATATTTATTTATGCATTAGAATAGACTTTTATTAATAAAAATACGAAAACTTAACTTTTTCTTCAACTTATAAACTATTGAGTTTTTTCTTGAGTACTACATTCCAATGACACATGTCAATTACGATACCGAATATTAAGAAAACCTAACAAGAATTTCATTATTGCCTCTTT